>PVKB01000439.1:0-467428 GCA_004027205.1 Ctenodactylus gundi
GCCCCCAGGCCTCCCACTGTACCCTTGCTGGGAAGCCAGAGCTACCACCTTTCCTTTGCTGCAGCCATATGAGCCATGTTCCTCACTTAAGGGCTTCACACTGCAGCCAGTATTTGTCACTACTGGAGCCAGACAAACGAGTCATTAACAAAAATGACTCCACTCATGCGACTTCATTGGGATTCATTACCTAAATAAGTAGGCTGACAATAAATTGGAAGGAGCCCTGAGGCAGGCATGGCAGAATGTCGCTCTACAAGGGCGCTGGGAGATGGCGGTGGTAAGAGCTGAGCCTTGGGCTGACTTTCCTACAGCCGCAGGGTGACCAACTTGGTTACAGACAGTGTATGCATGGTGGAGTCACCTTTACCTTTTCTGGGTGTTATACCAATCCACCCACTTAAATTTTTTAGTTTGTACCATTTCTTCAAATTTGCTTACTCTCCTTCAACCCTCCAAAAGAAAAACAATAAATTACCCAGGGAAGTGGCTGAAGATACTTTCTTCAAACTTTCCCATTGTTTAGGCCCACCCAAACTGTGAAGGACATGAAGCCTCCTGGGCTACTTATCTCTTACTTGAGCACTGAGGCCTTGCGGGGCTCAGTAGGGAAAGTGACTCTCAGCTTTTGTGCACATGAGAGCTTTCAGAGCAAATCTGTAAGTTGAACAATGGGTTAAGGGTTACCAGCATTCCCCAGTACAATTCTGTAATAGATCCCTCTCATCTTACTATTAGTTCACATTTAGTGGCCTCAAGAAGATGTGGACTGAAGGGACTTAGGACTGTTTCCTTTAGTAGGTCAAAGCCTTCACCTACTTCTAACACCCCAAGTGCTGTGATCTGCTGGGACCACCAGTGAATATTTCTCCTACCAGCTGTTTCTCCTGTTGTATGTGCATAGGGAACACATTTATGAGCTTCTGGTCTTTTTTCTCAAGTGATAAATGAGGGAGCTATAAGTCCAACTTACAATTAATTAGAATTAACGCCAGCCATTCCGTTAACCAAAGCCAAATTAACTTGAAATAGAAATACAAAAGATTTTCTTTCTCACCAATTTCCTGGCACCCTGGCTCTTGTTGTCAGTGTCCCAGGCAACTGAGCTATTGTCACCAAGGCCATTAACCACAGTGCTGTATTCTGCTACTGAGTCTTTGCCTGCACAAGCGCTTGTTTATCAGGTCTAATCTTAGGTATTTCTCTTTTTCTGAAGGTCTTCCCTGGTTCCACCCTCATGTGAACACAAATGAAAAATACTGGGTTATTTGTCTCTCCTCTGCATTTTTCTATCTGAACACTTAAATAGAATTTTACTTGTCTTTTCATTCATCAGTTTTCCCCATGGAGACAATCTTGCTAGCTGTCATGTCTGTAATTCTAACTCTTCTACAGTGTCTAGCCTAGACAGGATAACTGATATATATCTGTTGGAAGAAATTAGTTTGTTACTTTTATTTTACTTCAGAGGTTACATTGCCTGAAGTTAGTGAGTACTAGTAAGTAAAAGAAGGAGCCCAGCAGAAACCAAAAAGTGTGGCCAACAGCAAGAGAATTTGGAGCGAAAGTTTATTGTCTCCATGATCTTACGTCTGGGTAGCAGGTCCAGGCCCCCGTGAACCTATGCCTGGTTAACAGGCCCAGGCATAAGGCCAAATGCAGGGCATAAGTGACAAAAAGATAAAGTGGATAGGAAAGGGGTCAATGGTAAGGCAGAACAGCAGAAAGGCGTAAAAGGCGGACTAAAAAAAAAGAAAAAGAGGTAAGAAAAAGGGGCAAAAGGGCCAATAGTGAGGTGACAGAGATTTTATGCAGTATGTGTGGGTTAGCTGCCATGAGGCTCAGGGATTAGACAGAAGAGGACAAAGTAGGATTCCTGACGTGGCTTGGATCTGGAGTGTCCCCCAGCAGCCTCATGTTCCTATGGACACTGTGTAAGGTTGGGAGGTAAGACCTGGCTGGAAGAGGCGGAGGCCTTCTGAAACTGTAAACTGTAATAAATGTTTTCTCCCTAAGTTGTGGATGTCGGGCATTGAGCCACAGCAACAAAAAAGTAACTAAGCCAGTTGCCTACAGGTTGGGACAACAGGTCGGTGGGCAATAGGGAGACAGGTCCCTGCTGGGGATCAGGGCTGTCATCATCAGATAGCCAACTGTAGGGCCCAGCAGGACTGGAGAAGTCAAAATATTATGGCTGGAAAGGAATAAGGAAATCACTATGTGTAAGCCAAGGTCGTGCACAGAACGCTAAGCTCCGTGTGTGTGAGCGGTGGAAACGTCTACCACAGGAGTTACAGCGCAAGGACTTTTTCTACATTTATTTCTAAGAAGCTTCAACCATTGACTCTGCTTCTTCTGTGTCCACCTGCTGGATCTGCATGACCCACTCTACCTTTTTAGGACAATTGTCTTCTCCTGTGTTTACATTTATTTGCATCTTTTCTCACTATCACCCTCCTACTGTGAAAAAATGCATGTCAGAGTGACTCTGTAAAGGTGGTAGAAATTCTTCCACTTCTTTCTACTGTGTGTCAGATTTTCTAGGCAGTTCCTTCCAGTTTCTCTAGGCTTATTTTCTATCTTCTTTCCCCTCACACATGCTTCTACCTACCTTTCCTCAATCTCTGCGCTTCACAAGCATTTTCAACATAGACAAAATGAGCAAATTACAAAATAATGAATTCCTACATTCCCAAAGAGGTTGAACACAGTTCCCAAGTATTTAACTGTTGTACCAATATTCAAAGTCTCTTTCGGGCTGGAGGAATGGCTCAGGAGTTAAAGCGCTTGCCTAACAAGTGCTAAGTCAAGTGCTAAGTACCTGAGTCTGATTTCCCAGCAACACATAAATTGGGCATGGTGGCACACACCTGCAATCCCAGTACTTGGGAGGCTGAGACAGGAGGATTGCCATGAGTTCAAGGCCAACCTGGGCTCCATAGTGAGTTCAGGACCAGTCTGGGCTACAGAGCGAGACTCTGTCTCAAAAAAAAAAGTGTCTTTAAAAATATTTTATAATTGTGAGGGCGTGATTCAAAAAAGATATCCTTTGACACAGAAAGACAGTAGAATATATTGAAAACACATAAAACTGTCAGGAAACCAAATCATAAACTAAATTATTAACATTGATTATATGTAAGAAATAAGAAATATAAAAAAAGAAAAACCTATTTGTATAATCTTCAGCATAGGCTCTTCTTATTTTATTTTGCTATTTATTTTAGAAAAAAAATAAGGAGCAGCAAACGTAGCAAAATTCCATATACTGCCAAGTGGCCCCGAACCTGTCTGTCTCTCTTGGCACATAGCTTTGGTATTTTACTATAGTAAGACTTTGGCATTTTATCAAAGTATAATGGTTATACTTATATATCTAAAAGATCCAGGCCAGATCATTTTCTGTGGCTGTTCTTCATGGTGGTGGTCAGCCAAGGAGAGGTTTAGAAGAATAGACTGGGAGAGCTGCTGTGAATAAAAATCTGTTCCCATTGGTTCCAACCATAATGGCGTCAAAATGACCAAGAAAGCAATAAATGCTCAGAAGAAGATGTTAAGAAGAAGACTACCCACTTGTGCAGAGCTTAGAAAAAAGCCAAATTCCTATGACCTTGCCAGTTTTCTATTAACTGAAGGACAGGTAAGTACATCAGATAGTGTGTGGAACAGATAGAGTTATACAAACAAAATCTCTGAGCAAAGTTATTTATCAGAATTTTGTTAGAATATGTCAAGTTTTTATTTAAACCCTTAGTGAGAGAACTGGGAATTAGACAATCAGACAAGACTTTGTTTTCCTGAATGCTTACACACATACACAGAAACACATGCATACACATACAGAGAGAGAAAGAGTGAGAATTGAAGAAAACATTGCTATTTTATATTCAAAACTAGCTAATATTCTTCTGTCCGGCCATAGAACCATAGCCTCTTTGAGATCAATTTCTTTAAAAGTCTTTATGACATACTACCTGATCAAATCCTTCAGGGTAACCTCGAGCATTACAGCTCTGGAGCACCATTTGCCCTTTATATCGGTTGTGGATTTTAGTCAAATATGCTTTGGAAACCAAGCTATAAGGCCTTCTAGATGGAAATGGGGTTGAACCAGGACTGCATTGGACTCTGCCTCCTTGCTAGCCTCAGTCTTTCTCTGTCTCTCTTTGAGACAGGCTGGCCTTGAGCTCATGGCAATCCTCCTGCCTCAGCCTGCCGAGTGCTAGCATTATAGATTTGCACCACCATGGCCAGTTTATGTGGTGCTGGGGAATCCAACTCAGGGCCTTGTGGTTGCTAGGTAACCGCTTTAACCACTGAGCTATGTTCCCAGTCCCATGGAGTCTCCTTTCAATACAAACTTTGAAGTTCTCAACATTTGTCTTTGTAAAGGACCCAGTGTTCTCCTCTATCAAGATTATTGCAATTGTGTACAAAGCTGGAGTGCATGAGCCCCAGTGGTCATGTACAGGGATCCTGCCCTTGACTTCTAGTATTTGGAATGTGAAATCTGTTTTTGGCTGCTGAGAATCATCTTTTGCTTATCTTCTATGCAGCACTTAGTCCTTTTTAGGCAAAATGCCCATTCTCTTCCCAGAGGCCTTTGTACCCAACGCTGCTTCTCTCAAGAGTCTGAGAGCTATTTGTAAATCCAGGACTGAGAACCTTGGCAGCAGGGTAAAGGCAAGTATTTACCTTTGTATCTCTTGTCTTAAATTAGGACTTGGCACATAGCAGCTTCTGTAAATAAAGTAAGAATTCTTCTTGCTGATGGAGTTGACCTAGTGCAGAATGTGATAAAATTGGACAAATGGAGTTTGTGAATTGCCTGTTAAAATTTCAGTATCTTTTCAGAAAGTAGAACAAGTAAGTGCTGTGGTAACGTCACCCTTCTGTGCTGGATTATGCAAAATCTCTTCTAAATTTCTTCATTTCCCTCTATTTGTGAGGCTAAGTTCTCCAAACTTTGTCCTTTATGAATACTTCCAAAGGTAGGGTAATTTAAATGTGTTCCTAAATTTGGCTCCTTTGTGATTTCTTTTTTCCCAGACAATGTTAACTTCTCAGTGACTAGAAATGAACAGAACATTTTGTTGCTTTGTACTCACCTGGCATTAGCTGTTACTTGCTGGTAGACAGGTAAGGAGGGGACCATTTCAAGACTGAATCGTGTTCTCAGTTAATGGGTGCTTCAGCATTTTCACAAAATATATAAAATCATTTGAGTTTTTCCTTTACTTGCTCATTTTTGATAATGTCTTAAGAAGAATTTTATTGTAATGCAATAACTCTTATTGTGTGTGTGTGTGAGAGAGAGAGAGACAGAGACAGACAGAGAGAGACAGAGAAGAAAGATCTTAAATGTTTGTATTTGAGAAATGATCTAGATTTTTAGAGACGATACCTATCCACCTGAGCTGTTTGCCCAGGCCTGAGCAGCCCACCTACCAGGAACACTTCTGTCTGCCCTCTGGCTGTCCTACAAGGGGCCTGGGAGAAGGCCTGAGCCCTCTAACTCAGATATGACCATACTTAATGCTGATAGAAACAGCTGACAGCTTACTGATCCAAAAGCCTGGCTTTAGTTATAATTTTGGTTCTTGGTGATGGGGCAGGAAGGAAGGATGTGATTTTGGCCTGACAAAAGCTGCGAGTAAGTGGGGTGGGGGAAACTCAAAATCAAGTAAATGATACCCTCTTTCTATCGGTAAAGACAACAAAAGCCTTCAGTGGGGAGGGGAAAAAAAATCACATTTTCTGCTTTAGAGAAAGCTCCAGGGAACTGTAGACACAGTTTCTGTGTCCTTCTAGAGCATGGCCCTCCCTGTCATTGCCAAGTGGATGGTTAAAATGAGTGTTACTTCTCTCAGCAAACTGGAGGCTCAGTCTACATCCAGAGGAATGAATATTGTGGGAGACAGAGTGCTGTTTCTTCTTGTTTATAGTTTATATCTTGTCTCCATTGTCTCCAAAATGATCTTTCTGACTCTTTGAGATTTCCTACCTTCTCCCTTCTCTGGTTGTATGTAAATGTACATACAGAATTAGGGCAAGCAAATAAGTTAGAATTCATTTGTTTTGTAGCCTTGCCTTAACACTTCCTCTTTGCATCAGGAAATCTTTGGGTATGGTAAGTGGCTCTGTCTTTTCTTTCTTCCTTCCTTCCTTCCTTCCTTCCTTCCTTCCTTCCTTCCTTTCTTTCTTTTTTTGTCTACCATCTCTTCTTTAAAAAATAAACATACATAAAGTCTTAGAGGCCAGTGAAACCCCAGACTGTGAGAAAAGTAAGGCACAGCAACCTACTACATATGGGAAAATTAGTATGAATTCAATGACTTGAAACAGACATCTCTCTAGTTTTGGTTTAAATCTAAAATGCTCCCAAGTGTCACATGTATTAAGAATGTGATTGGGTCATAGAGTCTATACTCATCAGTAGATCAATCCATTGAGAATTTCATGTGCTATTAGGAGGTGGGGCCTGATTGGAGGGATGGGTCACTCAGTATGTGACTTGAAAGACTATAGTCTTGCCCCTGGCACCTCCTTTCTCCTTGTGCTTCCTTGTTGCCTGAGATTAGCTGCTGTCCTCACCAGCCCATTCCAACTTGCCCTTCTGTCTTGGAGACAGCTACCAACCATGGACTGAAATCATGAGCCAAAATAAACCTCTGTGCCTTTAAGTTGTGTGTATCAGGTATTTTGACCCAGTCACGGGACATGGCTAATCAATTTCCCAGCTCTGCAGCATATTGAATGTCCCCACAGCAGTGCTGGCAACAGCACACACCCCTAGTTCTTTCTCATGTAAATGCCTAACGCCCAGATTGCAATCAGTGATGCTTTTCGCCACTAGAAGGAGCCTGAACTCCTTAGGTGAGAGCAGTTTCCAAGGTTGGAGACAGAAAAAAAAAAAAAAAAACATTTTAATGTGTGATAAAATATCTGATTATTGCCAGAAAATGAGGATACTTTCAAAATGTATTAGAACAAATTTTGAAAGGGGAAAAAAAGTAAAGGGGTTCTAAAAGTTAAGAAGTAAATGGCTGTTTGCATCATCCTTTTATAATGATACATATGAAAGCTAAAATAAAATGCAAAAAAAGGTTAAAAAGGAAAATAGTGAATGGATATTTTCCATTTTTACTTATTAAGAAAGTAATTAGTAAATAAGATAGGATTTTCTAAATAATTTTATATCTGAATAAAATATATTTATTTATTTATTTGAGACAGGGTCTTGCTCTGCAGCCCAGGCTGGTTCTGAATTCACTATGGAACCCAGGCTGGCCTTGGACTCACAGAAACCCTCCTGTCTCAGCCTTCTGAGTGCTGGGATTACAGACATGTGCCACCATACCCAGTTTATGTGGTGCTGGGAAATCAAACTCAGATACTCAGTGCTTGTCTTAGAGTTCGCTAGGCAAGTGCTTCACCCACTGAGCCATTCCTCCAGCCCCCAAAAGATCATTTTTAAAAAGGACATTATATCTGTATGAGTCTCTTGTGTAGGTATAAAATTAATTTATGTAAAATATTTTAAACCTTTAATTATGGGGGAATCAGTGTTTTTTTCCCAACTTGGTCAAAGAAGAATTCAAACAACCACATACATGCCTATAATCTCAGCTATCAGCAGGCTGAGGCAGGAGGATCACAAGTTCATATGTGTGAGGCAGTGGGCTTGATCCCAACACCACCAACAAATAAAACCTATGTGAGTGTGTGTGTATGCGTGTGTGTGTGTGTGTGTGTGTGTGTGTGTGCGCGCGCGCGCGCATTGTGCAAGCAACGGAGAATACTAAAATTACTTTACAAATAGATACAAGATGTATCTATTCACAGAATAATAATCAATTCTATACAACTGTTAATTTGTATTTCTATGGACAAGAATCTGTTGCACTAATAGTAGTATTAGTTTGTTATGATTTACAACGTTTTAACAGTTATGAAATAGCTGTAAGACTATAAACCCTGGGAGGCAGGAGTGGTGCATACACTAACAAATCCCAAGGCTTAGGAGACTGAGGCAGGAGAACTGCAAATTTAAGCTTGGCCTGGGGTATGCAGGGGAAACCGTATCTCAAAAGCAAAAAGAAAACAAACAATAACAACAAAAACTCTGCAAAGATTTGCCATATAAGACTGAAAATAATTTTTTCCTGACAGTTTGCTTATCAAATATAGAAATGTCTTTATTTCTTTGTTTGTATTTTATTTCTTTGTTATAGGAAAAAATACATATACTGAGAATCAAAATATATTATTCTCAAAAACAGAAAAATTGGTTATCATGTATAATAACAGTTCAGGAAGAAAGGAACCAGATGTCATCATAGACTCAACACCTTACCAGCTGTAGAAAAATATCTTTAGATCTTTGCTGTGCAACATGTGGCTCAAGACCCAGTGTCACTGGCATTGCTTCCAAGTTTATTAGATACTCAGGATTACTGGCATCTTTTGTGAGCTTATTAGACACCGCAGAATTTTAGGTCTTATCCAGCTCTATTGAATCATTCTGTACTTTAAGAAGAGTCTCAGGTGATTTGCATGCAAAACTTTAATATAGATACCGTATTAATTAGAATGAGACAGAACACTCCAGTTATACTCTAAGGCCAGAGTATTATTATCAGAGTGAAAAGACCAGGAGTACTTAAAAAACACAAAGAATATATCATTTTGTGCAAGAAGCAATGTATCAAAAAATCTGTAGGTAAGAAAGGCAATTTATTAAAAAGCAAAAGTGAATTTTAATTAGTGAATTCTGATTTAATAATAAGTGATTTGAGGTTAAATTATTTTGGACGATGTGGTCTAATTCCAAATCCAATTCAAGAGCAATCACTTAACCATCAAATTCTGCAGTGCTGGTAATCAATATACTATTGAGTATGTGTTTTGTCTTCATTACAAATTACTTCAGATAATTACAAGGACCTGATATATTAAATCTGTGTTTTTAAGTAATTATTTAAAGATGCAGTTAGGTAAGTTTATAATCAATGTTTAAATATCTAGGCAACGTTAATTTGTTAGATCTGTGATTTGGCCTATCAGTTCTATGAAACTGTATGAGTGTTTAGAAGAATTGATTGTTTAATATTTAAAGAATGTCAATTGCTTAATATGTACCAACTGCATTTTGCTGCATTATGGACGTATGAAAAGCAACTACCAAATCCCTTTTTTCATATTCACGGGCCTGCAGGTGGGCTGTGGAGATGCTCTCAAGAGCTGTGGGAGAGGTTTAGGTATGTTTCACAGGTTTCTATTCTGGGACCAGTAGCTACTCGGGGCTCTTCTCAATGCAAATAGCAGAAATGGAAGGGAGGAGAAGGGGAATGTGATGTTTCTTAATTCCTTGGCTCAAAACTGACATCTCTCTGTTCCCTGCCCACATTCCATTATCTAGTAAGCTGAATGGCCAAGACCAGCAGCAAAGGAACGGCCAATCATTCTCTGGCTATATCAAGGTTGTTTGTGGAATGGAGGGGCAGGTGGTAGACTTGTAAGAAAACGATGTAGTCTACACCACCTAATAAGTTTATGAGATAACATGTTAGAATAGTACTGCTCATTCTTCATGCCTCCATAAATAAAAGCTTTTGCCTTCTATATAAAGTTCTGGGTAGGAAAGAATTTATATTATTTTTGTGGGATTTAATGCAGTATTATGTGAACTAAGTATTTATCTGAGTGTTTTTGTAGCAGAGTTGCAAAACTACTTGTGATACAGACATTTGAAAAGATTTAGCTTTTTTGTTTACAGCTGATTTGATCTTGAGACCTAGTAGGTGTGTGGGAAAGAAAAATAAAACCAGATATACTCATTTTAGCTACTTTAAAATGGATTCTGATCCAGTCGCTTAAAGTGCCTCTTCAGGTAATTCTTGGGTTTGGAGACTTCTCTCATCTTCCTCCCTCATCGCCCTCTGACCTTAAAATACATGGGAAGGGCACTTCCTTGTATCTTTCTGCCCCTTGTGCGGAGAACTGAATCTGGGGACTGCGTATGCTAGGTAGGCCCTCTGTCCCTGAGCACGCCAGCCTCATGCTATTGTATTCTTATGGTACAGACTTGGAGGGAAAGTCACCTATGGCCTTGCCCTGGTTCTCAAGAGTGTGTGGTGATTGCTGTGGGTTAATTCACTCAAGTTTTGGCTATAGACTTCAGTGACTGTTGAGTTGTCTGCTTCTTCCTGATTCGCTCAAAGCCTGATGACCCTTCCTGTGTGGCTTGGCCTGTCTTTAGCTCCCTCTGTCTGTAGACTTTCCGAGGCTCTCCCCAACTCTGCTCTGATCAGGCTACCCTTCCTGAATACTTCTGCTATGAGACCTTCATTTTTCTCCTTGCCACAGCAGGGCCCATGGTTGACTCCTGGCTCTCAACTCTGTGTCCATGTGATAGGAATTTTAAGGTAGGCTTTAGAATGAGATTCAGATCTGCTGCCTCTACCCCTCTCTCTCTCTCTCTCTCACTCTCGCTCTTGATCTCTTTCTGTGTCTGTGTCTGTCTCTGTCTGTCTGTCTCTCTCTCGGTCTCTCTCTCTCTCCCTGTGTCTTTTAGGAAGCCCATTAATCTTCTAGTTATGCCCGAGCATCTCTTTGTGAAGTAAAGCTACTTGCATAGCTTAATCTCAAATGGGTAAAATAACCACTTTGGAGCACAAGGTTGTCACTGTGCACCTTTTTCTTTCTCCTGAATTTTCCTTCTCACTACCCCAAGATGTAAAGAGAAAGGTTTTCTTTTAGTTTTCTCTCATCGTATCCTGTTTTTACCGCAGATAAGACTTTCTTTGCAGAGTCTCATAGGGAAGAGGAAAAGCTCAATCATTTGGTTTGCCAAGTTTGTCTCTTAGCATGTTAAATGGTAGCCAAAATAGGTAGAAAAATCCTCTCAGTAGTGTCTTGATGTGAGTCTGAGTTCACAGGTTAGAAGCTACTACTCCTTTCATTTCTAGTTATCACACATGCAGATAGATGCTGAGATCTTTAAGGAAAAAGCAAGACTAGGAAAAGAAAGAAGAAAAACAAGAATTTTTAAAAAAATATTTCTGTGGTTACTCTAATGCTTTATTTATTTACTTTCTGAGGCAGGGTCTTGCTCTATAGTCCAGGCTGGTCCTGAACGCACTGTGGAGCCCAGGCTGGCCTTAGACTCACAGCAGTCCTGCCTCAGCCTCCTGAGTGTTGGGATTATAGGCATGTGCCACTATGTCCTGTTTAAGTGCTGGGGAATTGAACCTTGGTACTTAGCGCTTGTCTCAGTGCTTGCTAGGCAAACATTTTAACCCTCTAATACTTTATATTGGAAATGTTCTGAATAATATTTCAGAAAATCCTATTTTTCCACTTTGGGGCCAATAGCATTTTAAGGCAATATGAAGGAGACCAATCTAGGATATGCACATGACACGAACTTGGCACACACTTGTAAACAGCCATAAGTTTATTTTAGCATGTTTTGGGAGGGACACCGAGGGTGATTAAAATTATCTAAGAATAGGAGAGAGAAATATGCATCATCTCCAAGTTATCGTCTCTAACTCCCTCATACACAGAAGGAACCCTTGCCCTGCTTATCACTCACTCTTAATTTCTGATATGAGAAGCCTCACTCGAATTGCCACTCTTCCCGTACCCTCTCTCTGTGGCTAGACCCCATGTTATAGACTTTGGGACAAGTTGCTCTCTGTAGTCTTCAGCACCTCAAAAGAAATTCCTCCTCTTATCATGGTTGTCTGCCATCTGGGAAGATTGGAACATTTACTAGGAACACTATTTTAAGACAGACATGGTGGCACAGGCTTGTAATCTCTGATACTCAGGATGCCGGGGCAGGAGAATTGCAAATTTGAGGCCACATTGAGCAATATGGTTAGATGGGTTTAAAAAACAAGGCATTTTTCCAGCAGGAGCCTTGACACACAGATAACTCACAGAATTATTATGCTACTCTTGATTTTCACGGCTCTAAAGAAGTGAAAACCACGTTACACATACTGCTCAGCAAGCACAATCCTATCACAATAGAGTTTTGTAGAATTTCCTGCAGATTTTAAGCCAATCTTCAGCTCCATCGGAGCTTGCTAAAAACTGGGTGATGAACTGATTTCAAGAATGAAAAGGCTGTACCTACTGCTTCTGTCCTGTGACTGCTGGTACCCGGGGCTGGCAGAGAGAACTTGAAACAAAACACATTGATAACATCATGCTTGTGGAGTGATACTCCACATCCTTCTTGGTAGACTATACTGTCTCCTCCTTTAACTACCTGAAGCTTTAAAAACCACACTGATATAAACTTTGTGAGAAAAGCCAGACTCTTAGGTTGATTATGGAGTCAGGAGAGCTACATATATTTTAGAAGATTCTAGGCAAAGGAAGAAGCAGCATTCCAGGGGGTGAATTGTATTACTCACTGCTCTTTGCTACCTGAGCTTAATTGGTCTGAACATGAGACCTGTGAAGCTGAGGTTTTGTATTCAGACCTCAACAGTGTTGTCGTGATCTAAACCTTAATGAGCTGCTCTTACTCACAAGGAAAGAAGCCAGCGGCAGGCACTCAGCTGTCTCATAGCTCAGCTGCAATTGATTTCTTAGACAGATCCTTCTGGTGTTATGAACCTGGAAGACCCTAATTGTATCATGGCCCAAGGGGATCAATGCTTTTAGTTTCTTTCTGAAAACCTTGTCAGGTTCAACTACTATTTACAGCTAACCAAATTTAAATATTTTATTATACCTGGGCAGAGGTTCCTACTGGTTATTTTTTTATCCCAGGCACAAAATCTGAGTAGATTCAAAGATGCCAAGAAGATGCTCAAGAAAATGTAACTTTCTTTTTAGCTATGAAATTGTTATCGTCATCAATTAGATGGGAATTGGGCACCACATCTGGAAGGGTCATTTAAGAATTGCTAAGAATGCATTTAAATAGTTTACTTAACAGCATAATATACTTGAAGAATGAGATTTTACATAAAGTTTTTCTATTATCTCAAAATTTTCCTATTGTACCCTGTTATCTTCTTGTTTTGACAGAGGCGTCAAAGGGAAAAAGTAGTGCAATTAGTATCGTGTATTCTCACATTCTAAAGAAATAGCTAGGCCACGTGGGGTGGTTTCATTTTGTGGATATCAGTCCCTGACCACTTTCAGGCTATCTCAGAGGACAAGAAGCATTTCATTTTCAAGAAACTTGGAAGCATTTCTGCTTCTTTTTCCAAGAAGGGAGGATGCAAAAAAGGAAGCTCCATCTTCTTGTCGATGAGCTGAAGCCAGGAAAAGAGGCTTTCAGGGGCTGTTTGGAGAACTTGACATATGTCCCCAGCGTTAGAGAGACATGAAGGTTGACATTTGACTCACACTTGGAAAGTCTGAAGTTGAGAGGCTATGCCTCGATGTGATACGGTGGAAGCCACTTTAGCAGGTCAGAACATAAGCCTATTTCCTAGAGCTGTGGCAGACCCAAAGGTTAAATCTGGCCACCGGTAGTGTTGTTGTCTTGAAATGGATTGTATCCAAATCCATTATATTCTTTTACAGTTTAGATCTAAAATGTCCCCCACAAGTATCACATGCAGTTTAGGGCCCAGTTGGAAAGGACAGGTCACTGGGGAGCATGACTTGGAAGGGTAAATTCTCATCCCCAGTAACTTTCTCCTGTCTCTGCTTCCCAGGTGCCATGCAGTGAACGTCCTTCCTCTGCCATGCAGTGCTCACATTGTTTTCTACCTTGGGTCAGGCCAACCATGAACTGTACTCATGAAAACTGTGAGTCAAAATAAGTCTGTCTTCTTTTAACTTGAAGGTGTTGGGTATTTTGTTCTGGCAATAGAAAAGTGACTAATACAGAAAATAAATGCCAGAGAAGTGAGGTCATTGCTGTGTCTATACCTAACAGTATGGTTCAGAAACCTTTGGAGCTGGTTTACAAAAGGAGTTTGGAGAGGTTGAAGGTATGATCTAGAGAAGTCCCCGGATATTGTGAGCAATACTTGATGTACAATGCTGGTCAGAGATCAGAAGGCCAGAATGATGATAAGAATGTGAATATAATAGCCAGGCTCAGATGATTTTCATTGGAAATAAAAATGTCATTGAAAGTTGAACTAGAGATCATGTGTGTTATACTCCAGTGGAAACTTTACCTTCATTTTTCCCATCCTGAGACTAGGGCTAAGGGCAGTAAACTATGGCATGGCTACTGCCAACTGCTTTTAGTCAAATGTGCTATGAACATTAGGACCAAATAGTAGAACTGAGTGTTGGAAAAGTTTGCTGTTTTGCCAGAAAAGAGGCAGCTGAAAGTTGGGGCAAAGGAGAGCATGATTCTGAAAAGACTAACATTAAAACAAAGCCAAGTGCGTAGCACAGGGGCAAGAAGGAAGATGCCTTGAGGGCATCTCAGAAGTCAGCAAGACCCCATCCATCACAGGCTCAAAGATGCAAAACTGTGAACTTTTCATTTGAGAAGAGAGTTCCTGGGACTCCTGTTCTCTCAGGTAGCCTGGAAAGTATGTCCCCGAATTCGGCTACACAAGGACTCAGAAGCTGTTGCAGCTCAGAGGATGCTCACACTATTGGCAGGCCGTGGTGTCATCCATATGGTGCTGGTTATACAGCTATGCAGATTATAAGAGTTATGAGATCACAGAAGCTTCCACCCAGATTTCAGAGGCAGGCTCGGGTGGATGAGAAATGTGGTTCGGATCACCAGAGATGGAAGGAAGAACTGGACATCACTATTGCTTGGCCCAGTCTTAATTCCACAGAAGCAAGAAAGAGGCGGAGCATTGTCAATCAGATGACAGTTTAGCATTCTGATTCTTACCAAATTGAGCTATTTAAGGTTTTTAAAAAAGAGCCAAACTTTTATTACCTGTGAATGTCATGCAAAACTATGCTGGCAAGGTTTTACTCGAGGGACAGAAAAGAACTTTTGGAAAGAATTTGCAATGGCAGTGGGGAGAAAACATTGTTTTCTTCTTGCTTTCTGTGAAGTCTGGCTCAGTTGTTGGATGTAAGCATCTTTGTATTTGGCAAATACAAGCCTCTTATTTTTCTGAAACAAACAACAGAAAGTTTATCTCAAAGTGAACCTCATCTGATCTTATTTTCAATGGACATATGTTGTAGAGAAACACTCAATACTCAATATTCTCCATACTCCAATGGGATATATAATAATAATAGTAATAATTATAAAAATAATAATAATGTATAATATAATCATACTTTTCCTTTTTGCTTTCTATTGTTATAAGACAAAAGTCACATTTGAAGTGAACAAAGGAAAAAAATCATTGCTGTTAGTTGCCAACATTTTGGGATGATGATGATTAATTTGGGGACAGGAAAGAATGATGGTAATGATAACATATCGTTATTTTGCTTTTTGTCACTTCCTTAAGTGAAAAAAAAATTCCCATCTAGGCAGTGGTCGGAGGGAAGAACAGTCTTTTAATTCTCTTTGAATGGTAAGATCATATGGTAGATAGTTTCAAATGTATGAAAAGCTGCCAACTCTCTTCCACTGAGCCGGAACCATTTTGCCTTCCCACCAGCAATGAATGGGACTTCCTGTTATCCCATATTCTTGCCAGCACTTGGTATAGTCAATGTTTTTGATTTCAGTTATTGTTGTTCTAATGTGCTCCTATGTATTTTAAAGTGTCTTACAGTGAATTTGTCTGGAGTTTTATCTTCTTGTCAAAACTTTTGTTTTCTGACACTGGGGACTGAGCCTAGGGTTTTCACGCTGAGATACATTCCCAGCCCATTTCATTTTTGATAATGAGACAGGGTCTCTTGCTAGGCTCATCAGGCTGGGCTCAAAGTTGCAAGCTTCCTGCCTCACTGTCTTATTACTTTTTCATTGGTGGGACACAAAAACTGACATCTATGACTTAAGGTAGGAGAGGCTTATTTTAGCTCATAGTTTCAGGAAGTCTCAGTTCACTAATGAGCAGCTGGCCATGGCAGAGAACGGCTGCTTAGAGTATTGCAAGAGGAAGGATCAAGGTTATGGGGAGAAGCTGGGGAAAGACTGTATCCTCACAGGCCCACCCTCGGGGATGTAGCACACCCAAGTAATCTGCCTCACTCTTAGCAATCCAGCAGACCTTCAGTAATCTGAAACATATTGTCATGCAAAAAATGTTACTCTCCTCTTATAAAGTTTAAGAGATAGTTTATTCTGAAGCCAAATAGGAGTGACCAAGGCCCGGGAGCATGCATTTAGGATTTCCCAAATGACATGTTCCAAGGAGCAGTAGTTACATAAAGTATTTATAGTTTTAGAATAGAAGAAAATCACAAATTAAAGAACAATTTGAAAAGCATTGGTGGAAGCATCAGGTAGGCAGGTCACCCTGAAGGGGAGAAAGCCCTGCTATAGGCCTCAGATGGTATCTAATGGCAATCTTAGCTGTCCCGTGGGTAGGAAGCTAGGGGTTTTGTTTTTACATCTTAAAAGTGGTACTTAGTAGGAATGTTACATACCAAAGGATTTATCACAGGAGGTTAAGTTAGGCATAGAGAAGGGCAACACATGTGGCCATGGAAAAGGGCCAAGATAGCCCCTAACAAAATATCCACAGGTTCTCAGGAAATCCATTTAGTTAATTAATAGTCTCATTATGAAGAAAGCTGTTTCCTTGAAGTTTTAATTATCAATACTTAGTAATTCATCCCTCTCTACCTGGCTCCCACTTCCTAACAGCACAGGAAATAAGTGGATTACTCCCATGATTGAATCACTTTTCAAATATGAGGCTTTGGGGGACATTTTAGTTCTAAATCATAATACTCACTCTTTTAGAGTGCTGAGATTACAAGCCTGTGCCACCTGGCCATGGGTTTTTAAAATCACTCCAACTTACTCCCTGTGAGTCAGGCAAGTCACTCTGCTGAAGTAGATTTCTTTTTTTCTTGACTGGTTTCCTGCAGATTGACTTTCTCCCCTCTTCCTCCTTGCTCTGTGCCACTAAGGGCCACCTGGACAAACTGCTACAGTGGACCCTGTTTCCCTCTGGCTTTGGTTAAAATGGGCAAAAGCAGGGCACCAGCAGAGGATCTGGGGGTGGTGGTGTCATTTTTACCTATTCCTCTGTCTGTCCCTTCGGGCTGTGCCCGTTTGCCAGGTTTCCCTTCGTGTACTTCTTCCTCTGGTTTTAGTAGCTACTTCCTTCCTCCCCACTTCAAATCTGGGGCAATGAAGAATCACCATTGATCCCTGCTTTTCCTAAACCCCGGCCACAACTTTGTGTATACACATCCCTTATTAAACTTTCCTCAATTACCCTTCTTCCTATAGCCACTAAATCTTTCTGAATTTAAGTTTCCCAATTTGCAAACCACTTAGTATGGTTATTATAATAGCTTAACTTTTAAGCAGAATTCCTCTTAGGAAAAGAACTGTCTTCACTTGGAAAAACATTTTGCCAAATAATAATATGTGGTAAGTGTATTAATTAACTGTCACTGCGTGACATATTACCTCAAATTTAGCAGCTTGAAATAACACAGATTCATTGTCTCACAATTTCTGTGGGTCAGAAATGTAGAGACAGCTTAGCTGGGCAGATGGCTCAGCTAAGGTAAGGACTCAAGGTCCCATCAGTCTGCCGTCAAGATACAGTTTCATCTGAAGATTCAAATATGGAAGGTTAACCTCAAGGCTCACCTAGATTTAGAGCAGAATTTGTTTCCTTGCAGTCTTAATAACTGCTATATGTAAATTTGAGCAACCAAACACTGCTTTCAACTCCTAGAGATCACACTCGTAGGTCCTTGCCATGTGGGTTCCTCAGGATGGCTGCTTTCTTTAACAATCCAGCAAAGTCTCCACAGGAGTCTGCTAGCAAGGCAGAGTCTTACATAATGCAACATGGTCACAGCTGTGACATTTTTTCATTAGAAGGAGTCACAAGTCTGGCCCACACCCAGTGGGAGGGAGTTACACGAGCACATGAACACTGAAGTGGGGCATGAGGGAAATCCTACAAACTGTCTGCCACGTTTGGGAGGGAAAGTAAGTTCTGCTCAGAGTTTGGGAATTGGCTGTTATCAAGGTTTTGAGCCTTGGGGGTAAACTGCACAAGGCTGGAATGAATCAGGCAAAGCCAACTGTATGCCCAGTGGCTTCCTCAAGATTGATGATGGCTACTATTGATATTTCTGAGGATAAAACATCCTCCCATTTCCTGTGATTTTTAATAGTGTTTCCTACATTCAGAAATATGCATGAGGCATTTTGTTTTTGATATTGTGGTAATTTGACATAAGAGATAACGAGGTGCCAGGCAGGCTGTCTTTGTTACTCTTTCATTGTTGGGACACAACACCCAACAACCACAACTTTGGGGAGAAAAAACTTATTTTAGCTCCCAGTTTCAGGAGATCTCAGTCCATGTGGGATCAGCTGGCAATGGTGGAAGGGTCTGACAGAGGGTCTAGCTGGAGAAAAGCTGTTCATCCTACGGCAGACAGGAGGCAGAACGACTGAGGAATGGCTGAGCTGGCATATTCCTTTGCAGGTCATGTCCATCATGTCCCTGTAACCTGCCTGTTCTGACCAGGACCCACCTCCCAACAGCACAGGAAGTCAGTGAATTAACTTCCCATATTGAATCACTTTCTAAACATGAGAGTGGGGGGATACTCCAGATCCAAACTACAATGTACATATAGCTCCTGAGAAACTAGAATCGAGGGGATCTTGAGGCCATAATTCACTAAAATCCTGGAGAGCTTTCCAACTTCGGTTGGCCATGGAAATGACAGGAGATTTGAGGGGCTGAGGACTCCATCAGGTATAAGTGGGGCTCATGTAAAAGTAAAGGTTTGGAATTGGTAGAGGAATGATGGAGGGAAGGAAGGAGAGAAGGAGAGAGAGGATGAAGGGAGAGAGGAGTTGGCAGCAGGAAAAGGAACTCCTTGATCAAACCTAGGATAACCATGTGTCTCTGTCACCTGGGTCAGATTCAACATAGACAATACAAACTCCTGTTATGTACCTGACCCTGCGTGGCTCAGAGAGAAATCAAAACAAATGAATTCACCCAAATATTAGAGCTCTATAATCTCAAGTTACACTTAGTGACCATGAAGAGCTGCAACTTAGAAAATAAGATAAAGAAATGCATTTCTAATAAAGGAACCTCTAATAAAGCTGGTAGAGATTTTAGGATAGGAAACTCACCCAAGGCCCTTCATAGCTGGCACCGTCTTCTCTTTTGATCAGAAAATTTCAAGGGGCTCTGGAGAATTAGCTTCAGTATGCATTTCTTATTTACTTATTTGTGGGAATACAAGAGTTAATTGTCTCCCTAAAGCTGAACAGAGAATCTGCTCACAACTTGCTGTCCTGATAACAAACTTCTGGATTTGAAGGCTATGGGCAAAGATATGCCATTCTTCTCTGAGATGACTGAAACAAAGTATTCCTTAATATATTTTCACATCTCCATCTGCAAGTATATCTGGTCTCATAATTTGTAATGAAGGTAACCTTTGTTTAATTTCTGATATGCTTTTGAAATATTTCTGTAATAAACTGCTGCTTTAAGCATTTTTAAATTTTTATTTATTTTTGCCTACTCCCCTTATCCCTTCAATAAAAATGGGAAGAGACCTCAGCATGATGCTATAATACGATGCCTCTGAACACCTCTGAGCTCCTAAAGAGCACTGAAAGTTTCTTCATTTCATGTCTTCAGCCTTTGTCCCAAGCAAGACACTTAGTTGTTGCTGGGACACATTATCTGATATCCATAGCATGAAAGAGGAAAGATTTATTTTAGTTCACAGTTTCAGCAGATCTTAGTCCACTCATGGGCATCTGGTATTGGGGGAAGCACACAGCAGAGGCCCAGTAGGAGGAAAGCTATTCATGATATGGGAGACAGGAAGTCACATGTTCAAGGAAGGGCAGAGCTAGCATATATCCTTCCAGGTCATGTCCCAGTTATCCACCCTTTCTGGGTCAAGCCCCAGTGACCTGCCCCTACCAGGGCAAGCCCTAGTGTTCTCTGTCTCTTTCAACCAAGCCCTACCTCTGAACAACACATGATTCCATAGGTTTTCCACAACATCCAACTGCTTGAACCTTTTCGGGAAACATTCCAGATCCAAACCATGACAATGTAGGATGTACCAGTTTACTCTGTAAGCAAATTAAGCACAAGGAAGAACCCCACTGAGGATGCAGAGACCTACTTCCTTTGCTTTCATGTCTGCATTTAGAGCACTCTTTTCCTTAGACACAAACCAAACATGTTTAATTGCATTGGAACAAAGCAATATATTTTCACATGCATAATGTGAAAAATTGTGGCTATAATCTTATCTTAAAATAATGTATTTTTGTAGCTAAGATTAGTCCTGCTTCAAAGTACTTAGTAGAAAAGCAAGTTATCACTTTGTGAAATTTTTATTTTAAAATACCCCAAGTCTAAATAACTCAGACCTTAAGAAAAACTGCTGATCTGAAATGGTTCAAGCCATTGCCCAATGTCCTTTTCCCTTTGAACTTTACAAAGATGGCCTTAAAATATCTCAGCATTAGTTGGCTCAAGAGATTCAGATGAAGACTTACAGAGACCACGATATCCCAGGCTCCTGGTTGTGTTTTGAATCTAATGCTCTCCAAAGGCAACTTGATGGGCCTTAGAGTGGCGATTGGACCATGAGAGTGCCAACCTCACTGATGGATTAATCCTTTAATGAACAGGTTATTAGTATGTGGGGGCCAGTTAAAGGGAGTGGGTCAAAGGGTGTGGCCTTGGGGACTTTGCTTGTCCCTAGCTCTTTCCTCTCTGGTTCTTTGTAGCTTTTTGCTCTCTGCTTCCTGGGTGCTATAAGGTGGGAAGCTCTCCTTTGCCATATACTTTGACCATAGTGTTTGTTCTAGTTACTTTTTTATTGCTGTGACAGAATACCTGACATCCACAACTTAAAGGAGGAAAGATTTATTTAGCTCATATTTCCAGAAAGTCTCACACAGTCCTTTCATAGGCAGCCAGCAATGGAGGATGCCCGTGGCAGAGTCTAGACAGCTGGTCTTGGCATTGCAGATAAAAACCAAGTAAAGCAGGAGCAATGGATGCCTGGAGACTAAAGTAAGGCCAGAGCCTTCCCAGGAAGAAGATGTAACAATGTTTTTTCTTCCTTTCTTTACTTAAGTTAAGCTGTCAATTGGGCTCCCATACCCAGCATTCATTCACTTCCTGGACCGTAAGGCAACAACACACATCTGAAAGCTCTGCTCTGGGAAACTTTCATTCTCAACAAGTAACACAACCCTCCAGTTCAAGCGCCAGACATCCACCTCTTTCCAGCCAGGCCCTACCTCCCAACAGCACACCATTCCACAATTATCCCACTACATCCAAACACATGAGGCTTTTGGGGAACACTCCAGAGCCAAACCATAGCATTCCACTCCTGGCCACCTTTTCATGCAAAATGCATTTAGTCCTTTTCTAAGAGTTGCCAAAGTTTTAACAGTTTTAGCACTGCTAAAAAGTGCAAGTCCAACATCTCCTCTGAGACCCAATGCAATTACTTGTGATCCCCTGTGAAAATCAAAAAGTTAAGCACTTCCAACATACAATGTCACAGGGTAATAGTTTCCTTCCGAAAGGGAGGAACAAGAGGGCAGAAAGAAAACAGACCAAAACAAGTTGTAAACCCAGTGGGGCAAGGGTTAAATTCTATGGCTCCATGTCCAGCACTTGGGGAAAACTGTGATAAGATGTGAGATCCAAAGGGCTTGGGTGGCCCTGCCTCTACAGTGTGGCTTCCAGTTGCAGCCAGCCTCCATCTTTTTTTTTTTTTTTTTCATCCCCTTTAGGCTGGCTCTGCTCATAGCATGTGCCTTTCCTCAGCTGAAAATCCACAATTACGACATCTCCAAATTTCTGGGGACACTGCTGCATCTTCATTTTGTCCTTTACAACTTCATGCACACTGTCTGGTCTAAAAGGCATTCCTATGAAATCTGGGTAGAAACCTCCATTACCCCACAACCCTTGCAGCAGCCTCACAGTGCCTGAATGACTGAATTCCAGGCAGCTGGACCCTAGCAAACACTTCTCTCTTTGGCCCTAGAGGATGCCCTGAGGTTCTCTTCTCAGAACGTGTCTTTGGCCTTTCCACCCTTTAATTGCTGAAGAGTGGGATCTTGATGATTCCTGAGATGCCCTTAAGGAATCTTCTTACAGTTCTGGTTCCAAGTACTTGTTTTTTTTTAAGTTTATAATCTCTTTAACATCCCTGGGTTCTTTTGCCTCACTGCTGTAGGCCTATTTACTCTTACAAAACTGCTAATTTCTTACCTCATTTGTTCTGCCATCTTCTGCTTTTCACTGTAGAGCTGGCTAACAGCTGCATGCTGTACCTGTGTGACAGCCTGAATACTGGGTTGCCTTGAAATTTCTCCAACAGATTAAATAGTCTACCACCCTTAGTTTCAGCTTCAGTCAAAGTCTTTGGACAAGGGCAAAAGGCCTACACACTTTTTATCAGAGTGAAGCATGTATGCTTTTGAGATCAATTGTCTATAAAGTCCTCCTTCCTATCTGAAAATTATTGAGCCTGGCCTTTACAATCCAGATTTCTGTGTCCATTCTGGTCTTCTGATCTTTGACCAGAATCTTTCATCAAACTTGACTCACAGCAATCTAAGGCTTTTCTAGCTGGCATCTTCAAATGTTTACAAACTCCTCTCACAAACCAGTTCCAAAGACTTCCAAACCACACAGTCAGGCAAAGTCACAGCAACAGCCCCAATTTTTGGTACTAATTTTTGCTTTAGTTACTTTTTTGCCTCTCTCTGGCAGAATACCCAACATCAACAACGAAGGGAGGAAAGATTTTTTTAGCTCACAGTTTCAGAAGGTCTCACACAGTCCATTTATAGACAACCAGCAATGGTGGATGCACATGGCAGAGTCTGGAGAGCTGGTCATGGCCTTGCAGACAGAAACCAAGTGAAGCAGGAGCAATGGACGTCTGGAGACTAAGGCAAGAACCTTCCCAGGAAGAAGCTGTAACAATGTTTTTTTTTTCTTCTTTTCTTTATTTAAGCTGTCAGTTGCGTCCCCATACCTGGGGTGGTGCTTTTTACTTCCTGGCCCAAAAGTCAACCCACACCCAAAAGCTCTGCCCTGGGAAACTTCCAATCTCAACCAGTGACACAATCCATCCAGTTCAAGCACCACTGCTTTGAAACATCCACCCAAGCATCTGTTGCTCTCTAGCCAGGCCCTACCTCCCAACAGCAAGCCAATCCACAGTTATCCTCCTACATCCAAATACATGAGGCTTCTGGGGTACACTCCAGATCCAATCATAGTAATGTCTCTGCCTCACTACTGGCATAAAGGCAGTGGGGTCATCTCACTATGGACTGAAACCTTTGGATCTATGAGCCAAAATATTTTCTGCTTTAAGTCCCCCCCCCCTCCCCCCGCCCCTTCAGATCAGAGTAATTCAAAGCTGACTAACATACTGCCATTATTCTTTCTGGGACAAAATGGCAATTAGATTTTAAAGTCTCAAATGTAAAAAACATTTTAACAACAGACATGACAAACCCAAAGCAATTTTCAGTTTTCCACAAGGATCTAGGGAGTTCCTACCACATGTTAAACATTTCTCAACAGCGGCTTATTAGAAGTGCTGTCAGCTCTTGGCAGGAGCTGTAATAGAATCAACCTTCTTCTATTTTTCTAACAATTCATAGCCTATCCATGATACATTCTGGGAAAGGCAGTTCTTAGTTCTGAGGGATATCAGAATGAAAAACACATCAAATTAAATGTTTAATTTCATCAACCTAAGGCTAAGTAAAAAGTATTTTTCTTTTTAGGGTTAATACAAGCACAATAGCTTCCTGTTAGAGAGACTCAATTATATAACCACTTGTAAAATAATTTCTTCTGTAAACTATATGCCATTTAAAATTGTAACAGGAAAACATTTGAATGTAAATCTATTTGATGTATTCTTTAGAAATAGACACTAAAATATATCTTTCTATAATTCAAGTTTATTTCTTTTTTAAACTATTAGATGACTATTTTTCGAGCAGATTTAGAAAAGGTAAGTAGAAAGCACAGTTTCTAGGGGCTGGAGGCACAGCTCAGTAGGAACAGTGCCTGCTTAGGAACTGCAAGGCCCTGGGTTCAGGTCTCCAGTATCACATAAACCAGGCATGGTGGTACATGCTTGCAATCCCAGCAATCAGGAGGTTGAGGCACGAGGATTTCTGTGTTTTCAAAGCCAGCCTGGGCTACATAATGAGTTCAGAACCAGCCTGAACCACAGAACAAGACCTTGTTTCAAAAAACTAAAAAGAACCATTTCCATATACCTCTCTTTCTCCCCCCTTTTCTCCTTCCTTTTCCACATATTTTGTTACTATTAACATCTTTTACTAGTGTTGTACAATATCTATAGATTGTTATTAATTAAAATCTATAGTTAATTTTAGGCTCACTCTTTGTGGTGCATATATTCTGAATGTTGCCCAATATATCAACGTAATGACATGCATTCACCATTAGGGTATCATAAAGATTAGTTTCACTGCCCTAAACATCTCAGGTGTTTCATCTGTTCATCCTCTGTCTTTTCCAACCCTGGAAACTACTGACTTTTTTCTGTCTTAATAGCTTCCTTTTTCCAGAATGTCTTATTGTTGGAATCATACACTATCTATAGCCTTTTCAGACTATTTCTTTCACTTAACAGTACCAATTCACTGTTCATTTATCTTTTCTCGTGACTTGATAGTATTTTTCTGTTGCTGAATAATATTTCATTATAGGAATATACCTCAGTTTGCCATTTCATAAACTTACTGAAGGATATCGTGGTTGCTTCTGACTCTTGGTGATTATAAATAAAACATGTTGAAACAACTGTATACTATGCAATTTTCATATGGACATATTTTAACTCATTTGTATAAATACCAAGGATCATAACTGTTCGAACCTATGGTGAAATGTGTTTGATTGTATAAGAAATTGTCAAATTGTTTTCCAAAGTAGCTGTCAATCTGCAATCCTACCAGCAACGAATGGGAGTTCCTGTTGCTCAGTGTGCTCCCTAAGTAGCTGATACTGACACTGTCTGAGTCTTTAGCAGTTATAACAGGTCTGCAGTGCCTTCTCATTGTTGATTTAATGTGTTCATATAAATTTTAAACTGTTCATGAACCTACTCTCTACCTCTGGGTCATGAGTTCTAACCTTGACTTCAAGACAGGATTTAGGACATTCATGGAATTGTAAAACTACGTGAAATTTTCAAGAAGATGAGATCATTTTTGTTATTAGAATATCAAGATGTTTATCATTTATAAGGATGGAAATCATTATTTTAGATCATTTTATTTTATTTTAAATTTAAATTACTCCTAACAGAGTTCATGTGTTTTAAAAGGTTAGATTACAGCGGTAACATTTATGATCACCTAGTAAGTTTTTGGAACTTCTTTAATGGAACAAACACAGTATTAGACTCTGGAAATACATAGCTAAGAACACATGATCTCTGTTCTCAAGAAATTCAGGCTTGTGTACCTCCTGTTAACAGGTAATAAAGAGACTGACTCCAACACTGCCCTGCATTTTAGGATTACCTGTGGGTTGCTCGGTCCTGATTGGGCCAGTAGATGTCATTGTAGTGTAGACCAGTTAATCTGATGTATGGAGTTCAGCTCTCTCTCGATCTCTCTCTCTCTCTCTCTCTCTCTCTCTCTCTCTCTCTCTCCTTCCTTTCCTCTTTCTCTCCCTCTTTCCCTCTATCTCTCTGATCTCACACATGCATAGTACACATATTAAAGAAGCATTATGTAATAATTTTTTGACTAGATTCAGAGATGCTGTGTGCATAAAATTGTCATTTTTGAAATTCAAAGGAAATTTTGAAATCTATTTAAAAATATTTCTGCAAAATAAATATATATAGCCAATAAATATATCTAGCAACAATATATAATGTCTCTGACAACTTAAGACTTCAAAGTTTTCAAAGTGCTATGGAGGTTAATTGAAGCCTCCATATTTTAAAAAAAACATGAAAATTGTTACTCATACTCAATTGGAAAACTGTTACTCATATTTAGTAACACCTAGCTTTTCTTTTCTAAAACCCAAAGACAGATTGAATACCTCTAGTAACCATAAAATATCCAAATTTTATCTTTTATAATGTTGATGATTTCAAATAATATTTTGTTTGAAGCGAGAAGAAATGGGTACTGGAAAAAAATGTACTAGAAATCAAGAGGTTTGCTTTAATTTAAAAATTTTCATTGATTCATTAATTTATGCTAATACGCTAAATTTCTTACCTTGTGTTGTACTAATATCAGGATGACTAATATTCTATACTAATATCAGGATTACAGAGGTGAATATATGTTCTATCCACAAGAAGATCATATTCTAGTAAAAGTGAAAATTTATTTTCATACAAAAATTAGAGTGACAATTCCATAGGACCAGATTCAGTTGGGTTTAACATGCATTTTTGATTAGTCTCATACCATAAAGAGGCAAACAAAGCATACCGATCCAAGTCCTGCTGAGGCTTAGAATTGTTTCTAAAGAAACTAGAGTTCTAGACACAGTCACTTAATAAAGAGAACTGCCAGGCTCAGTGCTTTGTCTTTTTGAATGCCATCTCCTCTTCCTATGGTAAATCATCCTGAAGAGGCCTTTTGTCTTTCAATGCTCATTAAGTAAGTGGGTAAAAATTTAAAATCTCCCTGATTTGTCCTGGGAAAGTAGGCATGGGAAACTCATTTTATGGACCACCGTTATCCTGATGTTAAAAATCAGACACAACCAGCGTCAGAAGAGAAAATTATAGAATAATATTTTCATAAGCATAGCTCCCCACACTTCCAGCAAGTGAATCAGATTCAAGATTATATTAAAAAAAAAGAGAACGTATCATGAGCAAGTGGAGTTCACTCCATGAAGGCAAGGTGATTCAGCATTTAAATTTAAATTAATTCACCACATCAACAGACTAAGAAGAATAACATGATCATCTCAATATGTGCAAAAAATAGTTTGACAAGATTCAGTATTCATTCATGAAAAAACTCTAGGCAGATGACTCTAGGCAGGGAAATTTATTTATTTATTTATTGAGGCAGGGTCTTGCTTTATAATTCAGGCTGCTCCTGAACTCAGTATGCAACCCAGGCTTGCCTCAACTCATGCCAATCCTCCAGCTTCAGCCTCCTGAGTGCTGGGATCATAGGCATGTCCAACTGTACCTGGCTTAAAAGGAAATTTTTCTTAAATTTATAAAGGACATCTATGAAAATCTATAGCTGACATCATACTTAATGACCATCTTTGTTACAGTGAGTCAGGGTGCTATTACAGAATGCCATAGTTAGTGAGGCTTAAACAATAGGCCATTATTTCTGACAGTTTGGAGGTCAAGGAAGTCCAAGGTGTTGACAGATCCAGTGTCTACTGAGGACACTCTGGCTGCAGAGGGCTGTCTTCCCAGCATATCCTCACATGGCTGGGGCAATGGTGCAACACTGAGTGCTTTCCCCTAAGGCCAGGGATAAAAAAAGATTGTCTATCCCCGCTCATCACTGCTATCACCTTCCTGAAAGCCATAGACAATAAGAAAATGGGAGAGGGTGTGAGTTGGTGTGAAAGGCAGAGACTTAAAAGGAAGAAACTAAAGTGTCTCTATTTACAGATGACATGGTTTTCTGCATAGGAAATTCCTAAGAATCTACAAAACAGCTACTGGAACTAATTAATGAGTTAAACAGAAAAACATACCAAAAAAAAATCAATTGTACTTCTATGTATTAGTGTTGTAGTTTGGATTTGGAGTGTCCCCCAAAAAACTTCATGTACTAGAATGAAAAGGAAACCAAGTACTTACAATCAAGACTATAGAAGAGATGCCTTGAGGGCATCTCAAAAGTCAACAAGACCCCACCCTTTACCCATTAAAGGGTGCAGAGGCAAAGAACTTTACTTTGAGAATAGTACCCTGGAGCATCCTGTAGGGCCAAACAGAAAAATATTTGTTGCTTCTACGTCATTTATCCAAGGGGCACAGGCTATTGTTCAAGCCAGAGAGAGACCTTAGTGACACCCACCCAGTCCTGGCTTTACAGACTTACTGAGTACAAGAATTGTGGGTTTCTGTAGGCTTTTGGGTTTCTGTAGGCTTTCACCCAGATTTCAGAGGAAGGCCTGGAAGGCCAGGCAGTGGGCCCCTGCATGAATTTGTAAAAGTGAAGCCTAAGGGGCAGTGGAGACCCTGAAAAACTGGAGAAGCCAGGAGTTTCGCTCATTAGCTGAGGAAGGCTGCAAGCTGTGAGCAGATTTAGGCCAGAGGAGAGAAGATGGAGGCTCTAGCCAGAGGCGACGCTGAGGGTGGGGCTGCTCAAGCCCTTTGGAATTCACATCTGGCCAGAGTTTCCCAGGGTGCTAGCATAGAGTGCAGGTTTTAACCCTTTCCCTTCAGATTAAGAACTTATTTTGGTCCAATTGTCTTTTATTAGTCTATTCCTTCCTTTTTGGAATGGAAACTTTAACCCTCTGCCATTGTTATGTTGGAAGTGTTTAGCTCTGATTTTAACAGGACCTCACAGATGAGAATTTGCCTTTTGTCTCAGAGAAGACTTTGGACCTGAAAGCTTTTAGCAATGCTAGAACTGTTATGACTTTGGCAACTCTTAGAGAAGAACTAAATGCACTTGGTATAAGGAGTAAACATGAATCTTTCTGAGCCCAAAAGAGAAATGTTATGATTTAAATCTGGAGTATCCCCCAAAACTGCATGTACATGTGGATACCGTGTACTTTTTTCCAGGTGAGGCCTGGCTGGAAGGGACAGGTGCTTGGGGCTGGATTTGGAGGGGCATGTGTTGGTTCTTCCCTTGCTCCCAGATTGACTCTCTGTTCTGCAATGCCGTGAAGATCTCTGGCTCCAGCTGTGGCTCTGACTCTACCTCTGGCTTTGGCCCTATCATGTTTTTCCACTATCTCAAGTCACTTGCCTGCTCATCACTGGACTGTGACCTTCAAATACTATGAGCTAAAATGAATCTTTCCTCCCTAAAGTTGTAGATGTCAGATTTTGTCCCAGCACTGAAACAGTAAATAAGGCATTGACAGCAAACAATTGAAAATTAAAATAAAAACTGTAGCTTTACAATAGTGCTAAAACCATTAAATTCCTAGGTATAAGTTTAACAAAATATGAGCAAGATTTGTATGCTGAAAATTATAAAACATTGGGAAGAGAATAAAAATATCTAAAGGAAAAATTCGTATTTGTGAATTAGAAGATGCCAGTTATTTTCAGATAGATTACAAATTCTGTACAATCATCATAAAGATCCCACAAGAACTTTTCATTTTATAGAAACTTGGGAGTATATCTTAAATTTATATGGAATAATGTGAGATAGTCAAGACAGTTCTACAAAGGATGGCTAAAACTAATGAATGGGGAAAGACAACTACAGTATTTCAAACTTACAAGCTATAATAATCAAGATAGTGTGGTATTGGCAAAATAACAGGCATAAGTTATTGGAACAGACTAGAGCAAGAGTCTGTTTCTGTAAATGGAGCTTTGTTCAATATAATCATGTTCATCTATTTACACAATGGTCATGGCCACTGTTGTGCTATAATGGCAGAGCTGAGTCATTGTGGTAGGAAATGTATGGCCCGAAAGCCTAAGATCTCCTTTATTTGTTAGTTTAGAGGAAAAACTATCTAACCCCTAAAATAGAATTCAGTCATGGAACCATGCTGTATGGTCAAATGCTTTTTGGTAAATATGCTGAGATAATTCATTGGTGAATGGGTAGAGTTTTTAAAATGCTGCTGGAGCAATTGAACATATGTGTGTGAAAATATGAATCTTGTTTCCTACCTCCTACTGTATTGAAAGCTTAACTTGAAATGGAACATAGACCCAAATGTAAAACCTACAATTATGAGACTTGTAGATTATGAAACATATGTGAAAAATCTTTATGACTTTGAAATACGTGAAAAATTTCTTAGCATCCAAAAACTTACAGGCCAACAAAGGAAAAGTTGGTAAGTTGGACTTAATCAAAATTAAACACATCTACTCTCCAAAGACACTATTAACATGGGAGAGGAACTACAGACTGGAAAAATCTTTTCAAAACACTATATAATAAAAGATTTTAACTCTTTAGTGTGAATACAATAATAGGAAAATGGTTAAAGTGCTGTAACAGACATTTCACGGAAGATACAGATGGCATATAAATAATGAAAAAGGCATTAGTCATTAGGGAAATGAAAATTAAAACCACACTGAGAGGTCACTACACAGCTATTAGTGTGGGTGGTGTGTAATGGATCAGACACTTTGAGGAACAGCATGATAGCTTCTTAGAAATACATTATGTGACCCAATTTATCTTCTAGAGTTTTACCCCAAAGAAATGAAACATAAAAATATCCATGAATATTCAGTTTACAGAATTGCACAAATAATCCAAATTTTCATAAGCTTGTGAAGGGATAAAGAAACTATTATACATGTGTACTTTGGTGCATTCATTACAACAGACTCCCATACAGTGACTGCATCAACCAAATGACATATTTGAAATGTACTATGTTAATGAAGACAAGATAAATTAAATTTATAAGGCTGCTTGTGATATGTTTTAATGTATATGATATTCTGGAAGAGAGATAGAAAGACTGTAGTCTGAGGGTTGAGCACAAAGAGGCACTTTGGGAAAGTTTGAGGGTGACAATATGTTCTAAATTTTAATTTTGGTGATGGTATGTGAGTGGTTCTACTTATCAGAATTCATAAAATTATGCAGTTAAAACTATATCTCAATAAACTTGACTTTAAAAAATGGCATGGGGGGGGCACTTGCGCAGGCCTATAATCACAGCACTTTGGGTGCCTGAGTCAGAAAAATCACAAATTTGACCCTACCCTGGGCAACTTAGAAAAACTCAGTCTCAAAATCAGAAATAAAAATGGGCTGGAGATAAGCTCATTGTGAAGGCCTTAGGCTGAATCCCTAGTACTGCCACACACACACACACACACACACACACACACACACACACGTGCATGCATAGGAAAAAGATTTTGAGTATAAGTTTAAATTCTGTCTAACTTGTAAAGGGAGGAAAGCTAGAATTCAATGTAGAAATCTAATTTAGAAAAAAATCCAGCGGCTCATACTAATACTCTCTTGCTCAAAATTTTGGAACTTTAAAGTCTTGGGGTATATATCTTAGAAATAACAAAGGTCAATATTGTGCATAATAAAGTACAAGAGTCTGATAAAAATCTATTTTCATACTATAGATTTAACAGCACCCAAAGAAGATAGATAAATCAGTCTAGGGACTCAGGCCAGGCCTAAGAAACACCGGGGTTTTCCCTCTCGAGTAGCTTCTTGGAGGAGAAACCAGAAATAAAATAGAAGACAAAGGCATTCTAGAAGAAGGAACAATGGAAGGTACCAATTTTTGGAAGATTAAGGGGCATTTGAGGAATGATAAGTTGGTTTGGTACATTATATTACAGGTTTAAAATTTTCATATGGATGGTTTGTCTCTTTGATTTATTATTTGTACTCTCGAACAGCTACTTTAGTCAGCTGTTAGATAAGACATAAGGAGATAAAGGCAATCCAAATTTCTCTTGCCTTCCTGGAGAGCTCATGGGCAGGGTGCGTGTGCGTGTGCGTGTGCGTGCGTGTGTGTGTGTGTGTGTGTGTGTGTGTGTGTATGTAGAGACATAAAATTACTAAGTAATATTTTTAAGTAGGGGCATATGTATGTAAACAAATTTCTCAGAGAATGGAAGGTGTAGCTCAATATAGTGTTGTGAGCAACTTTGTGTTGACAAACTACACGAGGGAAAGACATGTCAACAGAATTTTGAAGTATAACCAAAGACTATAAACAGGGCAAAAAAAGTCTTGCCAAGCACATGCAAAAGGGTGAGCACCAGAACAGAGCATAGGTCTTGGAGAGAAAGGTCATTTAGCATACCAGTAGAGCAAGGGACAAGGTGCCCATGAATGTGTGTTATGGAAGAGAAACTGTGGTTAGAAAAAAGCAGGTAAGGGAGGAATCCAGAGGTCTTTCCTTGATATGCTGGGGAATTTAGATGTCTTCTGTAGACAGTAGGAGCAACTGGAATATCTTACTTCCATTAATGATAGTAAAATTTGTGTGTTCAAATGGACATTTTGCTAGCATTCTGAATAGTATTTGGGGGAGGAAGAGACTAGAGATAGGGAAACCTGTTCAAAAATTGCTACAGAAAATGAAGTATGGGATATCAAAGGCTTGTCCTAAGATGGTGATTGTGAAAGTATGAATTTCAAGATATTTCAAGAGACAACTGAGGGCTGAACTGAAGGGCTTGATAATTAAGTGTGTAGGGAAAGGAGTGGGGAGGTGAGGTGTGGGGTTTGATTATTAATATATCTCCCCGAGTCTTGTTCAAATAACTAGATGGAATCATAAGCCAAGCTGAGACATTGAGAAAAGAGAGTAGATTTTAAACACAGACATGTAATAAAAATTCAATCTTTTTCATAGAAGAGACTTAAAAACAGCAGAAATTTAGAGGAAAAAATGTCAGAAGAATCTCTAGTTCTTATTCTGTCCCCCAGCCAAGGACATTATCTTTGCTACATGTCATTCAAATATGGAAACAGAATGAAATTGGAGACCTTACAGACCATGTCCAATTTATGCCTGAACTGTTCCACAGCGATACAATGGTTACCTTAGAAATGAGATGAATAGAAATTCATTTCCTTTTGTGTTTTGAATAATTGTCTTGTTGCCTAGGCAGATAAATTCTAACCTCAGGCTCTCAGTGAAAGTGTACCACCACTTCCTCTTTGTTAGTTTATTTCATTCCACTTTGAGATTGCTATTGAAAGCTTTAAAAAATGTTGTCCCAAGTTTATTTGAAATGCTTATATCTTCAATAACTTCTGTAATGATAACAGTTGCAACAAGTGTCTGCTGTACCTCAAGTTCTGTGCTCAGGGCTTTTGAGATATGGTTTCTTTTGGTTTTCAATACTACTGTGCGGTATAGATCTCATCACTTTAAAGATGAGTAAGAGCTTGATCCACTTAAGAATCACTCCTTGCTAACTAGTCAGTGCAAAGAACTAATGTGTATCCTTGGGTCTTTCTGGCACCAAAGTGTTTGACATTACCATACATTACACTGGGTAGATCCGTACATAGAAGAGTAAAACTTGTTTGTTTGTTTGCTTGTTCACGGTATCAAGGATTGATCCCAGGGTCCTGTACTGAGCTATATCTCTAGCCCTTTCTTTCTGTTTTAGTTTTTATTAGTGCATGTTTGCAAATCATCGTAGTTACATTTATTTTAGCCAGTTGCATATCATACATCTTGACCTTTATTGATGTCTTTACCCTCCACGCCCACCATTCTTCTTTCCCCATCTTGATTCCATTCCCTTTTTTAAAAAAAATCTACCTTTTTTATTTTCTGCCATCTCTATTCTATTTTATGCTTTATTTATGCTTTAGTTTTGTCATATAAGAAAAACGTATGGGGCCCAATGGTAAAGTGCTAGCCTGGCAGTCTCAAGGTCCTGGGTTCAATTCCCAATACCATCACAGGAAAAAAAAAAGAAAGATCACGTGATATTTAATCTTGTAGGTCTGACTTATTTCACATAACATCATGGCATTTTTTGAAATTTATATTTTGAGACAGAGTCTCATTAAGTAGCCCAGACTGACTTCAAATTGCAGTCCTCCAGCCTCAGACTCCTAAGTAGCTGGGATTATAAGTGTGGGCCACTGAGCCTGGCTGTAAGTAATTTATTTTGTTTGTTTTGCTTTTTCTTTTTAAGACAGGGTTTTGCTGTATGGTCCAGGAGGGTCCTAGACTCACTACATAGCCCAGGCTGAACCTGAACTCATGGCAATACTCCATGGCAGCCTCAATTTCCTGCTAGGATTTTAAGTGTGTACCACACTGTCTGGCTTTTGTGGTGCTGGGGAATAAAACCTACAGCCTTGTGCTTGCTGGGCAAGCACTGTAACCACAGAGCTATGCCCCCATCCTATAAGTAATTTTTTAATAAAAAATTTAAACATAAACAAAAGAGAAATGAATGAATACATCTTCATATGCTTTTCATACAGCCTTTCCAATTACTAACTCAGTTAATCTTGTTTTATTTTGCTCATATGCTATTTTTTATATCCTTCCCCTACTATTGCACTATTTTTACACAAAATTTCAGGCATACCATATGTCATTCATAATAAGTATTTTTGCATGTAGCTTTATAGGATAAGTATTCTAAACAAGCAAACAAACAATCTCAACTAACCACAATATCATCATTCTACCAAAAGAAATAGGCAATACATTTTTCAATATAATCAAATATACAATCTATGTTCATATTTTCTTGATTGTCTTTTACATTCTTTTTTAGCTGGCTGTTTGAGAATTATTGGACCTGATTTTCACTCGAGGCTCTATGCTTAAGCTGGCTACAATTTTACCTTATTTTTGTCTGTCTGTCATCAAAACCACAAAAACTAGAAAAAACTCAATACCAAATTATAAATAAAGTAATGAATCAGCGAGGGACCACTGGGTCTCTATTTCTGAGATAGACCGAAATAGATATGACCAGAAGTCAATGTCATTGTCATCTGTGTGAGGTGATTTATCATTTTGGTGCCTTAACCAATGTGAAAAGTTAAAATGTTTGACCACTTACCACAAATCACCAGAGTTGCTCCTTTATCCACACTTACCTTTCAGAGCAGACATGGCCTTTTCAGAGTGGGTACATCTTTTCAGATTTCTGGAATGTTCCCTGAGGCCTGATTTGGAGGCAGAGGGACAGTAGATTACAGAGGAGTACACAGTAGTATAGTTTGCCTTGTTCTCCAGCCCATTAAAAACGTCTCTGCTTAGAACTGTCCATATCTGGGGTTAATGAAGAACAAGCTTCTAAAAGTCTAGTTACTCGTGTTTTTTTTTTAAAGAATATTATTTTAGTAAAAAAATTCACATGATTTAAAATTAAATTTTGTTGTAAATACATGAATTCCAAATTCTGTAACACAATAGGATTATGGGGTCTAGTGTGGCTGTGGCAAGAGGAAGCAGTGGACCCAAGTCTTCCAGCTGGATGCTTGTTTTCTGACTTCAGCAGATTGTTCTGGGACCTTCCTGGCACATGAACTAAGCCTTCTTTCAGCAGCCACTCAGGGTGACAACAAAGTTCTCTCCTGTTGGAGAGACACATTTTTAAGTGGTGCTTTTGGGTCCTTAAAACGTCTTTGGAGAAGAAACAGGAGTGCAGGACGGGCGTGAGCCCCTCCCTCTCTTCAGCTCAGCTGTGGCAATTCTTCACTCAATTTCCTCAGCTAAGCCTGAGGGAAATTTAGTTTGGAAACGGAACAATGAACTTTGCTGCAAAACACACCACACACCACACATAGATACACACACACACACACACACACACACTCTCTCTCTCTCTCTCTCTCACTCCCAAGCACACAGATGCAAATAACTGTCTTGAATATTCTACTCAAAAGGAAGTTACTTAGAGTTCATGGGGTGGACAGCAAGATCCATGAACTTATTTGTCTAAGTTTAAAGCGCGTTCAGCTTTGTTTTTTTTTTAACTTTTAAAATTTAAATAAGGAAAGATTTTTTTTTTTAAAATATGGAAAGAGCTAGTACAATCATGTTTGAAAGGAAAACAATAGGTATTGAACTGGAGGGAAGGGAGTGAGTGTACAGCCCAGCTGGGGGAATCTACAATTCTATTTCCCATATGAGATAAAATTTGCCCAAACAAGTTTAAACAAGTAGCACAGTATATCTTTAGCCATTGTCTGTCTGCCTTTTCAAATTATCTAGTCAACATGAAAAGACAAAGAGAGGAAAGGATAAAATGAAAGCAAAAGGAAACAAAACCAAAGTGTAATCTTTTCAAAAAAAAATCTTTTCATTTTCTAAGGCATGCGGTCAAAGCTTAGAGTACAGGAACCCTTTTAAAAGGAGCCTTACAAGAAATGTCCAATCTGAAGCATCCTGACAGGCTGAAGACAGGCTCCCAGGGACCCTGTGACCATGGGGAAGGCCATCAGATTGGGATGAAGAAATGGCAAGTGGCAGGTCTTACATGCTTTGAAGGTCACTGGCCAGATGCAAATTGGTGGCCCTGGTGAAGAGCCCAGCTAGGAGACATTATCTACCCCACCACTGAGCCTCTTTTGTGTGGGTGACATACTTATCTTAGGCCTGTCTCATCTTCGGAGCTGACTTTCTGAAAGCTCACATTTCCCAGTCATCGCAGAACATGACAAAGCACATGTAAACAAGTGGTTGTCAAGGCCAATTTCCAACAGAACTTCCCACTCAGGCTTTTCCTGCAAGTGAAAAGGAACAAGTGATCTGAAAGGCAACTTGCTGCTACTTAGCAGAGAGGGATCCAGAGAGTACCAGGGGGAGGGACTTTGCTAGGGATGCCATGCACTACCTCTGCAGGTTGGCATGACATCTGTCCACTGGGTGCACACACTCCTCGCCTAGGCTCTGAGTGTTAGTCACACATCTGATCACCTGTGGTCTGAAAGGAAGATCCAGAAGACGAAGGAAACGGTGTCAATACTTAACAAATTACCCCAATCTTGGAGAAGTGGCTGAAATGACCACAGCTTTGGAACTGAACCAAGTTTTCTGAATATATGATAAAACCTTTCTTTGTTTTCCTAATTGTAGGGTTCTGAAAGATAATTAAAATGGAGGAGGGGGTGTGACCATTGAAGGGATTATGTCAACTTGAGGGAATTAAGAACCACATTTCCATTAGGATTAGGATTTGGGAACCACGACTAGATTGGGGATCAAGAACTGGTCTGGATTAGAGTGTGGGTCATTTGTGGGCTGGCCAATGACAGAAGAGCACCCACCCAGGTGTGGGTGGAACTCCAAGGGTATAAAAGGAAGAGGGAAGACTGTCACAGCTTCTTTCTCTAGGAAAGCTCTCGCCTTTGCAATTGTCTACAGACGCCAGCTTGCTACACATGGCAGATCATCAGCACAGATTCGCTCCAGTCTCAACTTCTGCCTCTCTGCTGTCACTGCTCTTTAGTCACTGATTTTCAGGCTTCAGTCTTAGCTTGAGATCTGCAGCAGACTCTCACTTCACCAGCTGTCCTGCAGTCCCAGACAGAAGATCTACTTCACGGCTGAGCAGCCATCTTGGACTATCTCTATCCTTGGATTTGTAACCCTTCCTAATAAATCCTTTTGTGATAAAACATGTAAATTCTGTCTTTTGAAAGAACCCAAACTAATACAGGAGGTATTACATTCTCCAGTCAATTAATTCACTGAAAAGTTCATAGCCTAATGTACTGTTCCCGGTTGGAACAGTGGGTCATCTGGAGCAAGACCAGAAGGCATATTTTTACCCCTGGTTCTGCCCATCTCTCTGCTTACTGCTCATAAGCCTCCCTTCAGCATGCCCTGCTATCATGTCATTTCTGCCTTGCAGCCAATGACCATGAACTGAATCTCTGACAACCATGAGCCAAAATAAATCTCCCCTCCTTTAAGTTGTGAGCATCAGATGTTTTGCCCCAGTACATGGGTGTTGGAGATGTCAAGAACATGAGTTCTTCTGTTGAGGCAATTTGTAGGCAGTGAATGGAGCCAGCCCATGAGAGAGGTCATGTGCACTATGACCAGCAAGGCCACAGGAGCAGGGCTACTAAAACCTTTGGAGCTCACATCTCACCACGTGTGCTGAACATGGAGCTTCAGGACTTCAGGATTTAACATCTGCCTTGCTGGGGTTTGTTCTTACTTTGTTCTGATAGCTTTCTATCCTTCATTCCTCTTCTATCCTGAATCCTTCTTTTTTGAAAGGAAAATATTTACTCAGTATCATTGTATACTGGACATACTTAATTTTCTTTCTATCTCTCTTTCTTTTCTTTTTTTGAGATGAGATCTCACTCTGTAGCCCAAGCTGGTCCTGAACTCACTATGGAGTCCAGGCTGCCCAGCATCTTCCCAGTGAAGTTAAAAATACTTGTGTTTGAGAGCTGTTAGTGAAATTTTTTGGATTAGTGATTCTCAACCCTTCATTTGCGAATTTAAAAATAATCCTGGTGTCCCTGGCCTTCACCTCACAGAACCTCCCAGATCCTTGGTACTCAGCCAGCTTTGGTTGCTAGGAATTAAACACATATATTCATATAGTATTATTAGAATAATTATGGAATATACAAACATGCATATAAAAAATAAAGATAAAAGGTTTTAAAGACACAGCACAATTTTAGGGTTGAATGATAAAGAATGACTACAAATAATAACATATTTGAATATTTTCTCAATTTAAAAATTTTTTCTTTATTATAAAGATGACAGAAGATAAATGGTCATCAGCTTCTGGGCATTCTATTTAATAGGACCATAAAAGAAACTTGTATAATTTTGTCCTTTTTATGTCAACCAGAGGGATAATAACATTCACTTATCTTTATAATTTATTACTACTTTTGATTACAATAAATATTTTAGAGGATTATTCTCTGGGTGCATTCATTATCTGATGTCAAACATTTATTTCAAAATCTGATGATAGCAGCCTGGCCATACCCTTGGGAAGCACAAGGCCATAAATGTCCACTCTGCTTCAATAATGTTGAAAGAAAATATAAGCATTGGCTAACTTCAGGAGTCATTTATTGTAAATTTACTCCAAGGTGTCTGTTATTCTTCAAGATGATAAAGTCAAACAGACCACAATCAACTATAACATTAAACTTAAAAGCAAATATAGGGGCTCTTTGTCTTTCAGTCATCTGGAACGAATGTTCCTTAATTCTACCATTTCTCACCATTAAAAATGATACAATGATAGAACCATAACATAAATATTCTAAACAATCATTTAAGACCCATGGAATTGAATAAGTGAATCTAAAATAATTATGACTCACACATTTCAGCAATTACAGCATTAAATTCTTTTCTCCTTGATGTAGCTGCTCAGAGAGAATTCTTTGTTGGGAATCAGTGGCTTCGTTATCCTGGGCCAAACAGTTTTCGCAAATTCTATCTGCGGGAGTGTTAGTCTTCCATTCACAGAAGTGGGGATGTGAGGAGAGTGGGAAAATGGGACTTGTGAAAGGAAAGAGCAGATTCCTTGCCATTAGAAACTATGATATTCTGAAATCTGAAAATAGTATTTCAGATTCAAATGTACACTTTGGACATTGCACTTGAAGAAAACTCTGGAAGAAATCATTGGGAAATAATGGTGGAAAGATGATGGGTGGTTCAAAAATTATTCTTGTCTGGACAAAGTGAATATTTATATCTAGAAAAATTTCATCTGAGCAGTCACAGGCAGAAACTTTCTGTTCCTAGTGTGTTACTCTTTGGATCTGTAATGTCTCCCCCAAGACTCATGTATTTAAATGTTGTAAAATACCTTTGGAACCATGTGTTGTTAAGAGGTGGGGCCTGGCCAGAATTGTCAGAACACTGGGACATGAGCTGAAAGGGGTGGGTCACTGGGACTGACCCAGAAGAGGCAGATCCCTTGGACATGACCTGAAGGGGTATATGCTAGCTTGGCCCTTAATTGCTTACTTGGCTGGCTTCTCATCCATGATGCTCTGAATAACTATTCTTCCTTCTGGCCCTTTGTCAAATGGTCCTGCCATTGCCAGTTGCCCATAAATGAACTGAGACCTTTTGAAACTGTGAGCTAAAATAAATCTTTCCTCCCTTAAGTTGTGGGTGTTGGATATTCTGTCCCGCCAACTAGAAAGTAACTAAGAGCAAAGTTTCTTACCCCATAGAAAAATGATATTTTGAGATAAGTTGAGGAGATAATTCCAAAACTTGAAAATGATATTTCAGATTCAAATGCACACACATTGAACTTGAAGAAAACTTTGAAAGAGATCTTTGGGAGAGGTGAACATGGAGAGGCAATGGATGGTGCCAAAGAGTTGCTGTTGTCCAGACAAGGTCTTCTGTCTGAATATTTACATCTAGAAAAATTTCAGCTGAGCAGTCACAGGCAGAAACTTTCTATTTAGGGTGGCACTTAATATGGATACTTATGAATGGAAATATTTATTTTGGGAAATAAATAAATGTTCTAAAATATTTCCCCTTAATCAACTGTTAAAATTTCCTACTAGGCAATGAGCAAGTAAGGAGATGAGCATTTAGTGAGTATCCAGTATGCACCAAGCACTGTGATAGCAATTTTATAAGTATTATCTCTTTTAAGCTTAAATATATATGTAATTTATTTTAGTTTTTCAAATACCACATAAAATATTATTTCATATATTAAAAATTAAAGCTGTGGAGAAGCCACCTCACTCTCTCAAAATCATATGTCAGAAAGCAGTGAAGCCAAGAGTTAAATATAGCTTAAATTTAGAGTTTATCTACTTTTAATTATACTATTACATTATATTATGCCATTATACTGGCTCTGTGCTAAAAAATATAAGGAGCTAAAGTATACTGAAACAAAATAAATGGATCACAAAATCTAATTTGAAAGAGAATAAGAGATAGTGGGGCAGTATAGCATTCATATAGTAACTAGTCAAATGGACTATGGCATCAGACGTATCAGAATTCCAGATTTTTTCATTCAGGAGCCCACTGAGTTTGGGCAAGTGACACTTTTCATAAGAACTAGTTCCAGAACTAAATGATGGAGTGATAAAAATGCTTGGTGGTCACATGGCACGTAGCAGCACACCATAAATACTGACTATAATTGCTTTGCTTTAAGAATTTAAAGAATAAATATTCACGGAATTTACAGAATGTTCGAAGAATTTACAGAAGTGAAATCTGGGGGTCTAGAGAGTCTAAGTCAATTTCTCAAGGATGTAGGATCAATCAGTTGCAGAACTAAAATAGGAACTCAGCTATTTTAGTATATTTTCACCATCTTTCTAAGTATTGTGCTTTACAAGATTTCAAGGGAGTTTTTGAGACAATTTCCTCAGTAGAATCAAAATCCATAATGTGCACCCTATCAATAGTCCAATAGATAGCTTCCTTTTCTCACTTAGTAAGAGAATCTAATTTTTTCCCAGGTATCCATCATTTCTTTCCCCATCTTCTGAGGTAGATCTTATTTAGTCTAAAACAGTGGTCCTTAAACTTTTGAATACATGAAGAATTTGTTAAAGCTCAGATTTCCAGATCCTATCCCCAGCATTTCTGATATGAGGTGGGACTCAAGCATTTGCTTTTCTATCAGGTTTTCAGGTTTTAATTACTCAAACTACCGGTCAAGGTAACGTATTTGGAGAATCGTACATTTAGAGCCATCAGGCTGGGCAAATGGAGTAATTTGGTTCAGTCAGACTAAAGACAAGAGTCCATATTCCTTGTCTGGAGGAGTTACCTTCACCTGGAGTAAATGACCAATAAGCAATGTTGCTCTAGAATTTGGTGGTGGAAATCTTATCTCTAGTTGGAGAAAACAAGTAGCCAGTACTGAGATGGCAGAGCAGGGAGAAGTAGAGCTCAGACCTTTGATGACGTCGCTGCCACTGATTCAGCAAAGCGGGAAGCTTGATCATCATCTGTATTTCCCAGCATGCCACATTGTGCAAATTTCTCTGTTGTTTCAAGCCAAGACTTGTTATTTTGGCCACACTTGTATCTAAAGTCAGACTAACTCCTCTAGCTTAATTAAATGAATGTGAATCTGAAGTAACATTTTTGTTCAATGTAGGTTTTTTTTGCTAGATTTTTCTCTTCTAAATAGCTAGCAACTATCCGTCACTAATAAGAATATATATGTACAAAACTATTTCTGTGTTTTAAATCAAATTGAGTATTCTAAAAGCACAATCTGATTCTTAATGTGTTCTTGATATACTGTGGGCAGGAAAAACAATTCTCTTTCAAAAGATTCAGTATGACTAGTTAGTAGATGTCAGTAAGAAACATAATCCAGTACATTACTAAATTAGGAAGCACTTGAAATTCTCAGACAAGATACATTCCTTCTAAGGAAGTTGATCCATATAATTTTAACTAGTACCAGTTTGTTAGACCTTCTATTCTGTTATAAGTCCAGGTAGGAGCAGAAGTGAAATGAATAGTTTCAATTTTCTCATGTTTTTACTGTAAATAACTGCAACTGTGATAAAGATATTAAGAAGAAAAAAGACAAACTTTCAGAAACATTAAATCTGCTTTCCAGCAGCACATTTTATTTCTTTCTTGTAGAAACTTGCTATTTGCGACTTAGGACTGTCAGCAAATAACATCTTTTTTTGATCTTTGATTCTGATAGATGTTCAGGTAAGACTTCTCTGTGTGAAGAGTTATTTTACTTTGGCACAACAATTTGGATGGAAAAGAGCAACAGTCATATTTTGGATTTCAGGATAAAAGCGCAGGAGACGGAGGATGGAGAAAATAATCATGTCTCCCCTTGAGTTTTTGCTCCCAGGATATGCTTTTTAAACTGTATTTCTTGATATTTCAACCAGATAATGACAATAGGTGCTATTTTAGAAACTTTCATGGCTAAATATGTTCAGCAGGAAACATGAAGATCCTACCACATCCTCAGAGAGTTTTTAGTACAAGAGTTCTCAGTGCTTTTAATATGCTTTGGTTCTGCCCAAGAAGGAGCCATGCTTTGCACTGTTTCCTAATCTTGTTTAACCATAACCTCTCTCCCAGTGACTATCTGCAGAGTAAGGTCTTGCAGTGTTAGGATTTCATGGCACACACAGGAGGAAGGGCTGACCCAATCCATTTTTGTTGTTATAAAAGTGTTTTTTTTTACAATTCCTCCTTCCACTTGAAAATTCTCAGTGTTCTGAAATCTCCTGGTTTTATTCTTCACTGTTGCAAGCTCCCCATTTTCCCATAAGACTCACACGACATCAGCATTTCTAGTTTCAGACCTCACAGGCATTTCTGGTAATATTTGGGATATCTATGATAGACATTCAGCTTCTCAAATCAATTGACACCTAGATGGCTTTGACTGGGCGCAGTGGGGCTGGGGAGGTGCAAAAGGGGATAAGGAGAACATTAAAACTAGAATCGGGAAAATGTAAATTTCAGTAAAGAAATAAAAACCTGGCACAGCCCTTCTGAAAAACTGCCAACTCCTGACTGAAACCGAAATGCATTCAAATTAAAGTCATGGATCATAGCTATCTTGGGATGCAAAATGAAAGCGAAAACTTGGAAATTGCCTGCTTAATCTGGTTTCATTTCAAAGTCAAGTTCAATAATTCTAATTGGAAGAGAGGTGAAAATTGTTGTTGGAACCCAGATCATAAGGTTTGGCCCTAATGTTAGTCAAATCGCTTAACCATTTCTGTTCCTGGTTTTCTTTGCTCTAGAATACCAAACTCACTGACAAATCCTTCCCCTTCCTGTTTCTTCTCCCCTACCCCTGGCCTCTTGTAATCACGGTTCGACTCTTCTACTATTAACTTCTGTGAGATCAACTTTTAAACAGTTCTACATAGAAGTGAAACCATGTCATATTTCTCTTTTGGTGTGGGACTTTTTTCAGTCATATCTTCCAAGTTTGTCTGTATTGATTCAAATGACAGGATTTCACGTTTTTTCTTTTAGAGGCAGAATAGTGGTGTATGTGTCTCATTTTATTTCTTCATTCACTTATTGACCGACAGTTGGATTGGCCCTACGCCTGAACTATTTGCAGAAATGAGGAGATGCCTCAGGGAGTCAGCAATGGTGCTAAGGTACCAATAATAGACAGCAGTGGGAGGTAGTTGCTACGGGCAAACTGAGGTGGAAGGGGAGCAAAGGTGTGAGCAGCTGGAGCAGAGCCCGTCGCCTGGAGGCAGAGCACAATAACATTTCCTGGTGGCTTAATCCGTTTGTGCGGCTACAGTGGAATACTACGGACTGGATAATTTATAATGAACAAAAGTTTCTTGGCTCTCAACTTTGGAATCTAGAAAGTTCAATTATGAAGGTGTGGTTTTGGTGATTTAGATTCCAAGGTGATGCCCTGAATACTGTGTCCTTGCATGGAAGAAGGTGGAAATTCACAGAGACTTCATAGCTTAATTTTCTCTTACAGCCATGCTGCCTAATGCTATCATATTTGGGACTGGCTTTTACCAAGCTTCAGAGGCAACATACACATTCAAACCATAGCATCTACTCTCTCTCCCTCTCCTTTGGTCCTCAATTCTCCTGACGTATCTCTCTCTGGCTAATCACAGGCGGAGGCAGAGAATAAGGGAACTTGGGAGGTACAGAGCAAGGAGGAGAGCAATTTTAGGGACAAATATGGAGTACTACCATATTTCTTTTGCCACATTTCTGACCTCTGGGGGAAAACCATAAGCAAAACCCGTATGTGTCAATTAAAGAACATTTCCCTTTCAGATCTGCATTTTGTAGATGAGTGAGCTGAGATCGATGCGCTGTGACTTGCCCATGGTCACACTATTACAACAGCAACTTAAGGTTTCAGCTTTATCATGGCTGGTACTCCCCCTCCCCGACTCTGAATCTTTCACAGTGCCTTTGGATCTATTCATTATCTTACACCTGCCTCAGCATTCAGTTTCTCAAATCTCCATTTCCTAGGAAAAGAAAAAAAAGATGAGAATTTCCTCTTAAGAAGACTGAGCTACCTGTCTGAATAAGGAAGACATTTTCAGCTCCTGCCAATGCTACAAGGTCTAAACTGCACATAAATGACAGCAAGCTTGCAATGGTTTGGATATAGCCTAATTGTGTAAGGTTTATTATGTTTCAAAGACTTGATTCTCAGGAGGGTACTTTCTGAAGGGGATGGGACCTTTAAGAAGTGGGGCTTAGTGGGAGGTATTTGCATCAGTGGGGGTGTGAGGTAGTCCTTGTGTTAACCCTGGGTAGTTCTCAAGAGAGAGTTTTTACAGACTCTCCCATCTCTGCTCCTAGTTTGTGATGTAATTGTTTGCCTCTGTACCTGCTCCCACTGTTGCTATCTATGCCTCCGAGGGAGACAGCCTAGAGACAGCCCTCACCATGGGGCCTGCACTACATCATTTGGCCTTCAAACCTCCAAAGTCCTGGAGTTATTTAGCCTCTTCTTCTTTGTAAGCAGCCTGCACCAGTCATTTTATTTCGCTTCTGCAAACCTAGCTAATACAGGGAATACAGTCCAGCTGTATCTTCTCACACTCCTTGGATGAGTCTGATGAAGTGGGTAACCGAAACAGGTCACCTTGATTTGCAGGTGTGATGTGTGGCAATCTGAGTGGGTCACGAAGGAGCTCAACACACTGCTTTCATTAGGTCCAGCGGTGGCTTCGTCTGCTCAATGCATTTAGGGATTGCTAGTTTACAAGTTGATTGGGATTCTTTTCTCTCCTTCTACCTAGTTCCTGGCTTGGCTTGGAGCTACTCTCCTTCTACCTTGAATATGGCTCCTAATATAAGTTGTCCTAGACCATCTGCTCAGTTTAGGCCTGTTTTTCCCTTCAAGTTTCCCTTTCAGTGAGATTTCAGAGGAAATCTACTAAATTAAGGTGTATGTGATCAGATTTGCCTCTTAGCATGTAGCATGTTTCTCTTACTAAGATCTCTTCCCAGCTCCTATGCTCTGTCCACACTTGCAATATGTCCATTTACTCATGTACTCAGTCAATCTGTAACAGAGCCTAAAAAGAAGGTCCATCTTGCTCTGCCTCTCAACTGCCATGCAAAGGAAGGAAAGTCAGAACCTTAAAAAAAAAAAAAACCAGAAAAGGGCCTGTTACTGGCCTTGTCACTTGAGGATAAGATTTCTGTCATGTGGAATTTGAGGCCATGAAGAAGCCTTTGACTCTCAAAGTACATCATGTTTCCAGAGACTCACTCATATTTTCAGAGACCTTTCTGTCTATGAGTCACTGGGAGAAAGATCTTCCCAGGAGATTTTTATTTCTCAATATCATCCAATACCAGTTGACCTTTCTCGTGCTCAGAAGGGCTAGTGTTACCTGTATTAGTATCTTATTTTATGGCCAATAGGCTAAATTATTTAGTTGTAGAAACTGTCATCAACTCTTTTGAGCAGTAAAGTTTACAAATTCTTCACATTTAATTCCATCTCTGCCCCTGTACCCACCCCTACTGGGACATTCTTCACTCAGGCAGCTCTCTCCACAACGTTAGTGATGATAGATCTTAGAGCTAAACCACCAAGACTGGCCAGAAACCAGTCAAGAAAAGAATCTCTCATTATAACATTTAGGCCAAGCGTGTGGAGACATCGACTTCATGAAGGCGTCAAACTTACATAGACTCTGACTCACAGTTGGGTCTTTATAAATTACTGTTAATTCTGAATCTGAATGTGGCTGAGCAGTTGTTTGCAATGAAACAGGCAAGAGAAGATGCTTCAAGATGGCAGAGTGCGAAAAGGTCTGCATTAGTCATCAGGGAAACGCGAATTGAAACCACAATGAGATAGCACTACACACCCACCAGAAAAGCTAGAATTTAAGGTTGATAATACAAATATTGGCAAGGATGTGGAGCAACTGGAATTCTCATATTCTACTGGTGGGTGCGTAAGGGGCACAAGTACTTTAAAAGATGATTTGGTAGTGTCATATAAAGGAGCATGTGCTGTGCTATTTGTCTAGCAGTTCTCGTCCTGGACAAGTACCACAGAAGTGCACAGGGGCATGCATGCAGGGGTACCTACAACAATGCTCCAGGCATTCTTTGTGATTGCACCTTCCAGTGACTGGAAACAGGCTAAACACCCATCAGCTATAGAACTGTCAATATTTATACAGCAAAGTACCTTTCCAGCATGAAAGCAAACAAGTTAGAATTATAAGAAACATGGACCAGCTCCACAAACATAATGTTGACAGAAAAAAGCGAGACATGAAATATCTATTCCATATCATTATTCTTAATGGAATTTGGTAGGCATAGGTAGACGAAAGCATGTGGGGGTCAAAACAGTGTATCTTTGTGAAGGGAGAAGGGTGGAGGTGTGACTAGGTGTGGGTCTAAAGGAGCTAGTAAATTAAATCAAAACTGTTTTCCTCACCTTAGTTGCAGGGGGGTGCCTTGTGATAACACATTTACTTAATAGTATTTTCTCTATTTTTCTGTGTCTATGTTGTACAGTAGTCCCACCTTACCCAAGGTTTTGCTTTCTACTGTTTCAGTTACTTGTAGTCAACAGCATTCTGGATATATTACATGAAATAAATAGACAAAAGTTTTCAGTTGAGAGCCACTCCAAAAAGCTTGGTGAAACCTTGTGCTGTCCCGTTTCTTCTTGTCTAGGATGTGACTCACCCCGTGCTCTTCATATCCATGATGTATATGTTATCCACCTATTATTCAGGTGCCATCTTCCTCAGAAGAACTGTTGCAGTATTGCAACAGTTGCAGTATTGCCTTGCTTGTGTTCAGACTAACCTTATTTTATTTAATAATGGCTCCAATGTACAAGCATAACTGTGCTGGCAAATTTATTGCAGCATATTGTTACAATTGTTTTAACATTATTATTGTTATTGTTGTCAATCTTTTAGTATACCTAATTGGTAAACGAACTTTATCACAATATGAACATACAGGAAAAAACACAGTCTCTATAGGGTCCTATATAGTACTCACTTTCGGGCACTGCCTAGGATCTTGAAACGCACCCTCTACCAGTATGGGGGTACTGCTATATTTTAATTTTTAAAAGCTACAATTGTAGAACTGAGCCGGGTCCACATAGTACTGCCTCTCCTTGATCCTTTTGTTTCATCTAATTTCCTTCAACAGTCACCTTGATTCTTCTCAGCTTTAAGCTGTGTCTTCTTCCCCATGGACCCCAAACCTTTAGTTTTTCCTAGACACAGTCCTGGTCTCAGATTTTATTGTGGTTTGGATCTGGAATGTTCCCCAAAAGTCCCATGCATTTGGACCTTGAGAGCATGTTTGGAGGTTCCAACAGTGGAGTGCAGTTATTCGTATACCCTTGACAGTGGAACGGTCCTTTAGTGGGGAAGGTTGCCCATACCTTCCCCACCTGGAAAGGACTGAGGCTGGACCCAGAAGGGTGGTCACTGGGTTGGATCCTGGAAGGATGTGTGTGTGTGTGTCTGCGTGCGTATGCTGCTTCCTGCCTTCCTTCTGGACTTGTCTTGATGAGACTTGGCTTCCTGTTAGCAATGCTGTAATGAGCTGCCTCCATTGTTGCCGGCCATCCTTGAGTTGAAAGTGACCCTCTGAAACTGTGAGCTGAAATGAAACCTCTTCTTCCCTAATATGTGCATGTTGGGTATTTAGTCACAGTGACAAAAAGTAAATGAGACAGTTATCTATATTTTTTCCAGTGTGCTTCTCATTCCCCCACTCATCCACACAAGGCCCTGCCCTTTTGTAAGGACTGACACATTCATCTTTGTTGAGTTTTTAATGGCTTATGTGACTTCTCCTGGTGAATTGAACATAAAAAAAAATCCTCAAGAGTGACTTTAATAGCATGGCCCAGTCCATAGGGATAGTGGCTTTGAGGATGACACCCTGAAAATGATGCAGGGTGGCTGGCCTTGAACATGTCTGCCCTAAGGTAAAAGGATATGTGCTTTGGCCTGCCCAACATAATGGAAGAAAGAGACACTGTTGATGACGGAAGTCAGGCTGGTTCTTACTGTAATTTGGTGGTGTTGCGTTTTCTTTCTGACACTCTTTTTGGCATGGATATTAGGGTGGGGTGATGATGACTAAGTAGATGAGAAAAAAATGAAAAAATGGGAGTATTATTCATGTGTTGGGCTCTGTTAGCCTGTACGCACCAGAAGCAGTGGGCTGGAGAGTTGCTTGAGGGTGTGCCTCCTCTTGTCATTTCTTTCACTTTGCCCTGGGAGCTGGCCCTGAAGGTCTGAGGCACGTCCACCCTCCATGAACTTCTTGTTCTTTTTGACTGGCACAGGGTCAACATACAGAAAACAGTTTTGGAACTATGTAAGGGATACACAGCGAGATGTTAAGCACATAGTTGAAATGCACTGCTCTTATTAATGCAGTGAGCAGTTTGAAATGGAAGACACCACACTTTCCAACTGGTCTATGGAAATAGGGGACAGTTCAGCAAACTTAGAAAAATTCATAAACCAAATTGAGACAGAGGAAGAAAACTGAGTTGCTTTATGTGCTCCTTAAGTTGTGTTTCTAAAGGTCCTCTGTGGATCAAACATTTTACAGGGGACCCAAAGATGACAAACCACAGTCAACTTCCAATGGGGGAGTCAATATTTGTCCAATTTAACAGTATATTTTCTCTGTATTATTTTCTGTTTTCTGGATCCCCATGTGGCAGAGAGAATTTATATAGAAGTTTATGCTTCTATACTGACTACTCTCTAGTGAGGTCTTTTGCTTGTCAACAATAACAGAATCATCTTTGTTATGAGTTAATTTTAAAGAATTTTGAATAATGCTTTGGCTAAAGTGAAAGACAGAATGTTTAATCGAGGTTCACCTAAGCAGAATTAACAATAAGCAATGCACAGTCTGCTCTCTCTTCATCCCATAAATAACATGATCTCCTTTCATTTGGTTATAAAACTAACATTTATAAGAGAACACTTGGAAAATTAAAAACATATTTGAAAAAGAAAATACAATTTATGCATAATTTATTCATGCTTATGTACTGCTGATTTATCCTCCTGACATAAACATTTATTTTTGAAATGGTGACACACAAATACATCATGAGTGTAGTTTGCATTCCTGTTTTTCATATTCATGTTGAAAAAAATTTTCTCAAGTTGGGCTGGAGGAATACCTCAGGATTTAAAGCGCTTACCTTGCAAGCACTAAGTACCTGAGCTTGATTCCCCAGCACCATATAAACAGTGCATGGTGATGCACACCTGTAATCCCAGCACTTGGTGGTTGAGGTAGGAGGATTGCCCTGAAGCCAAGGCCAGCCTGGGCTATATAGTGGGTTCTGGACCAGCCTGGGCTACAGAGTGAGACCTGTCTCAACAATTAAATAAATAAAAATAAAAAAATAAAAAAAAAAAAGCTTCACGATAATTGTTTCTAACAATAGTTCTTCCAGACAACATTGGTTAATAAAACTTTCTTAGAAGATATATGCGGATGTTTTTCTTTTTCAGTCTCTTGAGTGTAGCAGTGAGGCATTAGCTTCTCAACTCCTACCTATAGAGTTTGCTTATAAGGTGGGCTTAACTATGAAAAGATAAAAGAAATTAGAGATGTTTTCTCTTTAAGATATGTTATAAAGTTTTAATTTATGAATCATTTTTACCTATAGATGTGGAGGATGTGTTCTTCTTTCCAGGGATGTTATTTCTAGGATAACCTTGAAGGGTGACGTGCTCTGCATATCATAAAATGAATTGGTCTAGCTTCGTTCACTTGATTCATTTGATGAGATGGAGGTAAAACAAACTTAGTTTCTTCTCCTACAGGTGGTAACGTGGATAGCTTTTATTACACCAAAATGCATGGGGTTTCTCCCTGGTGGCAAGCGAGCCATTAATCCTGCCGTGAATACCAGCTGGGTGTCTTCTAATTCACTCCAGTTCTGACTGTATCTACCTGAGGACTCAGCTACAAGTCATATGTCTGGGCCCCCAGAATTGCTGCACAATTGGCTAGCAATTGAGGTTCCCATGATTCTTTGTTTAGGCCTGATTAATCTGCAAGAAGGGCTCAGAGAGGTCATGAAAACTCTTTCTATGTTTACCTATTTATTAATGCTATGAATGGCCAACCAGATGAAGAGGTGCCCGGATGGAGGTCTGGAGGGTCTCCACCACAAAACCTATCTTCATATAATTGGGGTGTGCCACTCTCCTAAACGTGTGTGGGTCCTTTTTACCTTCTTTCAAGCTGTCTGAGTTCAGCTGTCCTTAAGCTCTCTAAAACCTGCCTTTTGGGTTTTTAGGGGATTTCATTGCATAAGCATGACTGAAGCATAGACAGCCATGTCAAAATGTGATTGGACAAACGGTATGATCTCATGCTAATAGTACAGAGACCTAGCAAAGCCTGTCTGTTCAGATTCTTCTTGGCCTCTTTGTGCAGCATGCTTTTCTCTGGGGTATGGGACACGACCCCTTCTAAAATGGAAATATTATGATCTACTAACAGGCAAAGCAGGTCAGAGATTTTCTTTATGAACAGCTCTAGAACACAAAGGCAGGGGAGTATTAGAGTGTGTTTCTGATTTCTATGGCTTCAGTTTTGGAAAAAAAAGAAGCAAATGAAAGGAGACTGAGAGACAAAGAGAGGGAGAGATACAGAGACAGAGAATTTGCTTTCTGAGGCTTAGTGTTATGGCACATTATAGCCAAGATTGTCTTTCACCTTTTTCTCTTTGGAGCTCCCTCAAGCTGCTTCAGAAACCAAAACAAAAGGCCAAATACTTTAATCTTATTCTAATCACTTAGAAAATAATAAGGAGCAGGGGAATTATGAACCAAGAGCACAGATGAAAACCCAAACACATGTCATAAATACATGTCTTAAAAGCATGACCCACAATCCTGGACATCTACTTGTTAATTTACACACAGGTTGAAGACATGATGATATACTTAGAGCACCTCAGGTAACAGAGATGGCAACAGCAGCAGCTGGACCTCACAGATGTGGGACACAAACACTGGGACTGAAGCAATGCAGTTCAGCTGCGGGGAAATAGGTTGCCCTATTGTTTTCTCAACAATAGAACTTTTGGGCCCTCTCTTTAGAATAGTGACTCTGTCACTGCTGGGTCTTCACTTTTACTGTGCCTTTATTGTCAATCACTCCGCCTTCCACTGTGGGCTCTCTTCTCTATCCCATGGCTTCAGTTTGTGCATCGCTTGTCCGGTTTTTTGCTGTCTACTGCTTGAATTGGCAGCTTCTGCTCTTCACATGGGATTGGTTTTCCCTTCCCATTTCTAGTGCAAGTTTTTCAAAAGAGAATCTGTATATTCCTGACACCCCAGCTTGGGCAGAGTGTTCATACTGGTTCTGTTTTAAGCTTGCCTACTCTTCTGGTATAGGGTTCTACAAAGGAAATTGTATGGCATAAATCATGGCTTAGGCTGCTAGTTTCCTAACTGAGGGGTCTGGCAAGGTTCTCTTGTAAGGTCATTTGATGCAGCAAGCTTTTGAATGACCTCGTAGACACACTTTTTTCTTGTAATATATTAGTTTATTACCTAAATGACACTTTTAAGATATTTTATGCTGTTCTGTTAAGACAAAATTCTCCTGTTATGTTTAAAATAGTCATCTTACTTGTGAATTATTGTTTGAAATAGTCATTTTACTTTCTTCCCAGCTGACTTTAATAGAAATATATTTGAGCTATTTTTTCTTAAAGCTCCAAAAAATTTAAGATCAGAGGAAAGTAATCATGCTTTATAATATTTAAATGGCTTTTTGTGATTTATTTTCAAGAAGGTATTAGCTTATGTCCAATAAGGTAAAATGCATTTTAATAGTTAATAGAGGCTTATGCTTACAAATATCAAACCAGTAAAGATGCGTAGGAAAAGTCTGGAATATGCTGCCTTTTTACAAAGTAGGTTAAAAGCATTTCCTTTTTGACAGAATGTTCTCTTAGGCATTTTCCTTGGGTTTTGCTACTAAAATATAAATGGTCATGTGTAACAGTTAACTGCAGACTGTTATTGTAGATTATTTTTAAATGCACATATTACGAGAGTGAATTGGCAGCCAACATTTGTTTGTATTGTCGTCTTACTCTAAGAGGAAGACATAATTTAGATTGAATTTTTATCTCACCAGTGCAAAACAGGAAGTAAAATTAGGCAGAAAGCTACTTCCTGTTTTCTTGAAGAAATCAAATTATCTATGAATACGAAACACAAGCAAGCTGGGAAAGGTGGGGCAGGACTGTATTCCTAGCACTTTGGGATGCAGAGGCAGGAGGAGTGCAAGTTGGAGCCCGGCCCTGGCAACCTAGCGACCTAAGCAAGACCCTCATCACAAAATCAAAAAATAAAAATGCGCTGGGGATGGCGCCCATTGTGAAGGCCCAGTGTTCAGTCGGCAGTACCATCCCACCTTTCCCCGCAAACACACACACACACACACACACACACACACACACACACACACACACACACACGCGCACACACACACAGTGTATGGAGGAGGGAGAAAGAGGTAGATTTCAGCCTCTCTCACTCTATCCATCTTGTATACATAATCCTGACTTAGGATTCAAAATACGCTCCATCCTCCTCCTTAATCTTAACCCTGAATGTATATTAGCATCCTTTGAGAAGCTTAAAAAACAAAACAAAACCAAATATTTCTATTCCAGCCCCGCCCCTCAACTTTCTCATTTACTTGGTAGAGGGTGTGGTATGGGCATTAATATTTTTGGAAAGCATCTTAAGTGATTTTAATGATCAGGCAGGAAACCACAAGGCAAAAGGAGAGAACATATTTCTTCTGAGCATTTGTGCCTGTCTCCCAGGCATTCTATTTTCTATTCACAGCTAAGGTTGCCAGGCTTCGGCTGGCCCGAATTTCCTTCTAGGCCCTTTGAACATCGCTTGTGCTTCCCCTCTATTGTTTTTCTCCAGGTGTTCTAGAAGTTTCCTTTTCACACACATTTTTTTCCCCCCTGATTCAAATTCTTCCCAATTTTTCAAAACCCAGCTCAGCTTATACCTACTTCGTGAAGCATGCTCTGATTACCCTTGACTGGAAGGCTTTCTTCCTTCACTAGAAAATCATTTGAACAGCAAATCAATTATCTACCGCCTGTGCCATCTCTTCTACTGTTACATTAAATGATGAATCTTTGCTTTCCCCCTGTTATCCAGCTGTCTACATGGTCAGCTTCTTACATTCATTTGTATCCTTGACAATGTAGAAAGTACTTCTTTCTTTCATTCCTGCTTCTACAAGTATACTTCTGATCTTTCTTACCTAGTGTCCTGCCATGGTCCTAACTAGCGTTCCTGACAACACAACCTAGTTCTTTCAATCAGGCCAAAATACTCACGCCCAACGTGCTAAATGCCAGTAAACCTGAATGTGTCTGTACTCACTGGATACTCTTGTGTCCCTGTTTTATGATCTAGTTGACCCTGTCTTTCCTTCCCTCTCTGGCCTCTTACTTCCTTTCTCCCTAAGACTTCACAGCAAAATTTAACTGCCTGTATATGTTTTCTTTATGATGCCAGAAACTAACATACTCTTTGGATCTTCCTGTCCCCATTCCTTTGGGTAAACATTCCCACTGACCAGGCTGTGGCCCGGGGAACTTAGATTATGATGTCAGTCCTCTTGCAGTAACTGGGTCTGATCTTTCAAGATTCCCCTCTGTGGGAACAGACACTAGGGGTCGTTAGTCTTCTCACCCTTTAGAAGAAGTCCATTGTGTTGGCTACATGTTTGAGAAAATATAAAATTGCAGTTAAGGCTAAAAGTAATGATAAAGACACAGTTTTTAATTACAATTTTCCAAAAGCATATCCTTTTTTCTTTAGGGGATCTGCTAAGATCTGGATAAATTCTTGTCAATTGAATTACTGGGAACTAAATTCTCCTGACCAATAAATTAGGATATTAATTTGTTTTCTCTAATTAAAGCTAACACCGCCAGTGGGCTTTTTTCCTCTGGGAAGGCTCTGAGCCTCCAGGGCTCAGAGTTTGAGACCTCCACTGATCCCTATCGCCTAACAGCCACTGCCAAACCCTTCAGTCAATCATCATCTTTGGGAGCCACGCCCACGCCCATTGCCCAGGCCACGCCTATTCAAATCACCCTCCCCCATCTCATAGCTCCGCCCCAAACCCAACAGCTGAAGATTTTCATTGGTAGAGAAGTTGTTCTGGGCCCACCCCGGAGGGCCACGATAGGTTGAGCCGGCGTGGGGCGGTGGCGGTCGGCCGCCTGAGGACGGGTCCGGGGCCGTGCCTGTCAGAGCGGCGGGCGGCCGCGGCGGCTCTCGGGGCTGGGGTGTCAGTCAGGGAGAGGAGGAAGATGGCTCGCTGGGACCCGCTCTGCTAGGAGGAAGAGGGCAGGCGGCGCTGCTGCTCGGGAGGGCCCGGCCGCCGCCGCGGTGGTGGCTGCGAGCCGCGCGGGGGAGGCTGTGCGGCCGGAGCGCCCGCGGCTGCTCGGTGAGTGACGGGCGCCCCGCGTCGGGCCCCGGGCGTCGGGCACCGGTAACTTTTTGTCCGGGAGGAGCGGGGCTAGGCGGCGGCGGAGGCGCCGGGACTTTGGCCCCGGGCGGCGGCCTCGTCGGGGTAACGGCTGGAGCGCGAGGCGGCTGCGGCGGGGGGCGCCGGCCCGGGGGGCGGGCGGCGGCCGGCGGGGCTCGCCCGAAGTTGGGCGCCGTCCGCCGCTGCCTGCAGGCGGCAGCTCCGTGCGCGCCGACTCGCGGGCTCGCTCTTTCTCCTCGGCGGAGAGGAGCGGTCCAGCCCAGGGCGTGACCCGGCTGCCGCGGGCGCGGCCCCGCGCGGGAACCGCCTGGAGCGGGCCCCCCACTCCGGCCCGGCGCCCCAGCCGCCCGCCTCTGCTCGCTCGGGGGGCTCCGCCATCTGTGCCGACTGCTGACCACGGCGATCGCTGCCGATCCCGCTCCTTTCCGAAGTCGGCATTCGCCTGCTTCTTAGGCTCCGCGCGGGGCAGAGCGGCTCAGAAAGCAGCCACAGTTTGCTTCTTGGTTATTTATTACACCCAAGATCTTCTCTGCAGCGTCTGCCTCCTTCCCTCCCTGAGTTGTTTTCCGAGGCTGATTTTATGATACCCAAGAATTGTTGGGCTATTAACGGAAAATTGTTGCATTAAAGACCCCAAGTTTGCATGCTTCAGCAGAACTGGGTGCCCACCCTTCAACCTGCAGTGTGTGCTTTGTACCCTTGTAGTGTAGATCTTCCTGATTTTAGTTTTGCCCTAGTGGTTTATTTCTGCACAGACTCCGTTCCCTGCTAAATCCACTATTACACGCCTGGCAGCAGCTCTGCTCTTCAGGTAGGGGGAGTTGGTTCCATTAACAGGTGCTACTTAGAGTCTCCTACAGGCGTATGGCCCATCTATCCTTCTGCAATTTATTGTTCTTTGGGTTACACAGTAGTTTCTGGGACAGATATGCCACCTTTCGGGTTCAAGTAATTCTTTACAGTTTGAGGTTTTCAGCTTTTAAAATCTCATCTGCACAAAGTCACAAGGATGTCAATGTGATAGTTCTGGAAGGTTTGTTTTCCATATGAACAGTCTATAGCTAACATCCCTGAGAATGTTCTACTCTTGAAGTCCACAGTCATACTATCCCTTTCATTTGTAAGAATTTATCCCCTTTGGGGAATTAATACATTTCCAAAGTTAATAATTTTCTAAATTAAAATGTATTACATTAATACATTATGATGTTTACATGATATTAGTCCTCACCATTTTTTTTTGAAGTACAAGCAAAACAGTAAAAAAAAATCTTTATAAGCCAGGCATCCTGGTGCATGTCTGTAATCATAGCTTTTGGTAGAGGCAGCAGAATGGAGAGTTTGAGCCATCCTGAGCTACATAGTGAGACCCTGTCTCAAACAAAATGCCACCACCACCACCACCAACAACAAATCTTTATGCTCTGCCTAATCAAGAGTAGCACCCAGATATTCAAATAGTCTATTTAAACAAAGTGGCAAGGGGGGAAACAATTATGAATTTAGGAGACAAATTCTAGACAAATTCTAAGCTCATTTTGTTCTTATTTGATTTATTAAAATCATTACCATTCAGAGATTAGAATCTGCCTGGGAATCTGCAGGTGAGGGATGGGCTAGGTCAATGCGTTGTCCCTACTGTGCTGCCTTCGTTGTATTTCTGTGTTCTAAAATCAGCTCTTGGTTATTTTTTTTGCGATGTAGTTTTGACAATGAATTTAAATATATCTTTTGGTAAACTGCTTTTAAAAAATATCTCCTTGCCTAATGTTTATTTTATAATGAATCCTAAGAAATCTTTTAAAAATTTACTATTCTATACCTTTTTTTGGATATCAAGTTTATGTTTTGATAATAAGTAGAAGTAAGTATCTCAGTCATAAATTTACCTTGCATTACCCCAAGCTAAATAGGTACTAGGGTTACAGAAATGAATTTTATAGTTCCTATTCTCAAGAAATTTACTATCTAGTTACCAGTGTTCGTAACATTGCAGTGAAGTAACATTTCTAATACCATTTCCTAAGTGTGACTAGAGATGTACCTGGTATGGTAAGGGAGCTTAGAGGAGGAAGTAGCATTCTCACCTAGAATGTAGGTGGACTTAGGAGCACACAGAAGAGTTTTGAAGTGCAAGGGGTGAATGAATAACTTCCCTAAGAGAGGATTGCAGTAATTGAGAAGACAAGGAGGATGAGAAGCTACGACAATGGGGGAAGTCACTGACCTGACAAATTAGTGCCAACAGCATTGATATTGATATGGATTGATGCAGAATTTGTAAGGAAGTGGTGGGAGGTAAGGATGGTGGGAGTGATAGAGGGCCAGATCACAGCATTCTACCTTTGGCTAAAGGAATTGTATTGAAGGCGAAGGATGAGGAGCAATTTATTGATCTTGTATTTTAGACCCTCACTATAGTGAGAAAGAATCCAACAAGTCCTGATCATCTGAAGATTTGACCTGATATTAGTGGTTGAAAATGAGGAACACATATATCAGAGGAAGATGATAAATGCTGGGTTCTTTTTTTTTTTTTTTGAGTTTGAGGAAGTGGTGGAACACTCAGATGCAGATGTAGATGTTCAGATTTGTGGATGTGGAGTTTATAAAGGAAATCTAGATTAGAGATGAGATTGGGGGTTGAAATGAAGATGTGTTGATTTGGCTTTGTAGGAGTAACTCAGGTGAAGCCTTGATAAAAACTGCAGTCAGGGAACAGACTGATAAATAACAGAAATAGATAGAATTATGTGAAAGAGATAGAGGAATAGAAGTGGTCCTCGGAAGGGTAGTAGAACATCAGGAATGATGCTGAAGGTTGGGAGATTCTCAAGAGGAGGAGGAACAGGTCAGTTATTTTGAGTGCTGTACAAAGTGGTGTCAAGTAAGGAGAGGACCCCAGTGTCCAGTGACTTTTTCAGGAGTCCACACATGACTTTAACAAGTAAAGTTTTAGCTGAGTGATGATACAGGAACCAGTTTCAGAAGATTGAGAAAATTTAGGTGATGCTAAAGAAGATATTCTTTCTTGGATGAGCCTTTCCAAGAAAACTGAAGTGAAGAAGAGAGAAAATCGTAGTCATGGAGCAGTGGTTCTCAATCTTGGCTACATATTTATGAGATATGACTGAAATATAAAGTGAATGTTTAAATCAGAACAAGTAAAGGACATATTGTCATTAATTTCCCTCAGAATACTCCATCTTATTTGAACTCAATTATTCCATGTTTTTTGCTACTTTCTGAAGCAGTTCTGGAAGTCTTTTATGGGTGTTTTTATAAGGTGTCATAAAAAATACAGTAAATACTGCTGCTGAATGCCATCCAACAGAAGAGCAGGCCTGTAAAAGCAGGATGGTGTGTCCTTGCCCACCTTACTGAATCTAGAATTCTGAGACTTTCGGCTTTTCTACAAATCCAAAGTAACTATGAAAGGTAAATATTTCGAATAAAGACAGCCACAATAAGGCAACTTCAGACTCTTATGAAAGAGAACTAATTTTTGAGCTATTTCAGAGAGTGGCAAGGATGATGGGGTAAGTGTGTTCAAAGTGAAGGAGAATATTTTGAGTGTGATGAATTGTAATCTTTTATTGTAGCTGTGTATTTTTAGATTTAAAACATTTGCTGAATTTTTTGATCAGAAGTTGGACAGTCTTCTGGAGAGCTTTTAAGAATTTTGATTTCCAGAAGGAACTCTACGTATTTCAAGGGAGACAAGATAGGACCAAGACATAAGTATTTAAGCAAGAGCTTTTCAAAATATAATTGGCATATAACAAACTACACATATTTTAAGTGTCTAAGGTTTGACATGTCTATGCCTGTAAACCATAATCATAATTAAAATAATGAACATATCCATCGCTATCTAAAGTTTGCTCACGTTCCTTTCTAACCTTTTCTTTTCACCTCCAGGAAAACACAAATCTACTTTCTTTCCATTGGGGTAGCTTATTTGTACCGTTCTTTTTTCCTCTGATACCCCCCACAGCTTCCTAGATAATTTTGATGTATGTAGGCATGATTGACAGCCACTGCAGAAAATATAATTTTGGGGAATGTTATTTGTTCACATGCATAGGGAGAGTAGAGACAGGAGGTAAGAGAATCAAGAAATCTGAGGTAATTATTTAAACTAGTCTTTGAAAAATTACAAGTGGAAAGAATTCAGAATTTTGATTAGTAAGAAAAAAGGACAGTTTTGAAAGCCATATCTCTAACAAAAACTGTGATGATAAGATAATATCTTTCTTATCATCACCAATGTTGTCATATGGAGGAGTAGTAAGATTGGTTCTGAGTTACCTCTTCGGTACTCATTAAAATTTTTAAAAATCTTAATAATGTGAAAATGGTTGCCATTCAGAACAACACCTTGTAAGGAGCTTGAGACCCCTTACCCCACCCAGTAATGCTTTGTCATTTTTTTGGATGGGACCAGATGGAGTTAGCAGTTTGTCTATTGCTTCTGGTTGACAGCCAAGTACTGCCAGAGTCTTTTTGGCCCTCTCAGAGTTAAGCTGCATATCTGCACTGGGGAAAGAGAACATTTTTTTTTTAACACTTGAACTTCTCCTGTTGAAAGCATCTTTACTCAGAAGAAATCCTGCTTGCTTTGCCCTTTGGCTATTGCCTTATAAATCATTGGAATGTATGTTGGGGTGTGTGTGTTGGGGGAATCATTCCTCTTCAAAATAAGACAGAGGAGAGTTGTGAATACAAGTTGCTAAAGACCTACACTTTTTAATCCTGAAAAAGGTAATACCTCTACTTCCTCCAACACACGTTTATTGTAGCTTACATTTCGGTCTCAGGATTTGGATGTAGAGATCCAGGACTTGTTCCTTATTCTGAATCTCTTTGGGAGGGGGATGAGAACAGAATGACCAATATCCGAATGTTATTTGACATTGTACTTGATCATAAAGGTGGAGTGAAATGTTTTGCCTGATTGTCTTCTAGAGTTCTGAAAATCTCATTTGGTTCAAAATCAAAGTATGAGCTAACATAGAGAGGAAAGATATCCCTAATATTGATGTGGCCTAAAAAAATGTCAGTATCAATATTAACATGATTTTGAATACTGTTGTTATTACAGTCACAATGCTATAAACATACTGTGTTTTCTTTATTACTAGTGTAATAGTTGTAAGAAATTTATGAAGTTCAGGAATGACTCGATGATAAATAACATTTATAATATCTTTACCCAAAGACACGTATTAATATTTGGGTGAATATTTATATGTCTTTTTAAAAAGATATTTACTTTTTTAACACAACAAAATTTGTCATTAAAATTTTTTTGGTAAATGCTATGTGTCTTAGTTACATTTTTGTTACTGTAACTCATGACCTGGTACTCACAACTTAGGGAGAAAAGATTTATTGTAGCTTATAGTTTCGGAAAGTCTCAGTCTGTTCATGGGTGGGCGACTGGAAAATGGTGGAATCACATGGTGGGGCCACAGATTGAGCCAGAGCCGGAACCAGAGATCTCCACAGACAGAGATTCTCAAGGCAGCATGACGGAACAGAGACTAGCCTGAGAGGAAGGGCAGACCAGCATGCACCCCTCCAGGTCAAGCCCAAAATATCCACCTCTTCCAGCCAGTCTCCACCTCCCAACACTACACAGCATCCATAGGTACTTGAGGCTTTTGAGGGATGCTCAAGATCAAACCACAATACTATGTCACTTGGTGAGTTTCACTTAATAGGTTGTGAATGCTTACCTAAGTCAATAAAATATTCTCTTTCACAGTATATCATTTTAAATGTTCATCTAATATTCTGACATATGGATTCACCATAGTTTACTTAACCACTTTGTCAACTGTTGAAGTTTTAAGCTCTTTCCTAAAATTTTGAAGGAACAGCAGCCAGGTTCTTGATAGATTAATCACTACCCATTTCCTTATTTCTTTAGGATAGATATGAAGTCATATATAATAATTTTAATAGATATTAATAGATACCCTCCCCAAATTCAGCACTAAGTAATTAACTGCATATTGACGCGAAAGTTGTATTTTCTATAATTTTTTTTCCATTGGTTAATGACATATGTGTAAGTTTATATATATACATATATGTATATATGTATGTATGTATGTATGTATGTATGTATCTAGATAGATACATACATACATACAATCTTTTTTTTTGAGACAGGGTTCCACTCTGTAGCCCAGGCTGGTCCTGAGCTCACTATGTAGCCCAGACTAGCCTTGGACTCATGACAATCTTCCTGCCTCATCCTCCCAAGTGCTGGGATTACAGGCATGCACCACCATGCCCAGCTTTATGTAATGCTAGGGAATCAAACTCAGGGCCTTGTATTTGCTAGGCAAGGGCTTTAACTGCTGGGCCATTCCTCTAGCCCTAGTATTTATATTTCTTTTGTGAATTATCTGTTAGTATCTGTTTTAGGTACTTTTTCATTGCTGTGACTTAATACCTGCCATCTAAAATGTAGGGAGGAAAGATTTATTGTAGTTTACAGTCTCAGAAGGTCTCAGTCCGTTCATGGGTGGGCAGCTGGGAAATGGTGGGATCATGTGGTGGGGCCACAGCTAAAGCTATAGCTGCCCAGGAAACAGAGATCCTCAGAGCATGGCAGAACAGAGAGAGACTGGGAGGAAGGGCAGAATCAGCATATGCCCCTTCAGGTCAAGCCCCAAGCACCTGCCCTTCCAGCAAGGCCCCACCTCCCAACCCTATACAGTATCTATAGGAACATGACATCCAAACCATGACATTCTGCCCCATGCCCTCAAAAAACTCTTGTTTACTCCCTTTAGCAAAATATAATTAGTCCTTCTCCAAGAGGTATCAAAGTTTTAACAGTTCTAGCACTGTTAAAGAAACTCCAAGTTTACAGTCTCCTCTGAGATGCAAGACAAACATTCATTCACCTGTGAGCTCCTGTTAAAACCAAAGAATTAAACACTTCCAACATAAAATGGCACAAGGTAAATATTTCCATTCCAAAAGGGAGGAATAGGAGGATAAAATTCAGTAGGACCAAAACAGTTTCTAAACCCACCAGGGCAAGGGTTAAATCCTATAGTCCTAGGTCTAGGACTGGGAGTAAATTGTGGCAAGATGAGCATTCCAGAGGGGTTGGGTAGCTCCACCCCTACAGCATTGCAGCAGGACACAACCTCCATCTTCTCTGCTTTGGGCTGAATCCACTCATGGCTGACAGCTTTTCTTAGCAGATGATCAATCCATGCTCCTGACTTTTTCAAATTCCTGGGTTTTTCACTTCACCTTTGGCTTCTTTACAACTTCACATGTTGATTTCCCACGGGCACACTGCCTGGCCTCCAAGGCCTTCCTCTGAAATTTGAAGGAAGCCTCCATGAACCCACAACTCGAGTACTCTGCGAGCCTCTAAAGCCAAGATCATGCGAATGTCGCCAAAGTCTGCCTCTGGCTTGAGCAGCAGCTTGTGCCCCTTGGACAAATGCTGTAGAAGTCTCCAATTTTTTAGTGGTTAAACTCCAGGCAGCTGAACTCTAAAAGACATCTTTTTCTTTTGGCCCTGGGGTACACTTCTCAGAGCACACAGTCTTTTGCCTCTCCCCTCTTGAGCTGGTGAAGGGAAGGGGTCTTGCTGACTTTGGAAATGCTCTCTAGGCATCTTTCTTATACTCCTGAGTATAAGTATTTGGCTGCTTTTTACATGTTAACGTCTTTAAGTTTCTTGTGCTCCTGAGCCCCAGGACTGCAGGTCATTTTGACCTGGCACTGCAAACCTTCTCTATGATTTTTCTCTGCCATTTCATTCTATCTTTTGCCATAGAGATGGCTAAAAGCCACAAACAGCAGCCATGTAACAGTCTGAGCATCAGTGTGCCTAGAGATTTTTTTTTTTTTTTTTTAACCAGAGTAAGGAGTCCATTGCCCTTAATCTCAGTTTCAGGCAAAGTCAAGGGCAAAATGTTGAAAAACTTTCTGTCAGAGCATAGCACATGTGTTTTTTTAGACCACTTGCTGACACAGTCGTCCTTTTCATCTGAAACTTCTTGAGGCTGGCCTTTTCATTCCACAATTCTATCAGCATTCTGGTCTTTGAGCTGTGTCCAAAATCTTCCATCAAGCTTGGCTCAGACCACTCGAAGGCTTCTCTAGCCAGCATCCTCAAACCTTACTTTCTGCAAACTGGTTCAAAAGGCTTCCAAACCACATGGTCAGGTAAAGTCACAGCAACTACCTCACTCCTGGTACCAAATTCTGTTTTAGTTACTTTTTTTTTTTTATTACTGTGACTTACTGCTCAACATCCACAACTTAGGGAGGAAACACTTACTATTTCAGAAGGTCTCAGTCCATTCATGGGTGGGCAGCTGGGAAATGGTGGAATCACATGGTAAGGCTGCAGCTAGAGATATAGCTGCCTGGGAGAGAGCTTCACAGTATGGTGGAGCAGAGAGAGACTGGGAGGCAAAGTTAAGCACATGCCTCTCCAGTTCAAGCCCCAAGCACCTGCCCCTTCCAGCCAGGCCCCACCTCCCAACCCTATACAGTGTTTATAGGAACATGAGGTTCCTAGAGAACATTCCAGATCAAAACCACAACATTATCCTTTCTCTATGATGATGTTGGGCTTTTAAAAAAGTGAATAATATGATCTCTTTATAGCTACAATTTTATGTGTCTAATTACATTGCTAATAATTTTCAGTTTGTTATTTATATTCTAATTTTTTGATATATATATATATAATATATATATATATATTTTTTTTTTGGAGACAGAGTCTTGCTCTGTAGCCCAGGCTGGTCCTGAACTCACTTTGGAGCCCAGGCCTGCCTTGGACTCACTGAAATCCTCCTGTCTCAGCCTCTGAGTGCTGGGATTACAGGCATGTGCCACCATGCCTAGCTTACGTGGTACTGGAGAATCGAATTCGGGTACTTAGTGCTTGTCTTTGTGCTTGCTAGGCAAGTGCTTTAACCGCTGAGCCATTCCTCCAGCCCCAGATTTTTTTTTTAAGCAGAATTTTTAACATTTTTAATGTAGTTAAATCTCTCAAAATTTTCTTTTATGAAAACTACATAGAAAGGCCTTTTTACATTTATGGCCAAACCTCCCTGAAAGTACCCAAATCTTGACTGATCTTGGAAGCTAAGCAGCATCGGGCATAGTTAGTGCTTGGATAGGAGAAAGACTTTTTTCTATTTCCAAATTATTTCACTTTTCTATTTCCTTATATCAACTTAATAATTTTTTTCAAAATCAGCACTTATAATCTATTTCTATGTAGGATGGCAGGTCAAGTATTGTAATACTACTTATTAGTTATTTTTTTCCTGGAGGTTTTAATACCTTGTCCTTTGTATATTATCTCTTTTATTCTCTGTCTTTCTCTCTCTCCCTCCTGCTCTAGATAATTGACTATTTCTAGGCTTCTGTGTTATATCATTGGGTTGTGTATTTTTTACTCTAGTTTCAAACTATTGTTGTATGAATCCTTGTCATTATCTTTTTGAAGACACTTTCAGCATTTCTCACCTATTTCTTTTCTAAAGATTATCTTTAGTGCATTTTGTTAAAGTACCAAAAGAACCCTTTTGAACTATCTAATATTTTAGAGAGAGATATGTCATCTCTACAAAATTATTATTTATTTAAGTCATCTTTTATGATTCATAGAAGTAATCTGTTTGCACAATTTGTAGTTTTCCTTGTATGGGTTCTGTGCCTTTTAATAGTATTTTTAGTATTTTAGAATTGATCCAATTGTGAATGAAATCTCTTTTCACTATATTATTAGGATTATATCTGCCTGATGGAACATACAAAAGTGATTTTTTCATTTTAAACAAGTAGTGTATTTAAACAGTAAGCCACTTGATTTAAAGGGAAAACTAGGTAGGTTTTTTCACTTAAAGAGTAATTTACTCCCTCTTACAGTTATAAAACTGCCCTTGATTTTACAGTGATAAATGAAAAACATTAAAGTTCTCCAGTCAAACAAAGTATGCAAGGATTTTTATGTTGTTGTCTTTTTTGTTAAAACAGTGAGAACAAAATAACTTCCTGGGCTATAAAGATAAGAGCTGAAGGAACTAATGGAGGAAGCGGGTAATGTCCACGGAACCAGTATTTCCCCATCCCACTCCATTCTATGTCAAGCAAAACATACTGTTGGCCGTTTAGAAAAAAAGTGCAATATGCTTGTGCACAAACACCAAATACCTTATGTACAATAAAGGAATGCGGAAGGGGAAATGAAAGAACCGAGAAAACTGTACTGTAGTAGTCAGGATGTGGTGGAATCAAATTGCAGTTTTCTAATTGAAAATGTATTCTTGATCTGTAAGAACAGAGTTCTGAAGGAAAGTTGTTAGAGTTTCCCTGTTTAGTAGACACCTCCTGTCTGCTGCTGAAACACATCTATTGTATCTTCATCCTCCATTTCTAACTGTGCAGGTGTGTCTGTTTCATTGATTGACTGACAGTCAAATCCGAATCTGATGTGCCTCATCAGCAAACCCTGTTGTTCACAACAGGCTTTTAAAAAATTACTTTACTAAGTGGTATGTGCCTCTTAATCATCAACTGCACCATTCTGCCTGCCACCTTCAAATTAATATGATTGTTGTTCTCAGTCTTGACTCCTTTCTTGGGCGAGTGCCCAAGTCTTCTCAGCTGCCTCTTCATAAAAGAGGTACCAGGTCTGCACCAAAGAGCATGCAAACAGCACCAGAAGCGGCAGAAGGAGGCAGCAGTGGTGGACAGGAATGAGGATGCGTGCACCAGAAAAGTGATTTTATATGCTTTTTTTGGTAACTGTTCACCTTATGAAATAACAGTTGTAAAGAGTGTTAAGTGTACCATACAGAAAATACAAGAATTTTGCAAATCCAAATTTTTCCATTGTAGCTCAAATATTTGTCATGTTTTGAGCCTTGTAACATCGGTGTAGCCTTTAAGTACTAAATGTTAAGTGATGTGTATTTGGTGTGTGTTTTCTTGGACAAAGAATCTTTTGACAGTTGATAAACATTAGTGTCTTTTTCACATAAATCCATATGATTCACTCAGTCATTTCTACTTGGCTTAATGAAAACATTGTATATGAGTTTTTAAACTGTACTATGAAGATTATTTAGGTTTCAGGTATTAGAAGATTTACATTTACTTTAGAATAGATTGACTTATAGCCTTGGAAATTTTAGAGATGTAAGCCTTACAAGTGCTTAAGTTGGGTAAGCAATTATGAACTATTTTTATTTTTCTGAAGTCTTAATTTTTCCTTTTAAAAGTATAATTTAACATATAACAAATTAAGGTAGGGTATTAGGGTATTTGATTTAGTGCTGTGAAAAGATACCCAATACCCACAATCTAAGGGAGGAAAGATTTATTAGATCACAGTTTCTGAAGATCTCTCACACACAGTCCACTCATAGGGCAGCTAGCAGTGGCAGTGGTGGAGGTACGTGGCAGAGAAGGAGGCTGGAGAGCTGCTCACCCATTGCAGACAGAAGCCAACTGAGTCTGAAGACTCAGGCAAAGGCTAGGGCTTTCCCAGGAAGAAGATGTGACAATGCTCTTCCCTCCTTTCTTTAATAACTTTTAGATGCTAGTGCCCCCCACCCCCCCACCAGGGTGGGTGCCTCTTCCTCATTTACTGGTCCACAAACCAATAACAAATACCTGAAAGTTCTGCCCTGGGCAACCCCCAATCCCAGTAAGTTGATACAATCCCTCCAGGTCAAATCCCAAACATCTGCCCCTTCCAGCCAAGCTCTGCTTCCCAATAACCACAGTTTCAAATACATGAGGCTTTGGGGGACACTAAAGATCCAAACCATAGCAGTATTGGTTGTAATGAACATGTACAGACCACAGTCCACACTTCCGTCCATCCGGGCCTAAAGTGTTGCCATTGTGACCTCTTTGATTTTCATAGACTTGTGGGCTTTTTTGATCTAGATTTCAAGATTCCTGCCTAATGGATGTTACTGTGGCAGATAGAGTGACAGTACCATTCACAAGGCAGTGCATACTTACTAGTTTAGAGAAGAGAGGGACTACCCTGGAAAATTACAAAACTTCAGATGTGCCCTAATAAGGGAACAGGGAGGAAGGTGATAGTTTAGAAATGGGTGGAAAATGAAGTACCAGCTGAAATGTGCAAATCACACAGCTATTAGAGAAATGTAGAGGATTTGGAAAATGGCTACATGGGTGATAGAAGCAGAACACTGAAGTCAGGAAATACACTTTGAGAAGGGAAGACATTTGCTGTAAAGTTGAGAGAATGAGCATTGAAAAAGAGCTGATAGATTTACTGTTTATAAAATCATGGGTCATGGAGAGTGTATGATGAAAACCAAATTTATTCTGCAAAGGCAGTTAAGGAGTAAGTTGTTGATGAGCAGTTGGAGGTGGTGACGGAAGAAAACTATATCAGAGAATTATCAGTGAAGAATGAATGTGGATGTAGGTAGCTGGGGTCATTTGAATCCCCTGAACATTGTTCAGTATTCACACACACTTTTGAGAAGTGTAAGATCCTGAAATGCATTCTCAATTGTCAAATGACAAATATTTTGGTTGTGCTAATTAGAAGTATCTTTTAGTGACCATTTTCTTTGTCCCAGTGTTTTATTCATATTATTTTTATTCATTTTCTTATTTTTTGTGATAATGGGGATTGAACCATTAGGCCTCACACTGAACTGTATCTTGGTTCATTTTTTATTTTGAAATGATGTCTCACTGAGTTGCTAAGTTGCTCGACATGAACTTTTGATCTTCCTGCCTTGGTGTCCCAGAGTGCTGAAATTACAGGCCTGGGCCACCAGGTCCAACAGTTATCTGCGTTTTTTTTTTTTTTTTTTTTTTTTTTAATCTATAATCACTTTGTATAAGATGTTATCTGCTTTTCACACATGATGAAGCAGAGACTTAGAAAGTTTAAATAACCTGCTAGTAGATCTCAAGAACGTTTTGATCTCCAAAGTTCACATTCTCTGTTGTTTCCTTACTTATTGAACTTTATTAAAACAGTGTGAACAGGGTGGTCTGTAAGAGGAATATAAGTATCATTCTTTCTCTTACAGAAAAGGTAGAAATTTTAATTATAGTGGATGTAATTTTATTGATTTTAAATTTTTAAATTTTTTCCTATTTTATATATATATAATATATGAGATATATAATGTTTACATTGAACTTGAGTATTTTGTCCCTATTATATGTCACATCAGAGTTACACACCCTTTCCCTCTCCCTTTCTTGACCTTCCCACACCCTCCCCCTTCTCCCTATCTCTCACTATGCCCCCCATTTAGTTCTATGAAATGATTGTATATTTTTTCTTTTTTTTGAGGCAGGGTCTCCTGAGCTCACTATGTAGCCCAGGCTGGCCTCAAACTCATAGCAATCCTCCTGCCTCAGACTTCCTAAGTGCTGGGATTACAGGCATGCACCACCATGCCCAGTTTATGTGATGCTGGGGGCTCAAATCCAAGACCTTGTGCTTGTTCGGCAAGTGCTTTAATTGCTGTGCTATATCTCCAGCCTCTGAAATAATTGTATTCTGGGTTTCTCGTGTTAAAGAAACCAATCAGCATTCTATTTAGAATTTTATAAGTGGAATCCTTTAATAAGCTTTCCTATTGTATTTACAATATCTACGTTTTTTAAAATAATTGTCATTCTTTGTAAATGAGATGTTCTTTTATCCTTGAAAGGGATAGGCTGAAAAGAAAGGATAAACTAGGAAAGGCTGTATCAAGGAAAAGTATACTTACTTTCACTATGAAAATTACATGAATGATATAACAGGTATGTCCTCAGACAGCTGTTCTCTTCATGAAATCAAATTGATTTTGTCACAAAATGGAATAGAGCAGATATTCTTTATGTCACCAAGGTTATAAAACACCAGAGTTTATTGTAGTATAATGAGATATATTGATTTTGAAGTCTACCAATCAGGAATTATTGGCCAAAGCATCTAAGCAGATATTTGTGGGGTTTTTTGGTGATAAATCTTGTCTTTAGAAATAATACAAAATTGAAAAAGAAACATTTAAAGTATTTTAGGGACTATATGTTTCTATAGAACTTTCAAATACTTTCAGAGGAGCCAAGACAAAAAATTTTGCTATGCCAATTTTAGCTTTATATTCTCCAACAAGACAGTGTTTTGAGTATATTTTGTTACGTTAATATGAGACTACTGAAAGCTTTATTTTAAAAACAGTTTATAATTCTGACTCCACTAAAACAAATTTTTGCCCCAGTTAATGTGAATCAACAAGATCATACTAAGCTATTTATTTCTGTTCTGGTTACTAAAATTTTTTTACACCAAGAAAATCATCAATATGATCTAGTATTTCAAATTTGATTGGGAAGAATCAAATAGAATTTTATACAGTCAAGAGCTGTTGCTTTTTTATTATGAGGCATCACTGCCATTAGCTGTGTTCCCTTGCATTTTCTCATTACACCTCCCTCTTTGCCCCACCATTTTCTATTGAACATCTGGGTCTTAACTGGCAGGCCTCTTTAATGGCTGAGTGTCTCATTCCAACTTATTAAAGGGCAGTGACTCACACTAAAACATCAGCCCACAAGTTAATTGGAATTTGGTTCTCTTGACATTTTTTCTTTTCCTTTGTCCCCACATTGCAGCAGGGAAAAGTGCCTCTTTGACTGCAAAAAGCTTTTAGAAATTAAAGTAGATCTCTGCTTTGGAAATTGTATTTCCATATGCTATAATATTATATATGGGATAAAGAGGAAGGAAGGGTGAATAATAGCAAAATGAAACATTTGCTTTGTGTTTTATATTTTTCTTCACTTTCAGCATTTAATTTTGTTATTTGATTTTATTGCTTATATCCTGATTCATGATTTATTTTAAAAGAGATGAAGGAGCACTCACTCGAGCTATGTTTTAGGGTTACTTGTCTCCCCTAGTAGACTGTGAATCCCTAAGTCAGCTACTGTGTCAAACTCATTTTTGTAAATATAGCACATAAGGGATAGTAGATACTTAGCTTATGAATAAGTGGGTGGTATTTAAGCATGTTTAGACAAAAAATGAAGAGCCAGATTAATTGCTGGAGGTTGAAATCCTAACCTCAGAATGTAAGTTTTCAGAAGTATGGTCTTTACAGAGGAAGCTAATGTAAACTCAGGTCATTAGGATGAGCTCTAATGCAGCAAGATTGGTGCCCTCAAAACAGCAGGAACAGAGAGAAGGGAGACAATAAAAAGACAGGGAGAAGAGAGCCACCCAAAAGCCAAGGAGAGAGGTCCAAACAGGCCTCTGTCTTACAACTTTTCAGGAGAAGCCACAGCTGCTGGATCTGGCTTGGAGAGTCCTTAGAGGATTGTGGGAACATGAATTTTTGTGTTTGATTCAACCAGTCTGTGGCACTTTGTTGTTATAGCCCTAGCGAATGAATATAGATGGTTTGTGTGCTTGCACATGGCAAAAACTCAAATACCTTTATTTTTCCCCCTCCTAAGTTACAGATTGTCAAGCTTAATGCCAAAACTTCAAAACTTTTCACATTTCCCCTAAGCAAGACATGAGAGAGAAAAATTTGCAAAGTTTAATGGAGAAGGCAATAACTAGTCATACCCTTCCCCATCTCCCCCACAACAACCAGTGGCAAACGTCTACCTGGTTCTTCAGTTCAATTGAGTATGTCACGTCTGAGAAGAAGAAAGGGTTTATGGAGCATTTGTATTCGTGAGTGTTCAAGAGCCTCTGTTAGTAGGCCTGGTTACTTTTGCAAAGTAGAAAATTGAAGAAGACTGGGTAAAATTCTGTTAAATATGGTGTTAATTTGAGCTAATTGCTTGTGCATAATATTGGCGACATTATTCTGCCTGTGTTATTGTCAACAGGGGTAAAGCAGTGTCTTTCTGCTCTGGCCCATTGCTTTGGTGATTGCTATATCCTGTGGTCATCAGCCAGTCATACTGAGCTGCCACAGCTATTTTTGGCATTTTTATTTCATTAGATGCTTTAGCCATAAGCCAAGTATGCATGTAATTTTTGTCATTTATTGCCATTTTAAAAAATTGAGTCAGTATAGTGTTAGTTATTCACTTCTTTTATATTTTGGACATACTTTGCTGAAAGAAATTTTTGAATGCATATACAAATAAGACACTTGTTCTTTCATCATTTGGACACAGTTTCTGGAGTCTTGAAAGAAGTATGGCCTTAGTAGCTAAGTACAGAATGGAATGCAAAGTCTTAGTTCCAGAGGAGGGCAAAATCTGTCATAGAGCACAGGAATACATGAAAAAAACCCCTCCAATTTATAAGGCACTAAGACTTTTAATATAATTTTAGCATTTAAACTTCAGTCACACCTGTACATTTTTGGAGCATCCTTGTATCTGGTACATGGCATTGTGGTACATATCAGTGCTCCTCTTCCTTTTTTCCCTAGTTGTCCCCCCAGTGATACACTTTTTTATCCCATTGTTTTCTTTAATTCCAGTTGAGGAAAACATTGAAATGAGTTTTGTCAAAATCCCATGCAAACAAACGAGAGAGCTATGTTTACCTGTGAATTGAAGACTCACTCCAGTGCCCTACCTTGTTATGATTTTACAGTTCATCGTCCTACTCTGTCATATGGTGGATGTGCAACCACAATAGGCTAACCATGCCAGTTTAAATTCAGAAACAATTCAATGCCAGCACTTGGGAGGCTGAGGCAGGCAGATTGTCCTGAGTCCAAGGCCAGCCTGGGCTATACCAGTGAGTTCAGGACCCGCCTGAGCTACAGAACGAGACCCTGTCTCAAAAAAAAATAAATCACAAGCAATTATGAGGAACTGCCTTATAGTAAATCAACATATTAAATAAATTTGCAAAAAAGGTAAAACAAGACCACATATCTCACTAATATTTTTGTTTAGAACAATTATTTTTAATAAAAAATTTAACCAATATGTAACAACTTTATCATTATTTTTAATTGTTTAAAACTTTGCCATTAAAGTTCAAAATATGATAAAAATTAGTAAGTATAACAACTATAAACAAAGGCTCTTTTGAGTTTCCAATAATTTTTTAGTAAAATTTAGAGAACTGTTATTTATATAGTACACAAGAAAGTTTGAAATAACACATAGTAACTATTTTCTCTTAAAGAATGAGATAGCAGCAGTTAAAAGGTTGAACATTCCTCTTAATTATGTGGAAAAGGTTTGAATATAGCAACAAAAAACACCAACAAAGAAAAGTATTCAAGTCAGTGGTAGCAGTTCTAGCAAAGTGTTCATAGTTTTTTGTTATTTCTTTCCTGATAAAAAATATTTTGTAATTGTTTGGTAGTTGCATAGTAAACAGGACTCTTGTTAGGACCTATACATTACTGATTTCTGTTTCTTGGAATTTTGCCATGGTACTTCCACTTGTGATTATTCCCCTAGAAAATGCAGGGTACGACTTTGATTCATTTCTCTCCTCATTTGTCCTGTTTGCCATCTGGATTATATGCTCCATTTGAACACAGACCAGGTTTTACTATTGTTTTGCCAGTATTACACAATATAGAAATACTTTGCATTATACTCATTAATCATTAATACTTGTTGATTTATTAATGTTGCAGTTTGAACATACAGAAATATTAACATCTTGCATGTATAAAAATATTTAGCACATTACTTCTTAATATGACCTCCCAGTCTGTGTCTTGCTTTGCTTAGTCATTCTCTCTTTGTTCCATGCTGGTCCTGCCAGTGTATAGTAGTAGTTTGACAAAGGATGCATGACGCATTTGTCAACTTGAGGTTCTGATCTAGTGAATATGTAAAAATACTTCTAATCACTATGCTAGTTACTGTGTAATTATAAAATAATTGTGTCAATGCTAGTAGGTAATATTTCTAGCTCAAAACTTATATATAAATCTTTTAAAATGGATTAAGATAGAGTTTACAGTTTGTACTTCAGTTATCAGAATTAAATGGATTTTAATTTGTTGAAGCAGTATTTGAATTATTTAGCATATACTATAATTATATACTTTAAAAGATGGTGCTAACATTTCAGGTAATCATATTTCAGCCAGCAATTACTTTTATGGATTTGTACTCAGTTCCATTTTAAATCATTCATCTGTGGTATTTTTATATTTTAAAAAATGCATAACTTAAGTTAATGGATTCTTTATAGTTCCTCAAAGTGCTAATAAGATCTTCTCAGCCACATTTATCCACATTCATCAATTACCTTCTAAAATAACCTAAGGACGCTGTCATGGCCTGCAGGTACTGTGCCCCAGCTGTCCCCTGACAGTTTGCCCTGGCAGCTCACACGCCTCATCAGCATTAGCCCTTAAGCTGACAAGTGAGAGGAAGAGATAACAGAAGCGTGGCAAACACATGGATGTTGGAGTGGCCTGGTGTGTTTTGGAGAATATAACGAAATTTAGATGGGTAAATTATGGTCATTTTAGGGAAAGTTTGATGTGGAAGTTAATAGATCTATGTTATTGTTGCTCAGAAGAAAAGGGTGTTTCAGGAAGATGAACATGGCAGTAGCACGTGTGGTACTCTGCACAAGGGAGGAATCCAGCAGCAGGAAGGCTGCCTTGACAGCCCATGGCACGGCAATGAAGCCCAGACTCAGGGTGTTGCTGTGGAGATGGAGAGCAGATGGTAAAACTTGACAAGCATTACGAAGGGTGAAATTTACTCCTTTATTCGTTAGATTCTATATGCATTTATGCTAATAATATCTGAATTGAACTTTAGAGTTGGTAGCCAAAATTTAAGTAATTTTTGTCAATCATTTAAATAATTTTTATGGTAAAAATGTGACTCCAAAAATGAACTTTAAATGTATATATTGTATAATTTATTTGATTTACAAAATCAAAGGCAGCTATTTAATCATACAGGTAATAAATCCTCTGGTGACCAGTTGTGGTAAGCATGCTTACAGTCAGCATGCTGGAGTCTGAATCAGAAGGATCAAAAGTTCGAGTTCAGCCTGGGTAATTTATAACTTAATGAGATCCTGTCTCTGAACAAAAATGGAAAGAAAAACTCTTGACTAGAGAGTTTTATTTATTTATTTATTTGTTTATTTTAAGGAGAAGATAAACATTTTACTAGGTGTGGAATTGCACAGCTATAAATCCCAGCTACTCTAGAGGTTGTTGCAAGAGAATCACAATTTAGCAAGACCTGACCTGGCTCAAAAAGTGGGCGCGGGGTGGGGAAGGGGAGAGTGCTGGGAGTGGCAGAGCAAGTTTTTTCTAGCTTGTATAAGGCCCTGTGTTTAGTCACTAGTACTGTAAGAAAAAAAAAAAAAACAAAACTACATTTATATTCCGGAATACTTAACAGTGGTCTACTGCATAAAATGTCGTTTCTTTGCAGTCTTGCAATGCTATCACATTGTATCATAGTTTTTCACATCGTGTAAATATGATTTCTACATCAAACATTGCCTTAGATTGTTAGACAGTGTTTAAAAGAATTGAAAGTTATTTTAAGTTCAATGTCATGTTCTCTGATTAAAGCCAATGACAAGCTATTTATGAATTCATTCAAAGAATCACATTAACTCTTCTTATAAAAATATTTTCCCTCTGTTATGTTAATTACTGTATAAGGATTGCATGCTGGAATATGAGAAGAGCAGAATGAGACAATGGAGGTGCAAAAATGATCTTATAAGTAAGGAATATCTTAGTTTATTCATGGGCTACATAGTGAATCCAGGACTAGCCTGGACTACAAGACCCTGCCTCAAAAAAAGGAAGGAAGGAAAGAAAGAACAAAGAAAGTCAGGAAAGAAGAAAGGTTTTACCTTCATTTACACTAAGCAAAAATTTTTTTTCATCTTACCCTTTAATTGTAAATGTATTGCCCATGTCATTGCTTTCATTTTTCTCTTCATTAGTTAGGTCCCAATGAAAATTTAGCTCTCAAGCTGATTGCAGTGGCGCACACCTATAATTCCAGATGTTGGGGAAGCAGAACAGGAGGATTGCAAGTTTGAGGCTGTCTAGGCAACTTAAAGCCTCTATTTCAAAATAAAATGAAAAGGACTAGGACTGTAGCTCTATTGTAGAGCGTCTAGCATACTTAGGGTCCTCCATTCAAATGTTAGTATGATAAAAACAGAAACAACACCTGACTGTTGAAAATTCTAACTTCTCTTAATTAGGATTCAAGTCAGGGGCTGGAGGAATAGCTCAGTGCTTAAAGCGCTTGCACTAAGTACCCGAGTTCAATTCCCCAGCACCATATAAGCTGAGTGTGGTGGCGCGCGCCTGTTAATCCTAGTACTCAGGAGGCTAAACCAGGAGGATTGCTGTGAATTCAAGGCCAGCTTGGGCACATAGTGAGCTCAGAATCAGCCTGAACTACAGAGCGAGACTCTGTCTCTAAAAAAGAAAAAAAAAAAAAGAATTAAAATCAGATACCCATATTTTGGATAAAACATTCTGAAGCTCTAGAGAATTCGAGAAGAATAGGAAGATAGAAATGAAAAATAAGAGGAGGGATTGTTATATTTCCTTCTATTGTTCTGGGTTTCCAACAGAAACACACAGGGCTGGTAGCTACAGCACACAAGTTCTCTTTGTCCATAAGCTGAGCAAAAAATGGTTTAGTCAAAAAGTGTTCCCTTGAGAAAATCTACACTTAATCCTTGCTTTGTAACTTACGGAGAATATAAGCCTACACGATAGGCTTTTATAAGCACTTCTCACACCTCTCTTAGTGTCCTTAGAAGTGTATTCTTTTGCTCTCACACAGTTTTATTTACTCAAGGATACAGGTAGGCCATGAGACAACCAATCACAGCTCTGTAAGATACAACAGATCCTCCTCTCCTTTATAGGAGTCATCTGTTGATCAGTCAGTTTCTAAACAATAAAATCACTAAGATTAAATTCATTTTATTCTGTAGTATAATTTGGGCATTTCCTTTGACTGTCTTTTCCTAATATTTACCTAAGAATTTTGGCAGTCTTCTGATGGCACTTAACTACTGCAGTGACATCATGTAGAACAGAAATTTGAAACTTGATGGTGTGTCACAATCCATGTGTACAGATAAAAGTTATTATATAAATTTATAGACGCTTGATTTCCTTAGTAAGATATAAGGCAAATGGATATAATTTTCTTGTAGTTCATAGTTAAGTACCTAGTGAGCAAATAAATGATATAAAACTTTTAAAGTTTTACAGTTCAAGTTGTTACTTTTGTATTCTTCCTCAGTAGTCGAATAATAAAACAATTATAATGTTAGATGTCTGTAGGTTGGCATGAGGGTGCAGGCCTATAGTTCCAGTACTTTGGGAGACTGAGGAAGGAGGATTCCAAGTTTGAGCCCAGCCTAGGCAATTTACAGATTTAGAGAGAGCTGTCTCAAAATAAAAATTTAAAAAAAGGATGAAGGCCCTAGATTTCAACCTTCAGTATCAAATTAGCCACAACAATAAAATTATATGTGGTGTGATGAAAATTTATGGTGAATGTTTTAAAATGTTAAAAATTATTACAAAGACACCATTAATTACCATTAATCCCACTCAAAATATTTCCTCTTACTCGCAACACACTTATCCATTGTTCTTGCCATTTTCTGAAACAGTTCCAGAAGTCTTCATCCCTGTCTTTGTAAGGTATGATCAAAATACAGCGAAAGTTTTTGCAGAGAGCCATCCAATGAAAAGACAGGATTGTAAAAGCATTAAGATGTGCTCTCATCCATCTTTTTCATTATTTCTGTCACTGCGCGCCTTCAGGCTCTTCTGTAAATTAAAAAAAAAGTAATCCTTTTGAATTGATTCAGGGCAGAGGCAGCTATTATAATGCAACTGAGTCACTCATGAGAGAGTACTGACTTCTCATCTTCAGAAAGTGGCAAGCATGAAATAATTGTGTTCTGAGCAAAGGGGAGTACTTTGAATGGGAGTAACGGCAGGATGTTCTTTACTGTGATACACTTTTTAAAATTTAAACATTCAGTGTGTATTTTTGATGATATGTCATGTCTCTGATGACAACAGAAATTTGTCATCAAAATGAATTTTGATAATTATTGTTATATGAAAATAAGAATTGAATGTGGGAATTGAAGAATTCAGTACTAGATTTGGAAAGAGTCTGTTACATACTGAAAAATACAAAAAGTTATTTTTTCTGACTTTGATTGTAAAAATTGCATGTATTTTTTGCCAACTTTCTAACCTAGTTTTAAACACTACTCCAGAATATGTTTGAGAGAAACAGGAAGTTAGTACACAGTAGGAAAGTTTTATTTTAATTTTGTTCATTTTACCTTTTGGAAGAATAAAGATTTTTTAAATGTGAAAGTATATTTTGAGTATTATTTGATTTATAATAAAATCTATAAAGTTACATAATCAGGGCTGTATTGTAGCGTTAGTAGCTTACATATTAGGAGCAGGTTAATAACTTTAGAAAGCCCCCTTTGGTGCTTTTTGGTAGAGAAGCAGTCTTCAATCATTGTTTCCATTTTGTGTCAGTTTACCTTCTGCCCTAACTAGAGTCTCTTTCCTTTGTTTCTCTCTTCTTTCTTTCTTTCTTTCTTTCTTTCTTTCTTTCTTTCTTTCTTTCTTTCTTTCTTTCTGAGGCAGGGTCTCACTTTACAGCCCAGGCTGGCCTTGAACTCGTGGTAATCTTCCTGCCTCAGCCTCCCTAGTGCTGGGATTATAGGCATGCGTCGCCACACCCAGCTTATTTGGTGCTGTGGAATTGAACTTGGGTACTTAGTCTTTGACTTAGTGCTTGCAAGGCAAGTGCTTTAACCATTGAGCCATTCCTCTAGCCCCAGGAGAACCTTTAGTACGCCTTTAGTCATAATTGTTAGTCATCTTGGAGCCAAGGGCAAGTGGAGAGAATTTTTCCTTCCTTTATTTTTTTATGATGTTATATGGTGAGGACAAAGAAAAACTTCAGTCGACAAACAAACACTATTGACTTTAAATCTTTTTTAAAATTTTTATTCTAACCTTTATAGAATTACATCCTATTCATTTTTATATAATGCTTTAATTTTTCAGGTTCCATTTTAATATGTATATACTGCCTTAGAAAATAATTTTTCTTTTGTGAAACCAAAAGAAATTTGCCAACTGAAAAAACTTTGTAAATTCTACCATATGCAGATTTATTTTTTCAGTTTAAAGTATAACTAATAAATATTGCATGTATTTATGGTAATGTGTTTTATTATACATTATGAGATAATTAAAGCAAACTAGCATATTCTTTACCTTGCACACTTATCTTTCTGTGTATGTTTAACTTCTAAGATTTAGTTTCTTGGCATTTTTTATATACCTTAGATCTCTAAAATGTATTTCTCTTGCCTAAAACTTTCATTCTTTAGCCAGCTGCTTTCCCCAGTAGTGGATGGCGGGCAACCACCATTCTATTCTGCTTCTGTTTCTATGAGTTTGATGTTCTTGGATTCCACATGTGAATGAGATCATGCAGTATTTGTATCTCTATGCCTGGCTTTTCACATGGCATAACATCCTCCAAAAGCTGACTTGACTTGGTAACTTAAAATCAACTGGATCCCATTTGAAATGAATTCTTATAATCTTACGACACAGTAAATATCAATAGGTATTAACCTGTATTTCAAAAAACGCTTTTGGAATCTCAGTAATTTTTAAGGGTACTGTTTTCAAATAATTTTAGGTTTATAGAGAAGTTGAAAAGATAATACAGAGAATATCTTTAAGCACCTAGCTTCTTTTTCCTAATGTTGTCCTCTTAACATTATCATTGTACATTGTCATTGGTGTCCTATGATTATTAATTAAATTTCAGGCTTTATTAGCATCTCAATAGTTTTATTATTTTCATATTCTATTATATTTGTCATTTCATCTTAGCCTCCTTTGGCCTATGAGAATTCCTCAGTCTTTGTTGTTTTTCATCATCTTTTCAATTTTGAAAAATATTTTAAAGAACATCCCTCACACTGAATTTCTTCTGGTGATTTTCACATGATTGAATTGTATTGGGTTTTTGAGTTTTTGGTAAGAATAGCTTAAAGGTAAAGTGCTTCCTCATCAGATCACATGTTTGACTCTGCAGCTGATGTTAACCTTGATCAAAGAAGGCCTTCTCTGCTATTAGCAGTCACTGTTTCCCCTTTTACCTACTGCTTTCTTCAGCTATGAACAACTGTGTTTAGCCCACCCTCAGTAGGAAAGGCTCTGTTTCCTTGGGGGGAGAGGATCTGTATTTATTATTGGGAATTTGTCTGTAAGGAAGGTTTGTCTCTCATTCATATTTATTTAATTATTTATTTATATTAGTGTGGATTCATCTATATTTATTTTGTACTTTAGGTTTTATATGTCAGTACTACATGATTTTGTTATTCAGATGTCTCAGCTTTTAGGTATTCATTTGGATTGGTTCAGTAATTAAAGAGTATAGAGTGCCTATGCCCCCAAAAGGTCTGGAACCAGCTCACCTCATCATAAGATTGAGTAGCTGAGGCAGAGAGAAAGACAATCTTTGGAGAGTTCTAGGAATTAAGAGTTCTAGGTGTAAGATGAAAATCACCAAGAATTTAAGTAGGAGTATTTTGAAAGAATGATAGCCAAAAATAAAGATTATTTGGAAATGAAGGAAGCATAGAGCAGAGTAGGCACACAATTGAGATGGACTGAATGGCATGAAATTCAAAGCAGCACTGGGTGGATGGTTCTAGAGGAGAAAGGAATAATGATCTCCAGTGGTAATATGGAGAAAAAAGACACTACTTTACTTCTAGGCTCAGTGGTTTCTTCCAGGACTATGGGAGTAAAAACATGCACTTTCTAAGAAGGCTGTATACAGAGAAAGTGGTGCCTTTTGAAAAGAAGAAGGCAACATTTCGAGAATTAACAAAGACAGAGAAGATTTTGCTGTAATTCCATAGGGCATCATAGAGGGATTTTTTTTTCTCCTTGCAGAATTATGATGGGATAGGAGATAAAAATCAAGATAGGGGATGTGTGAAGAGTCAGGAAGGTGTGTGAAAGATGATTGTCTTTAGCTTTCATAGTGGATGTCATCAACAGTGATGAAGGGAATTATGACTTTTGTCCTGGCAGGCCTAAAATGAATAATTTTGATGAGATGGTGAAAGTTTCTGGGTTGAGAAATATTTGTTGAACTCCCTTTCAGGCTCTTGAGAAGAAAAATTAATATGAGGAAAGACATCTTTACTTTGAGCTTACATGCATGCTAAGCAAGTGAATGTTTATGTGAACTCAGTTCCCATTTGATCTCTATCAGGGGGAAAATAGGAGGCCTGGAGTTGGCTGGTGCTACCAGTATATAATGTACACACAGAAAAATGCTCAGATCATGAGTGTTAGGCTTGGTGAATTCTTACTAGATATACCATATAGCTATCATCTAGATCAAAAACAGAGCATCACTAGAAACAAGAGATATACCCCTCAAGAGCAGCTGTTCTAACTTCCAAAGATTAATTTTAGTTGTCCTTAAGGTTGGTATAAGTGTAATTATAGAGAATGCCTTCTTTTATCCAAGAGTTTGGATACAGTTTTAGTTTGTTCATTCATTGATATATTTTGTTGTATACAACATTGTGTATGTTGTATGTCCTTTATACTATACCATAATTTATCCATTCCACTCTTGATGGATATTTGGTTGTTTCTAGTTTTTATCTATTTAAAAAATTGCTGCTCTGACCTTAAGCCATCTTTGACAAAGGGATGAAAAACATTTATTTGAGAAAAGATACCCTCTTTAACAAATAGTGCTGGGGAAATTGGTTAGCCACATGCAGAAAAGTGAAACTAGACCTACATCTTTTACCATGTATCAAAATCGAATCAAAATGGATCAAAGACCTACATGTTAAAATGGAAACACTGAACCTTTTGGAAGAAAAAAAAATGGACAAAACCCTTTAAGACATAAGCATAGGCAAGAACTTTTCAATGACACACCCATTACACATGAGACAACACCAAGAATCAGCAAATGGGATTATATCAAATTAAAAAGCAAAGAAAACAACAGCAGAATGAAGAGAGAGCTGATGGAATGGAAAATTTTTTTGTCAGCTATCCTTGCACAGAGGCTTATTATTTAAAATATTCAAATAACTGAAAAAAGGACCCTCCAAAATAAAATGTCTGATCAAAAAATGGGCAGTTGAAGTGAACAGTTTTCAGAAGATGACCAAATGGCCTACAAGTGAAAAAATGTCAATATCTTTAGCCATAAGATGGATCCAAATCAAAACAACACTGAGGTTCCATTTAACTCCAGTAACAGTGGCGATTATGAAAAACTCAAAAGCAACAGATTCTGGCTGGGTTGTGGGAAAAAAGGAATGCTTTTACATTGTTTGCGGTACTGTAAGCTGGTACATCCTTTATGGAAAGCAACTGAAAATAATTATCCCATTAGACTTCCCTATACCTCTTCTGGGTATCTTCCTAAAAGAGTTAAAAACTTCATACAGGAGTGACACACATACCTATGTTTATAGCAACACAACTTATAATAGCCAAATCTTGGATGCAGCCAGTATGTCCATCAGGAGGTGAATGGATAAAGGTGATGTGTGTATTTACACAATAGAGTATGACTCTGCTGAAAAGAAAGATAAATTTGAATCATTTGTAGGAAAACTGATGCACCTTAGACTATAAGGCTTAGTGAAATGAATCAAACACAGAAAGTTAAATAGCTCATGATTTCTCTCATATGAGAAAAGCAAACTATTAAAAAAAGAGAGAGGGGGAATAAAGTAAGAAGGTAGACTTTGTGGAGAGAGAAAGGGGGCATAGGAAGTATAAGGGGGGTAGGAAGTAAAATGATCAAGATGAGATAGGTAAATGCACCTATTTCTCAAGCTGATTATTATTATATATCACACATACATGCTAATAAAAGAATTAAATGGTTACTCTGATGAACATTCTTGAACATATGTTTCAGAGAATTTAGGTCCACATTTCTGTTGGGCACACTTTTCTTTTCTTTTCTTTTCTTTTCTTTTCTTTTCTTTCGAGACACTGTCTTGCTTTGTAGCCCAGGCTGATCCTGAACTCAATGGTGTAGCCCAGGCTGGCCTTGGACTCAGGTTAGTCCACCTGCCTCAGCCTCCCGAGTGAGTGCTCGGGTTATAGGCGTGCACCACCACGCCCAGTTTTATGTAGTGGTGGGGAATTGAACTCAGTGCGTTGAGGCTTGTAAGACAAGCACTTTAACCACTGTGCCATTCTTCCAGCCCTATCTATTGGGCATACTCCTATGGATGAAATTGTTGATTGCAAAGGAATAGGCACATATTCAAGTTTAGAGGATACTTATTGCCCGAGTTCTTTTTTAATTCTATCAGTTTGCATTCACACTAATTGTGTTGAATATTCTGATCATTGCACATCTTTTCAACACGTTAACATTATCTTTCTTTCTAGCCAGACTTTGGTGTGCGCATATGTGTATGTGTATATTGTGTATTTAGTTATTTTAATTCACGTTTAATTGACATTTCCCTGATGACTAACAAAGGTGAGTACTTCACATGTATTAAATTTCCCCTTGGTTAAGTAAGTCTTGGTTTTCTATTGAGTTGTCTCCTCTTAATGATTCATGTGTTTCTTTCTATGTGTTTAGATGTAAGACTTTTGTTAGTATTGTAACTTTTCCCAGTTTGTGAACTTTGCTTTTTCATTCTCTTAGTGATGTCTTCTAATGAATAGAGGTCCTTACTTTTAATCAAGTCCAATTTATCTTCCCCCCCTCATGAAAATAGAGATAAAAATACAAAATAAAGCCATAGATAAGATTAACGTAGGTCTACTTTTGTGAACAGAGACAGTTCAGAAACTTGGCTCCCACTTTTATTAGAATCAAAGCATAGATAACCAGCTATGAGATTCAGAGTATTCATAATACAGAAACAATCCAGTTACTTTAAAGCAGAGCTTTTCTTGGTACTGAAAACTGGGCATGTACGTTTTCTCTTCTGTTGGTTTTTAAGGGAGCTAACACATGATCTAGCAATACTTTTGGTAACATTTTTGACTTAATTCCAAAGCCCACTTTTCCCAAACAGTTATGACAAATAATATAGCACAATTGTTATTTTTTTCTGGTGTGATCCAAGGATTAAGTGGATATATATATATATATATATATATATATATATATATATATAGTTTTATTTCATCATTTATTTTACACAGCCCTTTAGTAAATTTGAATGCCTTGATTTCTGCAAGTATTATACCCAAATGGGCTTCTTTCAAGATACATGTCACTCAGTGTCATTAGTGAGTGAGTAAATGAGTAGAATGCCTTCTGTGGCAAGAACCTGTGTTACTCAGTATTTCTGTGTACTTGATGGATGGTGGTGGAGCTGGAGCTATGCTTAGTAGTTACAGCACTTGCCTAACATGCACATGGGCCTGAGTTTGATTCCCCAGCACTGTGTAAAAAATATCTGGAACTGGCGGTGCAAGTCTGTGATCCCAGCACTAAAGAGGCTGAGGCAAGAGAATTGCCATGAGTTTGAGGCCCGCCTGAGCTACATAATGAGTTCAGCACCAGTCTGGACTACAGAGCAAGGTCCATCCTTAAAAAACAAAACAAAAAACAAAACAAAAAAGGATGGTGGAGCAGAGATTATATGTCTATTATATTGCCAGGTACTCTATAAGTGCTTTTACTTGCATTTGAAAATTTAATCCTTGCAATAATCGTTTGGAACAGGTTCCATGGTAGTCACTTTTACTGATAAAAATGTAAGGCTAGTATCTTGCTTAAAGGTATATATATCACAAGCAATAAACTCATAGTCGGTCAGTCTTTGGCATTTCTGCTATACTCTGCTGATGAAAGTTAAGAAACTTAGGGCAGGATTTGTATCTGAATGGATGGAGGGGAAGTTGGGAAGATTAGCTATAGTCTAATGTTTTCTTCAGGGAACAATTTCTTAGTCTACCACCATAAAAATGGATGGGGAAGAAAAACACATTGTGCCTTAACAAAATGTTGCTTGAGATAAAAAAATGTTTTACATTTCCTTTAGGTTTTTTTCTTATTTATATGTAACTAAAGCCCAATCTTGTGAACAACTAGTGTTGAATAGGGTCATAATCTTGGATATTATTACCTTTACTTTTTAAATGACTGTTAAGCTGACAATACCAAGTGGCCAAGCAGGTGGCTTGTGTACTTAGTTACTATTGTAAAGAATTGAAAAGTAAGCAAATTAAATTACTTTAATGTTTTTATAAAGTCAGACTAGAGGGTCAGGAGGGAAAGGAAAGGTAAAAATTATTAAGATATGACATGTTTATGTTCAATTCTCTAACATGAGTATAATTATTGTATATTGTAAACATATTATAATAATAATAAATGTCAGTTTTGGTTGCATCCTGTGAGATAATTTCAAGTTTTGAAATATTTTCTGCAATTTTAAATGAATGATTTTGGAATTATTTAACTGAAACGATGGGAAATTTTTCAATATGTTTGACAGCTGGTATTCGTGAAAGCTGAATGAAAATTGCAGAGCCTGTTTTATTATGTTATGCTATTTCTACAGTGTCTATTTCATTGTTATGGTATTTATACTTTTGTCAAAATCTTGCATTCGGAGACTTTTTTGTGCATATTCATTTTGAAATGAATGTAATACTTTACGCTTAAAAGTACCTTCACAGATAGGAAGTAGCTTAACTTTATAGAATTAACTTTATTCATAGCAATCTGATTGAAAATAAAATGAAAATCTTAAGCATTTTTAGATTATGTGTTAATTTTTAACATCTGTGTTAATCTTCAGGTTGAAAGCTTGGAATAGATGTGGAAAGATGTTCACGTCTGAGAAAGGGGTTGTTGAAGAATGGTTGTCAGAATTTAAGGTAATTATAGGATTTATATTATAAAGGTTTGTCTGGGTTTAAATCCCAGTGACTTAAAAATTTTTATATGATTAGAAAAGCTACATGCTATGGAAGAAGTATATTCTTGCATATATTAATAAGAAGCTATTAAAAAGAAAATTAATTGGATAGTACCTAGGAAATCGTTGCTTTTATTTCTCCTAAGTGATTCCAAAAACTTACTCATTTGCTTATTTTCTCCCATTCACAATAGTATCTCCAAGAATAGTTACAAATAGTCATGTTGCTGTCCAGTGACTATCAATGAATTATTGCAAAAACATTTCTCCCATGGCAGGGAAGGGGTAACGGAACTGGCAGGACTGATGTCGAGGAAGGAGGGAAGATATTTGCCCTGTTTCCTTCAGTGACTCTTTCCAATTGGCTCACTCACTGGCTACATAAGGAGTATTCTGATTTGTGATGAAGAAAATTAAACATTTTATTATCTCTTAAACTCTTCTGCATGAAAACTAAAATTGCCTTTCTTAAAGTAGCTAATTCTTTTTTCCTGTCCTCATGTGCTATATAACTAAAGTCATCAGCCACAGAAATGAAAGGTTTGGGCTGTAACTTTCACTTTGATTGTGTTCAGCTCAGTCAGCCCTAGGCCTCAGGGACAAGCCTTATAGTCTGACAATTTTAGGCTGTTGGTTTGTTACATGGAAGGATAATGCACCAAAAGTGTGATGGGGCATCTCAACTAAATGAAGGAAAAGCTAAAAAAAAGAAAGGAAAGACAAGACAGGGTAAGTTAAATAAAGCAGCATTTTGATGGGTTCAAAACAAAGCAAGGCTGTGTTCTGTTCAGAAACCCTTTATCTGAAGCACTGTACCTGTGTTGAAAGCCAAGGCTTCCTCTCTGTGCCAAAGTAGATCCTCCAGGCAAGAGGAAGATGTCACATTCTTATGTGTTTAAGTTTCGATGTTTGTAATCATCTTTGATTTTAGGCAAGAAGACTGTAGTGGCTAAGAATGCAGTGGCCCCTCAGAACAGGAGATTGCTATGACACTTTACAGTTGGAATGTGTCCTTGGGAGAGGCCACATTTCCTGCTAATTTTGCAGTGGCCATATTTGTCTCTCTCGTCTCGATGGGTACTTTTGTACTTTCTCAGCTTTTCTAGTCATGGACTCATATCCTTTTACGGATTTCCCAAGTCATCATGAAGAATATAGAATAATGTTATAAAAGTACACTGTGTAGTATATGTTGTGCTTTCTACTTAGTTTAATAGTTTGATTGAATTTTCCTTTTTCTATCCTGCATATATTATTTTTGTAAATAAGCTTTCAAGGGCTCTTTTCCCCCCATTTTATTAATATGTGTAAGTGCAAAATTTAAGGTTTACAATGAAGTTGAGCATTTTGTGCACATATGTATCTTGTCTAGGTGACAAGGACTTTCCCGCTCTCCTTTTGTCCCTCCCCCTACCTACCCCTCCTTCCCTCCCCACCCTACCCCCCTGGTTCACTTTGTTTTTCACTTTAAGTTCCATGAGATGGTTGTGGTCTGGGTCTTTCACATCAGAGAGACCATTCGATGTTTCACCTTCTGCTATAGTTGTTTCTTTCCTTGTTTAATATGGCATACTGTGTGTAGTATCTTTTTGGGGGGGGTAGTTGGGAGCAGGTTGATAAAAAGTTATCTAGTTAAATAGCTAATTATCATTTCTTCTGGGGTATTATAATGTTTAATGTTGAAATAAAATTCTCAGGAGAAAATATAGCCAGTTACTCTTCTTTAAGATGGAAGTTTTGGAAAGAAGATGTGTTATAATTTTCAGTTAACTTAAGTTTTAAGTTAAATAACTGAAAATTAAGATTGCTTCCTTTTAGAACCCGTCTGTTTATTCCTTTCCTTCTTGGTTTGGCAAGTAACCACCTAGGAAGTACAGTAGGGTAGACTGAAGAGTAGGCCAGATCTGTTGGCACGAGGTAACCTGGTGTCTGAGGGAGTAGGTAGTTGAGGTGAAGGGTTGCAGAGGAGGCACATACAGGAACCAGCCAGAGACAGGTTGTATTGGCAGATTGACTACATTGAGCAAGTACGTCAGTTGAGCTTTAGATAAGTAAAGCTGTTGTGGATAATGGGGTCAGACTTCTCTTGCCTGAGAGCAGAATTATAAACACGGAATTGGCAATGTCAAGAAAGAACTCTTACAAAGGGATGCGGGTGCAGGGCTTCTCTTTGGGTGATGAAATGTTCTGAAATTAGAGTTGTGATTGGAGTTGTGATTGTTGCACAGTTAAAAACCGGTGATTTGTACACTTTAAAATATACATGTTGAATTAATAAAATAGTGAACGTTAAAAAAGAAAGAACTCTGAGGTGTTACATTAGAATCAGAAGAGTCAGTATGAATTCATGGATTGTGTGTGCATTCCTGTATTTCCTGGCTTTGTTCGTAGAGAACAAAGCAGTGATAGAAGCAGTGATACCCAGTAGCAATTATAGCAAGTACTCAGTTCTTTGTTGTTAAATACCATCTTCCATTAAAAGAAACCATATTTTGTTTAAAAAGTATTATATAAGTAATATTTTAATGCTAAGATGTACATTATCTTGATAGCAACTTTATTTATTAAATTTTTATATAAATACGATGCAGAGATAAAGAAACTTTTCCACTGGGAGGAAGGAGTAAAATCACATGTCATGTAGAGAGCAGTTTTATTTAGTTTTTCCCTGCTCTCCCCCATTAAATTTGCCCAATTTTGAAACAGCTTGATATCACAAGTGTTTTAAGTTATCTTAAAGTCTGTATAACAGCCAGTTTAAGGAAAGGTTTTTCCTATTCTTTGGCTAGTTTGGTAGGCATTTCTGAAAAATACTTTCTGAGTTATTATGAATTGGGTTACTGTGTGTTGAATTCAGTACTGTGTTTGATAAAAAGAACAAGATTATAAGGCAAAATTAGCAGATACTAGAGCAAACAGAATGTAGAAAAGTGCTTGGGATCAAACCTAAATATTTTTAAAATTAGAATAACATCTTATGGTGTTAAGTTTCACATTCAAGAAAGAGAGTTTTGGGATATGTACATATTTTTTGATCATCTGTTTGGTTTGTTTAATAGTAACCATAGTGCTAATAAAGCCAAGGTCATCATGATTGATAAACTGAGTCCAGAGTCAGAAGCCCTTTGACCTAATCGAAATTCTCTTACCAGGGGATTTTATTATGAAGAGCAAATATATGACCTTTCCAGATTTTAATATGTGCAGAAAAATTGAACTACCTAAGTGATCAGTGAAAATGATATTAGCTCTTCATTACAATTTGAACACCTAATTGTATAACCTTACTTTTAGTAGTCTATTATTAAATGAACAGAGACAGTAAGTCTTTTGTTTTGTTTGTAAAAAATGAAAAAAATCTTTGCTTTTTGAAAATTTGTGAAGTCACTTTTCTAGCTAGTGGTCTCTTCATTAGTAGTTTTTGTATACTAACAATGGGATTAGGATTTCATTTTAATATTTCATGAACAGTTTGTCTCTATCTTTTCAAAGAATTATTTGTAAAATACTATCTTTCAGATTTGTGTCTTTCTCTATGCTATATGTGGATTTATCTGATAGATTTCCAGACTGCAAATTTTTTTCAATTTTCCAGTAGTCACCAAATCTCACTGTGTGACTCAAAATCTAGTCTTCTGTATGATGTTGTTGAACAGGATTGTTTTAGTTATTGGTTATTCACCCATCTGTCTGACTTCATTAATTTTATTCTACCCATCTCATCACCTTCTTGCATTTTTAAAAGCCATCTGCCAAATGATGCTTTGGTATGAAGCATCTGTGTCCCAATTTTGCTAAGAATAATTTCAGCACATTTCCCATTATTACTTTTCATCTTCATTTCTGCCTTCTGAAACAGGAAAAACCTTAGCTGGTACTTAAGGCCCATACCTCTGAACTAGTCCACCATATATATATTTAAATGTTTTCTGTAACAGTACTTATATTGATTTGATAATTTTAGATGTTAAATTTTGAGAGAGAGAGAGTGAGAGAGAGAGAGAGATCTCATCCCTCCCCCCAGACAAAAGTAACTTTCCTCACATTCATAAAATCAAATAATGACAGAATTATGAGAAGTGAGGGGCTTGGGCACTTGCCTAGAATGTACAAAGCCCCAGGTTTATTCCCCAGTATCACATAAAAATTAGCTGGATGTAGTGGCATATCTCTGTAATGTCAGCATATGGGAGGTTAAAGCAGGAGAATTGTGAGTTTGAGGCCAGCCAGGGCTACATATATATATAATGAACTCAGGTCCAGCCTGGCCAACAGAACAAGACTCTTAGCTCAAAACTAAAACAAAAAGAATGATGAGTGAAATGTAACATCACAGTACTCCTGTACTCATTTCTAAAAAACTTCTTGTTCAGTAGCAGTCTCCCCAGTCCAGGGTATTTTCCAGAGGTTGGCTTTTCAGAAGATAGCTGTGCTTTTGCTTTTGCTGTTTCACAGAAAATATTTCACCTCACGAAGCTTAATTGATACAATGATAACTACAGTTTATTGTTTTAGTGAATATTAGTTTTAACCTGTATGCTATAGGCAGTATCACAGTAATCAGTCCACTAGTAATTTTTAGAAGATTTTTAAAAATTTACTGTTTCTTAAATTTTATAGATATAAATATACTAGACATATGTAGATGTTTATATTAGACATTTATATAATTTTTATGTAAACATGCATGTAAAATGTTTTATATGAATAATTAGGCTTGAGTCTATTCAGGGAATGGAAATCTTCTATTTATTTGACTATTATTTCCCTTTATATAATTTTTCTCAGTATTAGGTTACCTTTGATCAAATGACGCAAATGGAATGTTGCCTGAAGATCTTTTGTTTCTTGCTTTTGAAATATTGAAGAATGCCCTAATCCCTTTTTTATATAAGCAGTGCAGTGAAACTAGCCCTCGCTCTGGGGAATGGTGGAAGGTTCACAAATAGTTCATTTTTATTTACCATTCTGGCAAACAGAACTCTCTTTTTAAGTTAAAAAAAAATCTATTTACTTATATTTCTTAAGGTTAAAATACTACCTAATTATTGATATATTATTTATTTTTACATTTTTATTATTTAATACTTTGTTTCTGTATTGAAGATTGGATCTACGGTCTTTAAACTGAGTTATACCCCCAGCCTTTTTTATTTTTTAATTTTTAAACAGTGTCACCAAGTCTCTATATTGCCCAGACTGGGTTTGAACTTGCAGTCCTTTTGGCTCAGGTTCTCATAAAGCTTGCTAGGCCTTCCCATTCAGACAGGACACTAGTTACATCTCTGTGGCTGATAAGAGGATAAAATGCGTGTTTTGTTTTACCTTGAATTTTTTTGCTAAGATATATACTTCATCACATAAAATTCAGTGTTTTAATTGGGCATGGTGGTGCATACCTGTAATCCTATCACTTGGGAGACTGAGGCAGAAGAATCATAAGTTTGAGACTCAGCTAGGAAATTTAGTGGGACCTTGTCACAAATAAAAAGTAAAACTAAAGGGCAGGAAATGAAGCTCAGTGTGAAAGCCCTGAGTTCTACCACAGTCAAAAGAAAAAAAAGTGTGTTAAGGTAAAAATACATGGGTTTTACTCCTTGTCACCTTGACAAGTTATGTAGGTGCAGAAAATGCTAAACTTCATTGTAAACCTTAAATTTTGCACTTATACATATCAATGAAATGGGGAAAAAAACACATGTGTCTTGAATATATTCACGGTGTTGCAGCCAGCACCAACATCTAATTCCAGGACCTTTCCATCATCCTGAAGAAAGTTCATGCCCAGTAGTCACTCTGGTGACCTCCCTGCACTTCTTGCCTCTGGTAACTGATCTGTTTTCTGTTTCTATGGATTCTCTTGTTTTATCGTTTCATAATAATAAATTTTATTTTTAAAAATTTCTTTAGACCCTGCCAGAAACATCTTTGCCAAATTATGCCACAAATTTGAAAGATAAGAGTTCTTTAGTTTCATCTCTGTATAAAGTCATCCAGGAGCCACAAAGTGAGGTAAGTGCCATCACAGTTTATTATGCTAGTATTATAGATTCAGTTGATTACTTTTAAATTTTCATTTTATAATATGTATATATGGACAAGAAAATGTATTGGTTTGAAAACCAAAATGAACTCTAGTATAAGAGAATTATTACTGTCCTCTAAAAGCCATCTCTTCCTCTCCTCCCTATCTCCCTCTCCTTTTCCCTCTCCTATTTCCTTTTCTTCTTCCTTTCCTTCTCCCTCTCTCCCTCCTTCTCTCTGGATTTCAGTGGCCTTGAAAATTCTAGGCCAGTATCTTGATTTTACTTGTTCAGCATATATTTGTGTGCTCATTATGAGCCATCTGCTATGCTGGCCAATAATCAAAGAACTGTAACATGTGATCTTTATCCTGAAAAGTAAAATGGAAAGAACGTAAGTAAACTTCAAGGAAACATGTAACTGAGTTTATGGATGTTTTGGTTTACCGGTTTTGGTTCACCAGTTTGTCCTCTTCAAAAATGTTTGAAGCTTATTGTCATGGTAACAGGTACTAAGAAAGGGAACTTTTAAGAGGCAATTAGCCCAGGAAGGCTGCATTTTCCTGGGTGGGATTGTTGTCACAACATGGTCAGTTCAGCCCTTCTTGCCCTGTCTGATTATGTTCCTGCCTCTTACTGTGGGATGATGCAGGAAGAAGGTGCTTGGTCTTGGACTTTGTAGCTTGAAAAGCTGTGAGGGTATGAATTTCTGTTCTTTTTGCATCCATTGGTCTGTTGATGGGTATTTTGGTGTCTGCCACCATTTAGCTATTGTTAGTTGTGCTGCTGTGAACAGGGTATACATGAATTTCTGTTATATGTTGCTTTTAACTGTTTTGGAAAGATACCCAGACGAGGTATCATTGGGTCAAATAGAATATGTATTTATAGCTTTTTAAGGAATATCCACACTGCTTTCCAGAGGGGCTGTACCGGTTTACAGTCCACCAGCAATTTAAATTTTTCATTCCCTCACTCCCCACCCTTGGAACCTCCCTAGCTTCTACTGCTAGTTGAGTTCTTGGCATATGCTGCTCTTACTGGAGTATATATACACAGTGGAGTACTACACTTCCATAAAGATAGATAGATTTGAGTCATTAGTAGGTAAATGGACACAATTTGAGACCATCATGCTTAGTGCTTCAGTGAGTCAGATTCACTCAGAAGGTTAAATATTGCATGATTTCTCTAATATAAGCAACTCAGAATATAGATAAATAATAGAGTCAAAAGGGCAAGATTTGAGAGTTAGGGGGAAGAGTAAGGGGGCAAGAGGATGAAAAGGGGAGGAAAGTTGACAAAATATATATGTGCACAAAATTCTCAAACTCAGTGTAACCATTGTGCATTGCATATATAAATAATAAAAATGGGAGGAAAAAAAGAATACTACATGGAGACCCAGTGTTTAATACAATTAGTAGGCACTAACAAAAATACTATTTTTCCCCACATTTTATTGATATGTATATGTGCAAAATTCAAGGTTTACAGTGGAATTGAGCATTTTGTGCACATATGTATCATGTCAAGGTGACAAGGGCTTTCCTACTCTCCTTTTATCCCTCCCCCTACCCACCCCTCCCTCCCTCCTCCCCCACCTTCCCCCCTCTTTCACTTTGTCTTTCGTCTTAAGTTCCATAGGTGTTGTGATCTGGGTCTCTCATATCAGAGAGACCATTATTTTTAAAAGAAAATTAAACTTAGTTCTTTATTAGTTGCCTACTCTGTGATATCCTATTATAGTAGCACAAAACTGACCATGGATAAACAGGTTCCAGGTGGCAAGGTAAATAAAATTTTAAGCAGCCAGAATCATATATGGAGTCTGAGAAAGTGTAAGTCATTTAAGGAACTAGAATTAATTTTGTCCAGCTGGTGCCTTTCCCTTTCTCCAAACATCCGATGTGTTTTGAAAGTGATAATCTATACATTAGGTTATAGGTCTAAGAACTTCGCTATTGATGGTAGAAATAGGAAAGGAGGAATGCTGTAGAAAACAACTCTATACAGCATTTGGGAAGGCATCTAGGCCAGTGCTTCTCGCTGAGTTACATCCCTGCTCCCTACCCACTTCTTGGTAATGCTGGAGATTGAGCCCAGGCCCTTGTTACCATGACAATGAAATTGCCAACAAGATACTTACCCACCTCTTTTATTTTGCCTTTGAGATATTCTCATACTGAGTTGCCTAGGTTGGCCCTGAACATTTGACCCTCTGGCTTCAGCCTCCAAGTAGCTGGGATTACACACAGGCTCCACCACACCTGGCTTGGGCCTCAAATTCCACCTTAGGCAGTTTTCTCTCTCTCTCTCTCTCTCTCTCTCTCTAGAGGTAAACTTCTCTTATTACTGTTTTAGAAAGATGTCTGCGTGGAGGATCATTTGGAGATGAACAATTGAAAAAAGACTAGGAAACTGTTTATAACAGACTGTGAGGGAGCTGTTGGGAGCCTGGGGTTGGGTCGAGTCATGGGAATGGAGGGATAGGAGAGACGAGAAGGTTCTGAGGTATTTAATTCCTTTTGTACTTGATTTTTGTTGATGATGGGATAGACTCTTAATCCATTAATCTTATTATTCAGTAGTAAAGTAACGTGCCTCAGAAGCCAGTCCTACACGGATCCATGTGCCTTTGGAATGCGACTACCCAACCAGATTCTTTTGTTTTTTGAGTAGTTAATCTCTTTTGGAGGGGGTAAAGACTAGCCCAAGTTCTACTTGTTCTACTATGAAGTGCATTATAAACTTAAATGCTGAAGAGATTAGAGATTATATTGACAAGCAGACAAACTTTAACTGGAATAACTGCATTGAACAATCATGTTCCATTTGTCTCCTTTTCTGCCCCTGCTCGGAAAGCTTTTTAATTTGTATGGAATCTCTAGATAGCTTGTTTTCTTCAGTTTATTAATTTTATTTTTAACTTAAGGTAGGGTCTCAGGCTACATTGCTTAGACTGATCACAAAATCCAGGTCTCTAAAGATCCTACTACCTTGGTTTCCAGTGTAGCTGGGACTAAAGTTTATGTCCCACCACACCATGCTAGTCAATTTCTTGAAGGATTTTACCTTTTAAAAATATATGGGTGGGAAATGTTTAAAATTTTTTCACATTTGATTCAGAATTACTTCACCAAATTAAGGTTAGCTATGTGCTGCTTGGTTTTTTGTTTAACAAATTAAATCTTATTATTTACTATGTACTGTGTTTAAGGCCTTAAAATTATTCCCCTGTTAAAATGAATTTTAGGATAAATTTCTGATCAGCACATTCTTTACATTCAAATTAATGAATACAGCTCTCATTGTTCAAAGCAGTTTTTCCCAAATTATTTGTGGTGAAGGAGCAGGGTGTTTGTTGTGTTTTGTTTTGGTTTGATTTTGAGGCCAGTTTTCACTCTCTAGTCCAGGCTGGTCTTCAGTTGTGTAGCGCAGGCTGGCTTGAAACACATGGCAGTCCTTCTACCTCAGACTCCCACTGCTGAGATTATAGGTGTGCACCACGATGCCCAGCTTTGTGGAGCTGGGGAATTGAACACAGTGCTTTGCACTTTCCAGGCAAGTACTCTAACTGCTGAGCTATGTCCCCAGCGCAGGACCAGGTTTTTAAAATCCAGTCTGTCAATGCAGAGTGGACGTGTACACTACACAAGTTTGATAATACCTAATTCACCTACACCCTGTCCAGTAAGTCTACTGATGATCACTTGCTAAGCCCATTACCAAGTGCTTTACAAGGTTTTAAATGTTTTCTCTTGATTTCTGTATTTATTTTGTTGGAGACTAGTAACAGTTTGTGGATATTCCTCAGTTTATGAGCCGTACTTTCAGAAACACTGGTTTTGGAGCTTTTACGTATAATTTTGTTGTATGCTTTTGTTCTGAATAACATGGTAAATATAGTGTGTATTCTGTATTTCTAAAAGGCAACTTAGTCTTTAAAGATTATTTAGAGATGCTTCTAAAATATAAAATACACGTTACTTTGATGTTGTTACTTCCCCTTTGGTCTTTAAAATATTTTGTATCTTAATTTGGAAATATTCCTAGAGTAAATGGCATATCTTTTAGCATTTTTGAAATTTGGAATATTGGTTCTGGTGTTATTTGAAGACCAGCATATTTGATATTTGCATTTTGCTAATAGTACTTTTTCCACTAATGAGGGTTTTTTTCTTAGTAAAATTTTTTTTGACATGTATAATATATCAGGATCCACTTAGGAACATAGCATAGAACAACATAGACTCTATTCTTGATCTTATGGAATAGAATTTGTATTCTAGTAAGGGGATAGACATTAAATAAATATATAAACATATATACTATATCAGTGATAAAGCAGTGAGAGAATAAAGTAGAGCAGGAAGTATGTGTTTGGACTGAGGTGATGGTTGAATTGAGATCTGCATGAATTAGAGAGAGGGTAAAAGAAGAGAGGGCCAGAGTGTCCCAGGAGCCGGAACTGTAGGTACAAGGGCCCTGAGGTAAGTATGTATATTGTATTCAGGAAGCTTATAAAGGGGCAGCTTATATGGATAATATGCAGTTTGTTAAAATGGCATTTTAAGCTAACTGTTTAGATGAATATATAATTAGAGGCTAACAATTAACAATGCTCATCTGCTGTCAACGTGTTTGGGGGGAGAGAGTGGGTTACTAGAGGATGAACCCAGAGGCTATGCATACTAGACAAGTGGTTTATCACTGAGCTAATCCCCTGACCCTTTTTAAAAATCTTTTTGAAACAGTGTCTCTAAGTTGCCCAGACCAGCCTCCTCACAATCCCCCTGTCTCAGCCTCCCAAGGGGTGGGTGTTGCAGGCATGCATCACCACATTTAGTAAAAATCAGCTGTTTTTTGACACATGACATCTCTTTGTGATTGTCGGAGTGGGAAACCCAGAGTTGGGGGCAGTCAGGTATCACTGACTGCCGGGCAAACTTGCCTGTATCCTACCTATGTTCATTGGTAATGGCACAATACAAAAAAATTGCAATTATCCATGCTTAATTAAGATAATTCTTCTTGCTTAGTCATTAAAAAGCATTTGGCGTTGCATTTCTACTACCAGAAATCTCTCGTAGAATACAGATTTCTTTCTTAAGATTGGACTGTTGTAAAAAATTAATTTGTAACTTTATTGTTTTAGAATTCAGAGTGTACTTTTATATGGAATGATGATATATGGGGATTTGTTTCTCATTAAACTCATAAAAATTCATTTAGTACCTAAGAATATACTTAAGATACAGTTCTTTTTTGACAGAACTCTTAAAACCTATTCACCGTAAACTTGTAGATGATGTTTTCTGAACAAAATATATTCAAAACTTGAGCCTCAGACATTAGAGACAGCATGTTCTCATGTTCCACTGCTCACTTCAAATACATATTATGTATGTCAAACACTGCTAGTGTTTCCCACATGCATGTTATTTTCTGTTCTTTTTGACATTTTTCAGGTGTGTTTGTAAAGGAGCCAAAAGATCTGGCTCCTCTGTGACTCCTGTGAGCAGAGTGATATTGGCTATGGTAGTTAGCCACTTCTCTTGATTTTCTGATGTGAAAAGTGTGCATAATCATATTGTACCTATAGTGTGTGTAGTTGGAGAATTTTGCAAGCTGCAAAATATTGCTGATATGTTTATCTGTATTGAATCTCTTCAGCAGAATTTCTATTTTTGTTTCAGTACAGGATACTTAAACTAGGGCCTTTCACTGAGCTATACTCCCAGCTCAATTCTATTTTTTATTTTGAGAAAGGTCTCTCTGAGTAGCTAAATGGTCGAGGTTGGCTAGGTGGGCACCACACTGACTTTAACAGGCTTTAAGTCTGTTTTCATTCAGCTGTCTTCATACACAGAAATCCTTTTAATTTGGGATTTGAAGTTGGTTATAAAGCCTCTAGATTGACTTGCATAAATTTTCTGTTAAGGTGCCGTGATTTACAAGTGTTTGTTAGATCTATCAACTTTCATTAATTGATTTAATCAAGGCTCACACAGGGACTTAGAGATCAAAGTTGTTACACCACAACATTATTGAGGCTTCTTTACAACAAAATTAAGAGGAAAACTCAAAAACCTCTGTCTCAAAAGCTAAACATAACTCTAACATTCTTTATTCCTGCCTCTTCCAACCTTATTTTTTTTCCTATCCTAAAATCTTTTCTTGCCATTTATGAATGAACTTACTTTGCCTCCTGTCCACCAGTGTTGTTATTATCTTTTATAACCACAATGAACACTGTTGCCCTCTAAAGACAATTTTGAGATTGGAAGAAATATTTCTTATGGAAGAGTAACTATCCAGAAGTTATGAAATTTTTCAGTAGGAAAGACAACTTCAATTTAGCGAATATTTTATGAAGCTTATGTTTTTTAACCTTGTATAATATCGACCTTACTCTTGGTTCAATTACATATTTAACTTATTTGAAACAAAAATATCCACTGTAAATTGATTTCTGTTACTTATTCATAGTATCAATAGAAAATCCATTCAATAAATTGACAAATTTATTGACTGTTAATGAAATGTTCATTGCAAATATAGTGGCCTGTTTCTTTGAAAACTCCATACCTTGTGAATTAACCTTAAATTTCTGTCTTAAAAATACAAACTTGTTTTTATAATTTTTAAAGAGTCTATTAAAATATATAGTCAGCTCTATTAATAAAGTTGGGAGTGTGGTGGGTAAAAAAAATTTATAGATAGCTCCAAATTGTATAAAAAACAAAATTTCAGCAGTGTTCAGATTATTCAGGGGCAATTAATCGTGTTTAAATTAAAATCTAGTTCTATAGCCTCTATAATTATTCAGCCACCCTACACACCAGACACTGCCTAAGTGACTGCTCAGGAGAGAGGAGTGACAGGAAGTGCCTAGGCTTCCAATTTGAATTTCTTCTACTCTATCTTTTATATACTGGCATGTAATTACAAGGAAGAAAGGACATTGAGGAAGAAACTTTAACTATTTTAAGAAGGTAAAGGGACTTTTTAAAAATAAGAATACTGCCTTACAGCTGTAGGATATTTTAAAGTTTCCATGTGCTTGTAATGTTCCTTATTACAGTGTCCTTTCACCAGGATTCACAAGGTGGATCACATGACTTAGCAGTGAACAGTTTTGCTTTAAAAAGAAAGTAATAAATATTAATATATTTATATTTAAATGTTTGTATCAGTTAGCAGTCTAATAAAACCTTTTATACTTTATGTAGATTGTCATTTAAAAAAGCCCAGTTCTTAAAATTATGTTTCTCCTCTAGTTGCTAGAACCTGTCTGTCACCAGCTCTTTGAATTCTATCGCAGTGGAGAGGAACAGTTGCTTCGCTTCACGTTGCAGTTTCTCCCCGAATTGATTTGGTGCTACCTTGCAGTCTCGGCCAGCAGAAATGTGCACAGCAGTGGATGCATCGAAGCTCTTCTTTTAGGGGTTTACAATTTGGTTTGTATTTAGTGTATTAAACAAAATGCTTTTGGCAAAGTTAAATACATAAGTTTTATAACTACTTTTCATTATAGTAAAGCTAAAATTTGTTTTTTATGTATTCTCCTCAAAATAACTTTTTATGGGGCTGGGACCTATTCAGGCATACATATAATTACATAAATATATCTTTTCAGATCGGTTAGTACTTTAATAGAAAATCATACAGTTTCAATCCTTTTATGGATATATGTGAAAAACATTAGTGTTCTATTTTTTAAAAATTTATGTGTGATACCCACTTAACCTTGTACACAAGCTATCTGTTCACGATCTTCACAAAAGCTTAAGAAAAGATTTAGTGTGGTATTTACCAGTCCTAGTTCCATAAAATCTGGAAATCTCTAGAGTTCAAAATATTAAAATAGTTTGCATTACTAATAGTTTTATATTACATCATATGCATATATAATTATATGTTATACATTATATGCATAATATACATTACATATTATATAATTATATATTATATATTATATTGTGATAGTATCTTAGATAGTTAAATTGTATTTTTTAAAATTCAAAAGAAATTTACAATTTTTTGATATGTTTAATATATGAATCATTAATTGATTTTGAAAATATGAAGACAAGTGATCATTAAGACACTCTATCTTAGCCATCCTGAAAACTGGACTTATATTTTAGTGGACCACCCACCCTCCTTCTCCTCCCCTCCCCCTTTCTTTCTTGCAATACTTGGGATTAACCTACATGTAGAACAAAGCTATTTTTCATTGAGCTACATCCCCATCCTTCCTTTTAATTTAGAAGTGGAAGAATATACATTTTAACTGTCAGTATTTGTGAAAAAACACACAGTAGATTATCATTAAGATTTTGATTGACTTTTAAATCCATTTTATTAATGTTTTTATAAAAATTAACCTAATAATTTAAATTTAGCTTATAATTTATGTGTAAAATGTATTTTAAGGTTTTTTTTCACTTTTGTAGGAAATAGTTGACAAACAGGGACATAGCAAAGTATTGAGTTTTACGATTCCGTCTTTATCCAAGCCATCTGTTTACCATGAAGTAAGTGGCATTTTATCAAAGTAAACTTATTGGGTCCTAAGCTTTGACAGTGTCATAAATTAGGGTATAGTCACCTGGACAAAATACATTGGTAAGCTTACTACTACTGTAAGCAACATCAAACACTATTCAAAATATTTACTGTTTTCAAAATGAAATGGGATAGATCATTGATTTTGAACTAAAATCCAATATTAAGATATCTAGTGGGTATATTCATTTAGAGATATTTGAGATATTTTTCTATTTTTGTGACGGATAAGACTAGTCTTCATTTAGTATGGGCAATTGTGTATTTCCATGGTAGAGTTTTTAGAAACAAAACTATGCTTTATTTCTTGTGTCTGGTTTGGTTTTTAATTTTTATTAAATCTTTGAACAGATAATTTGATAGGCAGTCTAAATAGTTTTGAGCTATATGATGTTCTTGGTAGTTGTTCTTTGTACTGTATAGATTATAAATAACACATTTTCAACACAGTAGCTATTCCTTCTTTATTTGACTGTCTTGTCTTTAGCCTTCCAGCATTGGGTCCATGGCTCTGACAGAGAGTGCACTGTCCCAACACGGATTGTCAAAAGTTGTGTACAGTGGACCTCATCCTCAAAGGGAAATGCTGACAGCCCAGAATAGGTATACTGTAGATATATCTTCTTATCCTGCCAAACTGCTTTTTTTTTTTTTAAAAATTATTAGATGTAGAAATAATGCTTAATGACTTATATATGTAACAACTTATTTGACTGTTGAGTCATTTTATAGATGAGAAAAATATATCTAAATTTGTTATTGTACTTGGCTCCAAAAGCCATGTGGAACATTGCATTTTAAAGGGGTTTCATATGGCTGATACTTGGAAAGTCTTCTTTGCTCCTTTTAGTTTTTGTTGTTATTGTTTTTACTGTAGAAGTCTGTTCTATAACGTAATATCATCACTGAATACTGTCTCTCTCTCTCCTCCTCCCCCCTCCCAATTAGTTTGACTGGCTTGTTAGACTTCTAATATTCTAGGTTAGTTATTATTCTTTTTGTTTGTCTCCAGGTTTGAAGTATTGACGTTCCTTTTATTGTGTTACAATGCTGCCTTAACCTATATGCCCAGTGTTTCTCTTCAATCATTGTGTCAAATCTGTTCAAGGTAAATTAAAATTCAGCTATTTTTAATATTGAAATACATGAATCTGGGGTTGTTTTATGCATAAAGTTTTTAGTTTTGTGTGTTTGAAGCATTAAAAAAGTTAATGTAAACATTGGCGTATCCAACATACACAAATAATATCACAAAAATGATGAAGGATCCAAAGCTGAATAACATTTAAATGAAATATTTATTCAGAATAGGATTTGGCTGCATATCTGAGAGGATGGGATAGTTGTAGTTTTTTAAATTTTTGGAACGTGGTTGTTGGTGTTGGTATTTACTTATTTACTTTTTCTATCCTCTAATTTGGTGCCTAAAAATAAGAGATAAGTGGTTTGAAGCTTAGCCACAGCAAAAGTCTATTGAGCACATCAAATCAATTAAAATAAAATAAATGAAGTAGCAGAACTTGACTCTGAATATGGTAGGATGATACAAACAAGCTATCGCAAGGAATGAATACAAGGGGCTTATTACAGAAAATGGAATTGTGTACAGTCTTTCAGATAATTCCTGAATTACAACAAACTTAGCATTTCCTACCCTTGAAAGATAGTACTACTTGTCCATCTCTCTCCTTTACTTAGTCATTTCACAGGTGCCGTGTCTACCATAAACATTGTTTAATAAAAGAGACATTTCTGTTTGTTTTTGGCAGTGCTAGGGATTGAAATGAGAGACTTGAGTGTGCTGAGTACACATTTTACCACTGGGCTATATCCCTAGCCCCAAGGGAGACTATTTTCACATCAAAAAGAGGGAAATATGGAAGAGAAGGACAACAATTTATAAAATAAAAATGAAACAAAGTTGACTTCTTTTTTCTCGTTTCACTGTGGCCCAGTGAAAACTTTGTTACAGACTCAAACATGTTTAAGGATCAACACTTCAGAAACACTAGCGTAAGGAGTAACTTTATGCATCCGTCTTCTCCTGTCGAACTGGAAGTGCACTACAAAGTTCAGGTTCTACTCTGAGCAGTTCGTGAAGTCTGTCTTAGATGGTAGATCCCAGGAATGCATATATACATGTACATAAATATGAGTGTATATGTGTGCATGTATACATATTTATTTATATTTATACTTAACATGTAACTTGAGGCTCCACCAGTGTTCTAATACAGTACCTTAATAAGGACCACTGTTCTTGGAGCAAGGTGGTCCACATCTGTACTCCATCCATTTTAGTAGGCTGAGGTAAGAGGATCACAGAGGTTTTTTTTTTGTTTGTTTGTTTTTTGTTTTTGGTTTTTTTGAGACAGGGTTTTGCTCTGGAGGGTCACAAGGTTGAAGTCGGCCTGGGCAACTTAGACCATAGAATTTAAAACTGGGGTAGACATGTAGCTCAGTGGTAGAACATTTACCTAGCATGTGTAAGGCCATGGGCTCTATCTACTAGCAAACAAAACAAAACAAACCACTGTTGATGTGTCCCTGAAACTAATGGGATAGTTAGAAAAGAACACTATTTTTGTCCTATGTAACTCTAACATACTGCCTTCTGATATAATTACATTTTGAGTAGAAAATGCTAACATACAGTTTTACCTGGGTAGGGAACTGAGTAATCCTTCAATAAAGAAGTAAGTATAAGTGTAGGTATATTGAAACAGAAATTAATTCTGTAAAAATGTTAAGAAAATGTGGATGGGGTAGAGATCTAAGACTTAATTCAGAAGACCTAAGATGTTTAAGTAATGCTCTTTCTTTTCTCTGATACTTGAGATTGAACCCAGGATCTTCACATTGAGCTAAATTTTTTGTGAACTTGGTGATCCTCATACCTCAGCCTCCCAGAGAGCTGGGATTATAGACAAAATGCTGGGATTACAGCTTTGAGCTACCATTCCTGGCTTTACATAATGCAAACTCTCAAGCTACAGACATTACATGAGACTATCAAATTGTCATTCCTATCTTTTTTTTTAGTTGTTTAGGTCTTTAATTTTTATTTTAGTTTTCCTATTACCCTTTCCTCAGTGGTGATACCCTCTTAATCATTTCTCTTGGGCCCTATTCACTTGTCACATACTCAAATTAGGAGGTTTTGTGTGTTTTAAAGATGATTCAAAATTAGAAAATGCTTCTATTTAATCAAACTAAGACTTAGTCATATCTATGGAAAGAAAGCTGACTATAGACCTGTGATGTTATGTAGGTTATAAATGGCTGCAATAGTTCAAGAGCTTCTTGATGATTTTAGCACCAGTACAGGGTTTCCTGGTGATGAAAGTAATCACATGGTTTATGGCTAAGCCAATCCCTTTGGCCATCTAACAGTTGGTTCAGATTGCTGCTCAGTATGGTAGTTGATGATTATACCAAGTGACTGGATCATCCAGGAGGAAGGGCATATAAATATAACCAGGAAATTTTTATATAATCTCTATAGTGACAAATATATTCCGTTGTCTTAATTTTCTGATTGTAGTATGTTGTGATAATGATTAAAATAATCTTAGGCTCTTCCCACCATCTATGCATGTACACATAAGTCCATTCTAGAACTGAGCAAAAATAAATTCTACTATGAAATCAGTTACTATAAATTTTGTCTTCCTGTCTTAGACTGATAGGCAAATTGAGAGCTGATCTTTTCTTTCTATCTCGTGTGTGTGGACCACTTAAAGAGATCTGAAAGGGGGCAAGAACTAGACTGAATAAATTATAGCCAAACTTTTATTCTATGATAGTGTCAAACTAATATGTATATGTTTATCAATACTCTAAATTTAGCTAGCATATGCCAGACCCTTCTGTGTTTGAGGAAATCCTTTCTTTCCCTTTTTCCTTCCTTCCTTCCTTCCTTCCTTCTTTTGCCCTACTCTCCATTAATATATGGTTGTATAACAGATAAGTTTTGTTGCCTATTGATATGGAGTACCAGTAGTTAAATGCCAGTCATCCCATTTTCTGATGAACAAACATTGCTGTAGTTGCCAGCACCTTTTTCTCTCTTTTTGGATTATTGGTTTGCTATCATCATATCAGCAGCTGCAGAACATATCTGATATTAAGTCAGGAGTTCCCAACTCCCAGGCTGAGGACTGCTGTTGGGCCTCAGCCAGGAAGAGCTGGGCTGCTGGGGCAGATGAACAATGAACAGCAGGTGATCAGCTGGCCAATGCTCCTCATATCGTGTTCTAATGTCTTCTAATGCTGCTACTGACCTGGCAAAGGCAGAGCTTCCTTTAGCTCCTCTCTGCTGCTTGCCTCTCAAAGCTCTCCTTCAACAACCTACTACATATGAAGCACATCCCAACACCACCCCTACCCCTGCAGTCTCTCCCTGAGAGAATGGTCTTTAACTACTCTGGTCTGTGCTGTCAAAAGATTGGAGCCCGCTATCTTAGGTCATTGCTGTTGGCAGAACTTAGAGCTACATTTTTTCATTGCTTGTTATTTTATTTGGAAACTTTTTTCACACAGCTCACTCTTATTTGTCCTTCACAATCCAGTTAAAATAATTTTTCCTCCAATTACTTAAGCATCACTATAATGTGTGACCTTGAGAAAACCACATATGCTTGAGGAACAACGTGACAAAATGCAGGGGTAAATAAGCTCCTGATCTGAAGAGTAGAAGACTAGAGACAGGCAAGCGCTAACTGGCGTGTAGGCAGTCCTTCCCTTCTCCGTCTCCCTGTGCCCACTGTCATGTAGGCAGCCCTTCCCCTGTCTGTCTTCCCCGTTAGTTGCCCCTTTGCTGGTCTCCCAGCCTTCACTTCTACAAAGCAGAGCATAAAGGGAAGACATTTTGAAATTGTTAATTTTATTTTATGTTGCATATATTCTATTCAGATAGGTCTGAAATAGAAGTGGACTAAATTTTAAATATATCTCTAGTTGTCTTAGTTACTTTTTCATCACTGTGACTTAATACCCGGCATACATAATTTAGGGAGGAAAAGTTTATTGTAGCTTACAGTTTGAGAAGGTCACAGTCCATTCACAGGTGGATGGCTGGAAAATGATGGAAGCACATAGCAGGGCTGGAGCAGGGGCAGGGTCAGAGCTCCAGGGGCAGAGATCCTTACAATAGGGTGGTACAGAGAGACTCCAGCAACACTCCCATCTAGGTCAAGCCCAAGCACCCACACCTTCCAGCTAGGCTGCACCTCCCAACCCTACATAGTATCCATAGAAACATGAGGCTTTGGGGGGACACTCCAGATCCAAACCAGGACAAGAAGAAACAGTTGTTTCCCTTTTTAAGCTAGATTTTGACTTACTGTACTGATGATCTAAAGATCTGGTAATTGTAGTGAACTTTTTTTTTCTCTTTTAGGTTTTGTTGTATTCATGCATATATGTGTGTGTGTGTGTGTGTGTGTGTGTGTGTGTGTTTACATATATAAATAAATTCCCCAAATAATAGCTTCAATGAAATGGGACTTCTAATTATTTTGTGGTTTGTAACTCAAAGTATATTAATAGCAATCTCAAGTTTGCCTTCACTCAAAGAATAAGACAAGTGCCTCCCAAGAGAGAATGAGAATGACAGAGCACCCAGACATATCAAAAACTCAAAAAACAACAATTCTTGGCAAGGGTGTGGACAAAAAGGAACTCTACTCCACTGCTGGTGGGAATGCAATCTGGTGCAACCATTATGGAAAGCAGTCTGGAGATTCCTGAGAAAGCTAAGAATGGAAATTCAATTATTTTATCCAGCTACTGCTGTACTGGGCATATTCTCAAAAGAAATAAAGTCAACATACCAAAAAGATAGACGCATGTCCATGTTTATAGCAGCACGATTCATAAAAGGCAAATTCTGGAAACAACCTACCTGCCCATCCATAGAGGAACAGATAAAAAAGATGTGGTATCTATACACAATGGAATACTATGCAGTCATAAAGAAAGACAGATATTAAGATCTGAACAAAAATGAGGCCACTTTGAGTCAATAATGTTCAGTGAAATGGATCAAGCACAAAAGACTGACTATAGATGGGCTTCCCTGATACGAAATCCACAAAAATGATGGCATAAAAAGGCCCCAAATGAGTGACAGGGTAGAAAGAGAGGCAGTGGTCAGCCAGGAAAGGGGTGAACCTCTGATAAAGTGGTGGACATTAGACATTCATTGATTCCCCAGACCTCTTGTCTTTAATGTTTTATAGAATTTGGTATTAATGTACATATAAAATTTAAAAATATACCTTGTAAAGAAATTTTATTTTCACATAGTTTTTTTCCTTGTATTTCTCTCCCTTGTACCTATCTTTATTTTTCTCCCTCCATTTTTATTAATATATATATATATATATATATATATATATATATATATGCAATATATAATCTTTACAATGAACTTAAGTATTCTGTGCAGGTACTTATCACATCAACTTTACAATCCCTTCCTATTTTTGGCCCTCCCATCCGCTCCCCCTCCCCTCCTCACTTCCACTATTACACACATTTGGTTCTATACAAGGCCTATATTCTGGGTTTCTCACATCAAAGAGACCATGCAATCTTTAATGTATTTAATCTTATGCATCTGACTCACTTCACCACTCACATCACCACTCTAGCTCAGCTTCCCACCCCTAGAATGGGCCGCAGTGGCCATATCTTGATGCCTCTTCTCTGGGTCCAGCAGAACCCTTTATTGGGAAGATTTGCTGAAAGTTCTTTTTTTTTTTTTTTTTTAAATCTTCCTGGATCTTTAACATGCCCTCCCCCCGCCCCCCCAGTCCACATAAGTAAAGAACTATAACAATGAAATTCATTTGGCTAGAAAATGTGAGAAAGAAAATGAGAGAAGTTAAATTTCAAATTCCTTAGCTGACTGCTGAAAGGTAAATGTGTGTACATTCAAAAGACATTCAGATTATTGTTACATCAGTCGGTTTTCTTAGGGTAAACTTACATCGAAGATCAAATAAGTGTATTGCTACATCAACTGAACTTATATCTATATCACAAGAGTAAGTTATTCATAAGCAATAGATATAATGGCATAGTTATTTAAGATTATTTTTAACTTTGATAATTTACCCACATTTCACTAATTGCCATGAGTTCAAGGCTAGCCTGGACTGCAGGGTGATTCCCTGTCTCAAAAATTAAAATTAAAATAAAGTAATACTCTTCCCACCCCAGCGTGATATTCTTAAAATTTTTGATCATGTCACTGCCTTGCTTAAAACAAAAACCTTTACCTGCTTCCTGTTTTCTACATAGCGAAGCTAGCCTGTTGTAAGTCACTCCCTGACCCAACATACTTGCTAACTTCTGTTATCTCTTAGTGTCCCAGCATTTCTTCTACTAAAACCTCCCCGAGGCTCCTTCAGTGCCATGCCATCTTGTCCCTCTCTGGCTTCTTTCTTTCCTATATTTCTCCAGTTTTTTTTGGAAAGTACCACTTTTTTTGTATGGCTGTATGCAGAAGAACCTTTTCTCAGAAGCCTCTGACCCTCCAGTTCTGCCTGAGCTGCATTCCCGCCTTGTGCCACCTCCGAAACCTGTTCATTGCGAATGTGAGCTGTCTACATGTTCTGCACTGTTAGGCCGTGTGTCCCCGTGGGATCCATATCTCTAGTTCTGGCGCCATATGAGCCTTTAATAAGCATGTGCTGAGTGAATTAACTAATTGAAACATCTTGTCTCTTCATGTATTAGTTCTTTATTGATTACTACCATCTCTGTCTTAAAGGTGAAAGAGGTTAATAAACTAAAGAACTCTAGAGAACACTCTTATCTAGTGAATTAAGAGTGTTAGTATTCTAGTTTGATATGGTTTTTGTAATGTCAAATAGAATTAGAGTTGATTTTATTTTACATGCAGTTATTTTTCCTCATGTTCACTTACTTTTTACTCTTGGTTTCAAAGAGTTCTGAGGTCCTTTCTGTAGCAAATGGACTTATATATTCTTCAAAATTTCTGTGAAGTTATAGTCTGTGAAAAAATCTTTGAAATAGTTTGTGGTACTTGGCATTTTAAACAGAAGGCTTAGATGTATTAAATAGAAAAATTAAGACTAAATTCAGGTTATATTAATAATTGCAGGGAAAGTAAATGAATACAATCCCTTGGCCAGTACTATATTGAATGAAAATTGTTCATATCAACAATATCTAAGAAAGTAGTTGTTGCTAGTAAATTTATTAAACATGGAAATTTTTTGTATACTTTGAAAGTACATGTTTATCATAAAAACTTTGGGAAATACATATAAACATAAAGAAAAAATTAGTATGTCTATAATTCCACAGGTAACTGACTTTGTATTTATTTTGGAACATCGTAAGTTTCTTTGTTTATTCCAAAGTCAGACTGTGTTGTAGGTGTTATTCTATACAGGTTTTTTAAACAGACTTTCAGAGCATTATGTTTAATTTTATCATAGCACTTTAAATAACTTATATAACTGATCCTATGTGGGACTTTTAGGTGATTTCCTATTCATGATAGTAAATGCTTCTTAAATTTTGTACTCCCTAGTTATTCCTCACTATAATTGTGTTACAATTCTGTTTATGGTATTATTTTCAAAAAATATAAAATCTGTTCTTTCTTTAGGCTTGCACTTGTAATATGTTTAGGCAGGTTGCAGTGTATATATGTGTTTGCTTATATTTTATTTCTTTTATTTATTTATTTATTTAATTTATTTATTTATTTACTATTAGAAATGTTAGTCTGAGTCCTGAATGAATAGCTCAGTGGTTAAAGCACTTGACTAGCAAGCACAAGACCCTTTGTTCAGATTCCCCAGCAGCATAAAAGCTGGGGATAATGGTATACGTGTGTAATCCCAGCATTTGGGAGGCTGAGCCAGGAAGATTATTGTGAGTTCAAGGCCAGCTTGGGCTACATAGTGAGTTTAGGACCAGCCTAGGCTACAGAGTGAGACACTGTCTCAAAAAAACCTTTTTAATCTATCTAGAATTTATTATAGAGCGGGAGGAGTAGCTCAGTGTTTAAAGTTCTTACCTAGCAAGCTCAAGGCCTCGGGTTCAATATTGCCCAGGCATAAGCTGGGCATGGTGGCACTCCTTATAATCCTAACACTCTGGAGCCTAAGGCAGGAGGATTTGTTCAAGGCCAGCCTGAGCTACATAGTGAGTTCAGGACCGATCTGGATTGCAGAGTAAGATCCTGTCTCCAAAAAAAAAAAAAATTATTATGATGTATTGCATGATATTTAAGTTTAATTTATAGTAATTCTTTGATCCTGTAGTTTGAAATTCCTAGTAAAAAGTTTTGTGGTTACCAAAATTATTAATAATTGAACCGACCCAATTTATATAAAATTTTACAATTTAACTTATTAGGGAAAATGTTCCATAGAAATGTTCTATTTGGAATGATTCTTTGTTTCATAGATATAGATTTGTTAAGAGATTCACCTAATATATTATTGGTTTATAAATGTTAAAAAATAAATTACCTAAGTTTTTAGAAATTTTACAAATATATTTGCTTTGGTCTTTCTAGAATCTGTGTTTGTGGATATCCTCGACAGCATGTAAGAAAATACAAAGGTGTAAGTAGCAGAATACCAGTTTCTTCAGGATTCATGGTGCAAATGTTAACAGGAATTTATTTTGCCTTGTAAGTTTATCTCACATACAAAGAAAATTTTTTATCTCTTTAAAAAATTAGAGTTTTTAAAAATTTATTTATGTTCTATTATAGCCTCAATAAATAATCAGCAAATTTAAAAAAAATAGGAATCACAATCTTAGTAATTTTTTTATTATTTAAAGCATTCCTCTTAAAGTTGTGAAGAATTTGAGACTCACTGAAACCATTGTTTTTCTTTAAGGACAGAATGAAAATGAGTAATAAGTGTACACATAGTCTCCCTATTACTATTTCTTGCTATAATTTTCAAATAAGATTTTTTTTCCTTAATGAGTCTTTTCTCTTTCCAGACACCTTAGCACTTCAAAAGCATTAGAACCTCTTTGGTTACAAATAATTTGCTCTTAAGTTCTAATTTCTAATATTAGTGCTAAGTCTAAACTAATGAATTAGTGTAATACTTAGAACCCTATCTTGATAATGTTCTATATGTATGACACTGTACTTTGCATTGTATTTTTACTTTAATTTTTCCAGCCACATTACGTGCTTCTTGATTGAAAGCAGACATTATAGTTCTTGGGCAAAATCTTACCTGCTGCCTCTTTTTGTAAAGTTTTATTGAATCCCTGCCATGCTTGCTTGTTTACAAACAGCATATGACGGCTTTTGTGCTCCATTGACAGAGTTGAGTTATAAAACTGTATGATCTCCACACCTAGAATCTCTGTTGTTTGGTTCTTTAAGAAAAAGTTTTCTGACCTCTGTGAAGACTAGTAATGTTGTTTCACAGTTCTTAATTTGGTCTGTTTTCTCTTTTTTTGTGGGTTATATGTGATTTCTCTGGATCTGTCTGTGTGTTTACTTGTTCTTTCCTTGACTTAGCAGATTTGCCATAGATTATTGCGAGGCTACTGCAAGCAGCCTTCATCTTGGTTACTGTGTCTTATTTCCATCCTTTTTGTTAGACTTTCTTGCAGCTCCCATCTCTGCTGGAATCTTCATTTGTGGGCACATTATCTCTATCCCAGTAGAGTATTTAATGTATTAATCATAATAATTTTAATTTCCCTGATAACTTCATCTAGGCAATCTCAGAATTTATTTCTACTAATTGCTTCATCTATTGGCAGGTTTTTCTCCTAGCTTTTGGTAGGCCCTGTAATTTTTGGTTGTTCATGATTTTGTTCCAAGGTAGGAGAGTAGAAAACCTTGTAAATATTACTTATGACTAAAAATGGGCATGGCTCTTTTCTTCGATGCTGCGAGTGGAGTTATTATATTAGTAGTGGGGGTTGGTTTTTGTTGTTGCTATGGTTACTTCAGAGTATCACTTCAAATTCCTCTAGTGCTACCAGGTATTTAGGGTGAGGGCTGAGTTTCTGCAATGTTTCCTTCATGTTCCTGCTCCACCCTCAGCTTCCGGCTTTCCTTGAATGCTGTACCTCGGAGGGCCTCTCTTCAAGTCCCTCCTATGGCAGTAGATGCTATTGCTTGCTTCTAAGTGTACACCAGCCTGGTGGTGATGAGTAGTGTTGTGGCAAATAGCATTCCTCGTCATCAGATCCAGCCTCAGTTCCCTTGTTCCCGCATCTCAGTAACGAGAGTTTTTCAGTGATCCTTCTCCTCCTCTAGTTGTACCAGAATTCTAATGATCTCAGCGTAGAAAGAGATTTTAACTTCTTTTTCTTTCCCTAAGAGCCACAATCAGCCTTCACTTGTGACCTAGTGGCTTGGAACTTTTATTTTATCCCAGGAAAGGGTCTGCCTGGATCTTTGTGCTTTTTCTCAAGGAACTGGCCACTCCTTTCCTTCAGGCTTGCACTACCAATGGCAAGTGCTCTGTTGTCCCCTGCCCACTGTGTTCCTGAGTGCCTCCTGGGGTTTATGGAGAAGAAGCTGGGAGGAGCTGAGAGCTTTCCTTGCATGTGCTCCCAAAGATTTTGTCCTCTCCTACTTGCCATGAGGTTTTAGCAATTTAGCCAAATCTGTAACAAGTTTAGCTGAATTCTTATTTGCATTATAGTCCACCTTTCCTTACAGTTCAGACTACATGGTTACCCAGACCTCAGCTCTTGATGGATTCATGAGAAGTTATGATTTTAAAGATTACCCAGATTTATCATTTTTAGGATAAGAATAGTGCTCTTGCCAGTGTCTTATGCCTCATTAGCATGCTCAATTCAGACCTCTTTGTTGATATATGACCAAACCAATGTATGTTTACCTTTTTCATTTAGGTTGTTCTTAGGAAGAATTTGGTAGTTTTGAAAACGATGCATGTATATTTCCCTCACATGCTTTTTTCTCTTGTCTCTCTCACATTTGCAAGATACATTATGTACATTATTAAATGACCATTGCAATGCAAAGAAATGACTATTCAGAATACTGAGGGGTAGCAGATTCTCACGAAAAGCCATGGAATTAACAGAGTAATTTGACCATAAAATGTTCTGAACATTATTCTAAGGTATATAATTTATAAGCTCTGACTTGCTTTAAAATTGTAAAGTGCTTTGAAATTGCCTTAGAATTTTTTGATTTCTGTTCTATAAATAGCTATGTTCTTTAGAGAAGAAATGTACATCTATAAATTTTTCTTTGCTAGTAATAGCTTTCAGATACAATTAAAAGGAATTCATAGCTGCTATTTCTAATTAAGAATAAATAGTATTTCTTTGCATGCTATTCAATTATATAGAAATAATTTAGAATAATACTTTCTTTTAATTTATTTTATTTTATAGATATAATGGAGAATGGGATCTAGCTCAAAAAGCATTGGATGATATTATATACCGAGCCCAGTTAGAACTATATCCAGAGCCATTGCTGGTAGGTGTCTACCTTACTTATATAAATTTTTGAATTTATGATATTTCAGTTTAGAATTATAAATTGAGAAGTAACTATTCATAGTACATTAATACTCAGTGATTTGTGCTCTTGCTATGTTTGAAAATTTTACACTCAACAGATACTTAAAACTTGAAAGTTTTGTTAGACTAGCTTCTTAGATACTTGGTATCTTGCTTACAAGATTATTCTTAACATACTTTAAATACATTTATGAATCATTAGGCATTGAGAAACATAATTTAATAATATTTTTGAGGTTTGTAATGAAATTTTAAATTTCATCACTCAAAATTTTTTAACAGTAAGTTTCCATCAGAAATTCTTTTTGGGGGTGGATGACTAGAGATTGGTCCCAGAGCTTTTACACCAAGTAACGTCTGAGTCCTCTTTTATTTTTTGAGACAGAATCTTGCTAAGTTTCTAATTGACCCAGGCGGGGCTTGAGATTTTGATCCTTCTGCTTCAGGGTCTCAAATGCTGAGATTATAGTTATGTACCACCATGCCTGGCTTCTCCTGAGCCCCTCTTTATTCTAAAGACTTTATGTATCATCTTACATAATATTTTTGGAAGAGTAATTCTTTTTATAAACTCACTAACACTTAGCTTCATGTTTTATTTAAAAGTAATGTTGATGTCAGTCTCAAACTTTTTCTCTTTTAGGTTGCTAATGCCGTAAAGGCTTCATTGCCTCATGGTGCCATGAAATCTAGTAAGGAAGGTACAAGGTGTATTCAAGTTGAAATCACACCAACTTCCTCTAGAATATCAAGAAATGCAGTGACTAGCATGTCAATAAGAGGTCACAGGTGGAAGAGACATGGTAAGAAACATGGAAGTCTTCGAATTAGAGCCTTGGTGGCTCCTTTGTATGTTTCTGTGTACTTATGCTGCTAGAACTTCTGACTGTGGTAACCAGTACTATAGTGTCCTGGAAGAAAGGGTTACTGAGAAACTTTTAACCTAATTTATCATACAGGAGTAATAGATAATAGGGAAATTGGAGCCCCTTATAGATGTGAATAAAAATTTATTTAAAATTTTTATTGGCTTTGAAGATCTGTTTCATTATAGTAGAAGAATAAAAATGCATTTTAAGATTATTCATATAGGTTTGAGTTTTTGTTCTTAGTTATTTGCAGTTACATAATGAATGTTTATTTCTCAATTGAATCTGTCACAGGTTAACCTGCATATTCAAGTGGAAGAGCAAATAGAGACTTCAGACATATTTTCCCCTGAACTTCCTTGTAAAGAATTCCATCTTATTGATGCAGTACTATGCATTTCTGTTTCTCTGAAGTTAATTTTCTTTCAAGATTGTTTGATTGATGTTGTTATAACAATTGTATCTGCTGCTGTTAATATTTCATCTTCTTTGCCTTACTATGTTAAAATTGCCCTAGAAGTTAATTTTATTTACCATGATCTTCTCAGTGCTTTTTCATTTCTCTCCCTTCTCTTTTAATTTATTACTTCTTTAATTTCTTCTTATTTTTATAACTTCCTTTCTGTCTAGAAATTATTGTAGTGACAAGAATCAGAGTCAGAAGATTAATAACATCTTTCTGAGAAGGCGACCTATGGATTAGAGAACAAAAAATACCTTTCTTTACCCCAGACACACCCTGTATTGGGATAAAGCAAAATCCACTGTCTGAGATCTTTGTCCTATAGTCTGAAATGTAAAGGGCTGCTCCTTCTGACATGCAGCATTTGGTTTTCCCTGTTTCTGTGCTCTGCAGAGACAATGGGAAAGTGACGAGAATGTGGTTATGTCTGTCAGAGTAAGTTGATGATGAAAAGTTGCCATGTTTTCTCCCAGAGAATCGAGCAGATTTTTGTCAAAAAGAATACAGAAGACAATTGTTGATTTTTTTCCTTTTTAAAGGTAATGTGACAGTTTGTGAAAGTCCAATGCGAAAGAATAAAAGAGGTGATGATGTTTGTCATCAGTAAGGCAAACTATTTTTTCCCTATTTCATTGATATGCATAAGTGCAAAATTTAAGGTTTACATTGGTTTTGGGCATTTTGTGCACATACATATCTAGTCAAGGTAACAAGACCTTCCCTGCTTTCCTTTCGATCCACCCCTAACCCATTCCCCGCCCCCCCCCCCCCCCCCCCCCCCCCCCCCCCCCCCCCCCCCCCCCCCCACACACACACACTGTTCCCTTTATTTTTCACTTTAAGATCTGTGAGATAATTGTGATCTGGGATCTGGGTTTCTCATATCAGAGAAACCATTCGATATTTCACCTTCTGCTTCTGACTCACTTCACTAAGCATGATGGTTTCAAGTTTCCTCCATTTGCCTACAAAAGCCTCCAAGCTGTCAGACTTTATAGATGTATAGTATTCCATTGTGTGTAAGTACCAGTTTGTGTATCCATTGGTCTGTTGATGGGTATTTTGGTGTCTTCCATACTTTAGCTATTGTTAGTTGTGCTGCAGTGAACATGGGTATACATATATCTCTGTTATGTGCTGTTTTTAACTCTTTTGGGAATATTTCCAGGAGAGGAATTGCTGGATCAAAGGGGATATTTATTCCCAATCTTTTGAGAAACCTCCATACTGCTTTCCCTAGCAATTGTTAAGGCAAACTATTGTATGAGGCTAGATTACAGATAGAAAATAATTTAATTAGATTGGGGGCACCCTAAGGATCAGCTTCTCTAGTTTGTCATTAATGTATAAAAATAGACCCAAAGGCAACAAACTAGATCATGCTGGCACCATGGCTATAATTACTTCCAAACTATTGCTGCAGGGATGCAAGGATAAATTTGTTTTCTACTTTCCCTTTTGCTATTTAAAAAGATAGATATACTGGGAATTGGGAGGAAAAGGGGTAGTGTGGGTTCCACAGTTAAAAATATTAAATAATTGAGGTGACTTAGCACTTGTGTATATTGTATGTGTGTTTTTGTGTATCTGTGTGTGTTATGTCCACATATGTTTTAAAATAAGATAATGCATCCTACAATAAAATAGAAGGGCCTTTTTTCAGAAATATTTTCTGAAAAGATGAGTTCAGTGTAATATATTTACTGTGTCTTTTCCTGTCTTCTAGGTTCCATTTTGGCTGTCACTTGAGGGCAACAGCCTCATTAAGGCAGCCTTCTTTTCACCTGTTCTCTTGTGTTTATTCAGCCTTCACAATTCTAGCACAGGAGCAATTCCTGTCTATGGTAACAAAAAAGTCATAGATGAGGGTACAGAGCTATAAAATCAAGTCCCATGCATGAGCAGGTACAGAATATAACTTACTCTATTTGCCAGGTTTTCCAGTGTAGGTTCTCATTACCTGTGGATTGTAAACTGTCCCTTGTCTAAGGTCCTTTTTAGTTGCTTCCACAGGTAGTTTACATTCTCCCTTTTTAGGGTAGTCCTGCATTCATCTGTTTTCTGTTACTTCAAAAAAGTACTTGAAGCTGAGCACTTAGGAAGAAGGAAGTTTATTTGGCTCACAGTTTTCTATCAGTAGGTTGAGCAAGCATCCCAAATCAGGCAACCTCTTCTGGTCTGGTCAGAGCCACCTTGGCTGGGTCACAGTGTGGTGGGAAAGAGAGAAGGGACACAGCTGCATGTAGAAGGGGTCAGCAATGTGGGGTGGCCTTGCTTTGTGACCACTTACTCTCAGGTAATAACTGGAGTCCTTTATCATTACTTATAAAGGCGGCACCCCTGGTGACCTAAATACTTCCCACTAGGCCCCACCTCTGAAACATGCCTGTGCCGCTGCCTCTCAAATCACTGCCAAACTTCTAGAACGGGGGGGCATGCTCTAGCTATATCCACACTGTCACCTTCTTAAAGTAGTGCTTTCCATTATCTTGCCATGTTCTGCTGAGTTAGAAACTTTCCATATTCTATCCTTGCCACCCTTTCTACTTGGATACATTATTGTTCTGGGCTCTCTGGCTGGTGCTGACTTCTCATAGGGAAGATAGGGATCTTTGATACAGTTCTTAAATTTTATAGACAGCTCCCAAATTATAGGTTTTTCATTTTAATATATCGATTATATTTTATTTATATATAAATTATATATGTAAATTATAACTAATTAATACACTGTTCAAGGACTTGTAGATTATAAGATGACCCACAGTGACCATCTTGTTCCATATGGTTTCTGAAACATAGTACTGCAGGACGTAAGCTAAGTTCATGACTCTGCAAGAACACATGTGGAGTTCCTACATGTGATGGAACACCACCTGTGTTTTCCACTCCCTCCATGTTCCCAGTGTTCGCCCCTGTAGCACCCTTGCAGGAGGAGACTTACTTCCTGTCCCTTCACTTTGCCATACAGCAGAACCAAGCAGGAAACCTCAGGCCCCTGGTGGAGTCTAGGAAATGATTAAGTCAAGGAACGTGAACTTTACAGAATACTTTTCTCCTCCTTCTTGCTTTTCTCTTTCCAGTGCTGGGGAAGAAGGAAATGACTCTATTTCCTGTTGAATTTCTTTCCTTTTTTCCTCAAATCTGAGTAGAAAAGGGAGAGGGGTGAGTTTCTCCCATTGAAGCCAAGCAAAGCTTTCTCTTTCCAGTTTTTTTTTCTTTTGTCTTCCTTTGTCTTTAAGGCCTCCACATAGCTAAGCTGTGTGGGTCTCTGTGTGCTTGTATATCTGATTTATCACCATCATACACAGCAAACAAGTACACTTAATTGGAGAAATTAATCACAGTAATTTTTTTCTTATTAGTACCTAACAAATCTTTTAATTATCCTTACAGTCAAAATGAACATTTTTTTGTTGTGGCGGTTGTTGTTTCTAAGTTAATTTGAATTACTAATATCTTAAGATATTTTGGAAGTGTTCTGGAATGTATTTCAAGATTCTTTGTAGCTTCATGAATCTGCCATTCTTTTCTAAAGGTTAAGAATTATCCACAGCTATATTTTCATGGAAAATGTCCGAAGTGAAAGTCAAAAAATTACTTAATCTGAACTTTTCTACACATTTCAGAACAAACATTTCTTGCTACAATTCTATTGTTGAATGATACCTCAAACTTCTAGAATTACACTTTGGCTGTTTTTGTTATTTGGTTGGCCCCATGTTTAAAAATTATCAGACATTTTTAGGGCAGCTTTGGGTTCGTAGCAAAATTGAATAGAAAGTATATAGTTCTCTTTGCTCTCGCCCCACATCCATGTAGTTTCCTCTGCTTCCAACATCCTGCACTAGCTGGTGCTTTTGTAAGGTCCTAGAATGCAGATTTTGTCCCGACAGTGCATACTCATTTCTACTAAATGGGGTGATTTTTTTTGAAGGTTAGTTTCAACAGAGGTATTATTTTTGGAGAAATTTATTTCACAACTAACATACTTACCTTATTCTTCCCACTTTTCACTTGATTGTTTTAGTATTGAGTTCAAATGGCTTAATTTGCCATGTTTTTCAAATTTTTTAAACTTTGTGTTTGAATCTTTGAGAAAATTTTAATGACTTCATAATTTCATTTAACCCATATATTTTTAAAACTAAAGTTACAGTGCAGAATTGAGTTTTAAGGATCATAATTTTGTAATTAATATAGCTCTATTTATATAATATTAATTTTCATTTGCGCTGTAGGTGGTGGATAACTCAAGGAAATGCTTTTTTTTCAAACCTGGGTTTCAAGATGCTACAGTTGGAGGGCTAATATAGAAGTCATTGATAGTAAAATGCAGTTAGAGGAGGACAATGATAGACTAGACTTTAAAAGGAGTTAAGTAATGAATGAATGAATTGTGATCATAACAAGAGTCAAAATGATAATTCCAGTAAGAAAAAAAGTTAAAATTTTGAAAAATAATAAATTAATTTAAAAAATAATAAAATATTTTGCTTGAGTATTTTCTTTAAAAATAAACTCAGTAGTTATAAACAGAAGTTATTGCCTTACAATTATCTTTAATTCTATAGTCATTCTTAAATGTTGCTTCCAAAGCTGTCTTTGTCACCTACCATTGGAGCTCTAAGAGCCCTTTCCTAGAATCTCTGGGGCACACCAACATTCTAGTGTACAATCTGTACTTACTCATTTCTTTGTACTTCTTCATTGCCATTCCTCTTAGAGCAATTTTAATTGCTGATTTTTTAAAATCTGTACCCACCACTGCCATGGTTGTTGTGATTTATCATTCTTCTATCTAAAAAATTATTTATAGTTGGAACAACATAGCAGTTTTGTTCATGTCTTTTAGATAGTTCTTGAAATACTCCTCCTTCATTCTGTAAAAGTCCCTCAATTATAGCTACACATATTGAGTGCTTATAATTTTTGATGACTAAAATCAAATAAAATTCTTGTCTAGTAAAATTTCAGGTCTTTATCACTCTCTACCATTCATTCCACTGTTATATTTGTGAGATAATGGAGCAGTTAAGTATATGATTTATAGTACTACAAATAGCTGGCTGTTAATAAATTAGGAACTATTCAATTTGTTCTATTAGCTACACAATAAATGTATTCTTGGCAAGTTTTTATTAGCTACTTTGCTATTTAAGTGAGCCTATGATTGACTAGTTCTTTACAAAATTTAAAGTTTGAATTTTCTAATTTCAGATAAACTTGTTTACTTTGAGAATAGAATCAAACACAAAAGTATGCATGTTTTATAAGAGTAATAATCAGCTTAATGATTTTTGTTGTAATTCCTGTAGCTCTGAAGTATAGTGCTCTAGCTTTATTATTTGGCATTACATCACTATTATAGTCAGGATATTTAAAATTGTTGCTTTAGGGTTTTTTTTAATTGTTTTTCAGGGGGCGGGGGGCGGGTTTGGAGACAAGATTTTGCACTGTAGTCCAGACTGGTCATGAACTCACTATAGTTAAGGAAGTTGTTGTTATTATTTATAGTGGACCTCTCCCTCCAACTTTTTAAGGAACATTTTTGCACATTATACACCATGAAAAAAATAAGCTTTTATAGATAATTTTGTAATAAGTTTTACCCCCACTGATTTTGTTATTTTCGTCACAAGAGTCTTCAATAATCATAAAGATTTCACCTGGTCCAATAGCATCCATATACTACAATTGTTGAAGTGTGTTTTTTTTTTTTTAACTTAATACTTATGACAAAAGAAGTTGTTGAGGGTGTCTGAATCCTCTTCAATAGGTAAATTCTATCATATACGATGTATACAATGAAAGCAAAATATAGGACTTTCTGTTCTTAAGAAAACTGGTAATAGCTTCAGTAAGTCTAAATAAGTTAATCTGGTCCAAACTGTTTTTCTGCATACCCTTGGGTGTTCTTTCCTTACCCTGAACGTCTGCTTCTGACTTCAGAGTCTAGGTTTCTGTGTCTTAACCTTTGTTTCTGTCCTTGCGCAGAAGTAAGCCCTTCAACTTCCTGGTCCTTATTCTTTGTTTCTGTGGCAGCTTTTGTGTTGTCTAATCTGTTTTGCAAAATACTGGCTGAGTTTGGGCATTGCTACCAAAATACTTGGTCTCACTTGAGATACATTTCATGCTCATAATTTTGTGTTACACAAAGTGATTTTCATTGATTAAAAAAAGTTCATAAAGTATTCTGATATTTATCTGCGTTACTTTGCAAGAGCTGTCCATTGCTATCAGAATGACACTAGACTTTGTCAGATGCCATACATGTTCTACTGCTTTCACCTCAGTTTAAGACCATGTTAGCCCTGGTTCATTGAACTCATTCCTTCCATCACGTTAGCATACTAAGTCATTTCTGCCCTTAGGGCTGTGCTAGTTATTTGGTAGGTTTGAGCTGGAGTTTGAGTGATGAAAAGGTGCCAGTTCAAACTCTCTTCTCCATAGTGTTGTGTATCCAGCACTTTTTCATCATTCAGTTCTCAACTCAATATCCCTGCTACAGTAATGTTTTCCAGACCAACCAATCAGAGGAGGCATTGTTTGCTACCACCCTGCTCAATAAATGATAGTTGAATGCATGAGAGATTGAATGGATAGATGATAACAAAAAAGTATCCCTGGGCTGAGTACTTTGTTTCTTCTTTTCTTGTTTTATCGAAATAAAAATATAACATGATAGTAAACTGGGCAGGGGGTTATTCACTTTCATTCCTGTACTTAGGGCTTTTCTTTTACATGTCTAATGGCCTCACAGGTGTCTTGATCACACCCAGCCTCCTCAGCAAAGCTCTTCCAGCTGTCCTTTCTCTCCTGAGGTGGGCCTCTCCACCCTCAGAGTTGGTTCCACTACCATCCGAGGCAAGCTATTCAGGGGGTCAGTGGCCTCTCTCTCCTCTCTACAACTCTCTCATGCCACTTTCTTCCTAGGCACTCTTTAAGAGTGACCCCAAGAACTCTGATGTGCTCTTCTGAGCTTTCTTTTACTCTAAACAGTTCAGTCTCAGGCTCTTTTCTTTAATGGCTCCTGCTTACATCACTGCCTGTTAGGGCTGCCAGCCACTGCTCTGGTCTAGGTTCCTGAAGGCCTTTTCTAGGAGGACCTCACATTGTGTTTGCAGTTTACACTACCTTCAGACTATTTTCAGAGGCTGGGGCTTCCAGCTGCTGTCAGTTCTCACGTCTCCTGGATCCACACTTACCTCAGTCAGAGGTTCTGGGCTCTGGGCTTTCATCCATCACAGTCGGCCTGAGGCTGCCTCTTCGGCTGCTGTTTTCCTCTATTTCTGTGTCTTTAGGATTTCTGATCTTCCTGTGGTGGCTGATTTTCAATTGTTGGGGTGCTCCTTCCTCTTCTAGATAAGTTAAAAGGCAGTTTTTAATTATAATTTCAACTTTTTAGTGAGTCTATGAGGAGACATTGTATAGCTCTGTTATTTGGCTGCCATCTTAACTGGAAGCCACATTACTTTTCAAAACAAAGAACCGTTGTTTTTCTTTGCCACATAAAAATTCTAATTAATACAAGGGAGAGATTAATTGACTGGATAAAAGGAAAAAGTTGTGTGCTTGTGGCTTACCTTTCTCATGTCATCTTCATGTATTTTTTAAACTTTTATTTGTTCCAGCAATAATTTCACCTCATAACAGGAGATTCATTCAATTTATCAAACATTTGTTAGGTGTCTACTGTATACAAACTACTTTTCTAGGCATTCAGAACAGTAATAACCAGAAAAATATCTCTGCCCTCATGGAACTTACATCTATGATAAGCAAGATAACTGAATATTTATATATTAGACAATGCTAAGTGCTGAGAGGGAGAGGGCATGTGAGGTACTTGCAATGGCTCGGTCAGAGAGGTTTTCCCTGACAGACAAGCTGAAGGAGATGAACTCTGCAGCAGTCTGGGGAAAGCATTCCCGGCCTGCAAGGCTCCCAGGAGACCAGTAAGAAAGTGTCTGTGTGGTGTGTGTGTGTTTGGGGGGACGTGGGGGACTGCATCACATCACTGCATGGGCCAGAAAGTCAACAATGTTAAGGGGTTAGACCATGTGATTTTCTTTTGTATTATGGTCTGTAATTTTCCTGAGGATTTTGTTTCTGTCACTTTTTTATGGTGTATTGATTACATCCTCTTCTTTATATGAATGTAGTAAGCAGTTTAAAAAATCTGTTGATTCTACCTTTGAGTGACAGCATGTACATCAATTAGTCAAGGATTTGTTCCTTTGGGAAAACATGTCACTCCATGACATTTATTTTCAGATTTTAAAAATTTTAATATAATTTCTCTTCAGGCTATAGATCTTAACTAGTGTCTTGATGAATGTGATTAACAATTCAGTTGCTTACTGCTGCATTGTTAAATAATTGTCTTGTTGCTTTCTAGTTTTTCTTGCAAATTTATGCCATTGGAGCACTATTTTAAACTAATAATTTTATTGGCATAAATTGTAAGTATATTTATTGATCATGACTCCTTTGCATAGATTTTTAAGTTTTGTTTTTTTAAAAAAAACCAGTTAATGATAAAACCAATTAAAAATTTACAGGGCAACTTGAAATTGGGAGCTGTGGGCTTTTTGGCCATCTGTTCAGCCAGGGTAAATTATTTGATTTCTATGAAATGACCGCGAATCTCAGCAAATAAATTAAACCTAATTGGGAGATGTTGGAGGATTTTGAACTCAAACAGACTCTAATGAATTGAGGAGTTAGAGTTTATAGGATATTAGAGTGGACATTCCAGGTCAGAAGATTTACTCTTTAGCTTCTTCACTGACTGCGTGTATAGCTCTTTCTGAACTTCAGTTGCCTTTCCTATAAATGGAAATCAAATGGCCCCCTCTGGAGAAACCTTAACATACTGTTTTTAGAATATAATTGTGTAATATATATGAACGCTCTCAAAAAACTGTTTAGTGCTATTTAGTATTTTCTATTTTTGTTAGGCTATCTATGCATATCTTTTAAATTTTTTGTTAAATTTTAGTATGTATAGGCTTTATTTTTCTATCTGGATAATTTCCAACATTTGTGATTTTTCCTCTAGACCAGAATTCCCTTTAATGCTCTTTTGTGAAATGTCTTCTGCAATGTAAATGGACAGGTCTTGGCTGTCACCCAGTAGTGCCATGATGACTTTACTGTCAGCTGCAGTGACCTCTGACATGTACTTCAGTAAGAAATCATTTGAAGACAGCTATTGGTTGCAACTCTTTTGTCACATTATCAGAGCTTTATTTGAGAGCACCCAGAAACAGCAGTGCACCGCTACCTCACCAACATTCTTTGTGCTATCCTGAAACTAAAAATTTCACTTAAGGAACTTTTAGTTAAAAGTGTATGATGTACTAAGTTAAGGGAAGATAATTGTACATACACATTGGTTCACCAGCACAGAGCAGCAGGAACTTTAAGGAGAGGACTTCCAGAGTGCATAGTGTTGCTATATTTAGGGCTTCCTAAACAATTTTAGTTCTTAAAATGTGAAAGAATCAGAATACAATAGTTGTTTCCAAATTCTGCTACACATCAATAAAACTCCTAATACTCATGTCAGATCTTGTGCTGAAGTAAGTTGGAATGTCTGGCAGTGGGAATCAGGCATCGGTTTTGAAAGATGCCCAGACAGTGCCATGATGCAGCAGAGTAGGCTACTACCCGAGTACGTGGCTCTGGTCTCCTTTGTTTGAGTCCCTGATACTCTTTCTCAGCTGTTAGCACCCTTAGTGATAGTGTGATAATCTTACCAATAAAAACTTCTGAAAGTAAAGGAAATGGGGCCCTCAAGCAGATTTATGGTCTAGTGTTTTAGAGAGTATATACTATTCCACATATTCTTATATTGTTTTGAATTTTAAATTTCTTTGCTGGTGCATTCTAGATATATTTATGTTATTTTTCTCTGTTTACTACAGATTCTTACTTCACAGCTTTAAATAAAACCATACCTTCGTGATTAAAAACAGAATAAAATTATGCCTATAGATTTTAACTAGCTAGGAGTTATCCTTTTTTCTATTTTATTAATATGACTATTTTTCAGAATAATGGAATGGCAACCAATTTTTTGAAAAATTCATCTTTATTTTTCTCCATTGTAGTAATGACCTGTTGTAAGTTGGTCTAAATTTATGGAATTAGTATCATTTTGAAGAAATAAACTGTTCTATCATAGCCACTATACTAATATTGAATTCTGTCACAGCCATTCTCTTTCTGTTATGTAAGACAATGGGTGTGTGAGACAAAAATGATACCTGTGGCATTACTACTCATGTTGTACATGAAACAGCATTTTTCCAGATACCAGGCTTTATTAAATCCACCTCAGTACAGTCTTCATAAAAGCAAATAGAACCTTAAGTGCACAAAGGGAAATTTTTAAGGATGATTCCTAATGTCAACAAGAACTAGAGTTTTGCCTGGGCATCCTTGAAAATTTGTCGAAGGTTGGCATTAGTTGAGGAGATTACCATACTATCTTAAATATAATAGAAATTCTATTTTTGTTTATTTCAAAATTTCATTTTATAGTCTTTGTGAAATATGTATGTGAAAAAATGTGGATCATTAGCTGATGTTCTGTGAATTTTTTCTTTCTCATTTAAAATTGAAGAACATGACCTTGTTGTCTTCAGTGTGGTCCAAGTGTTGTCAATTATGGAAATTTTTATGATGTAAATATTTGGCTTATTCGTAATATTCAGTTGTCCAGTTTTTGTTTTGGGTCATTTGTTTTTCTTGTTTTGCATTTTTATTTTGTTTTGTTTTCAGCCATCATTTTGTCTTATCATCTTCAATTCTAGAGCAACCTGACAGCAATAATGATACTACTGAATTGGGCATCCTTGTCATTCCTGAGATTAGTGTCACAAATGTGTCCGGAGAGAAAACCGGGAATGGGGAAAAAGGCAGAACACTAGGAGAGATTGATGCTCAGCAGATGCAGGGTGTGCAGGAAACAGCCACAGACCCTAGAACTGAGAGCAAAGGCTTGCCAGAGATCAGGAGGCAAAAATCTGTAAGAAAAATGATGGAGGATGGAATAAACTCACCTGGCAGAGTGCAGTTTTAGCAGAGCACTTTATAGCTGCACTCCAAGGTATCTAAAGGCAAAGGGCCACTGATGCATGTTAAACAACAACCTCAGTCACAAGAATTTTGCATGTAATCTAATAATCAAAATGCATGAATTATGCATCATAATTTCTCAATGACTCTTAATGCTTTTTAGAATGGTCATACCTAGTTTGTCTCTGAGTAAAACTGTTGTGAATACTGAGACAGAAGATTGCTCCTAAAGCAAATTATTTTTATCTTTGTGTTTTTGCCATTTTGAAGGAATGATAATACATTACTTTAATAAGTTTGAAGCTTGTGATTCTAGAGTTTATTTTAGTAAAATCTAAAATGGAGATTGCTATATTCTAAGAAAATACTTTAAATACTCTGTTACTTGATAATTTTTACATATTTTAAAGAACTCTGGTGATAATTTTTTTAAAGTTTCTTGGGAATAGCTTAGATACTATACTGCTTTGCTATTGGGGAGAGTTAACCTCTAGTTTTAATGTGTTACAATTTTTCCTATTTACTCTGATCTTTTGCATGAATAATAGGAGAACTCTTTCTAAAAACACAATGGGTTATGGTTTGTGGCATGCATTTTGTTTGATATACACTAAATTACTGTCAGTTAATTACAATTAATTGTTTTAATAATAAATTTTTGATTTATCCTTTGACGTTTTATAATCTTGTTGCTTTTTGAAATTATGCTGTAGCTCGATTTAAATGTTAATTGATTTGGTATTAATCTTTTTAAAAGAATTGCTTAAGATACTTAATGTTAACTGATCTTTGTCATTTCTTTGTTTAGGAGATACAGAATTTACAGGTCAAGAAGAACTGATGGAGATATCTGAAGTTGACGAGGGGTTTTATTCCAGGGCTGCGTCTAGTACCAGCCAGTCGGGTTTATCAAACAGTAGTCACAATTGTAGTAACAAGACAAGTGTAGGAAAGAACCAGAGACGGTCAGGAGGAAGCAAAACTGGAGGAAAAGAAAAAGAAACTGCAGGAGAAACTTGCAGAGATCATTTTGCTCGAAAACAAACTCAGAGAGCCCAAAGTGAGAATCTTGAACTTCTCTCTTTGAAGAGACTGACTTTAACCACCAGCCAGTCCCTGCCTAAGCCCAATAGCCATGGTTTGGCTAAGACTGCTGCAACTGTGTTTAGTAAGTCCTTTGAGCAAGTCAGTGGTGTCACAGTCCTGCACAATCCATCGTCTGCCATTGGCTGTGGGACTGGGACTGATGCCAATAGGTTTTCTGCTTGTAGTCTCCAAGAAGAAAAGCTTATTTATGTTTCTGAAAGAACTGAACTCCCAATGAAGTATCAAGCAGGTCAGCAAAGACCTCCTAGTATTAGCATTACTCTGTCCACAGATTAATTTGTAACATATTTTTCTGGTGTAGCCAGTGAATCTGGAAACATGGCTTTGCTTCCTCATGAAAGTGCCCCAGGTCTTTCGTGCCTGTTCCTAACAGGAACCCTTAAATTCTGAGAGTTTCCTTGGCTTTAATGAAGGGAATAATTTTGTTTAGATTGCAGTTGGTTGAAATATGGTTGTGTTATTTCTTGTTTACGCCCTCCCTTGGTGTGAGTCTTTTTCTTATTGTTACTGTTGCTGTAAGGTTGTCAGTGTGACACATTTTGGCACATTGTCTAATCATGTTGCTTACATTTCATGTGATGTCTTGAGTTTGATTTTAGTGCTGCTTATTTTGGTAGATGTGTGTTTGCCCTTCATAGTCAATGGGTGTCTCCATGTAAGGAAACTACATTAAAAGGGACGGGACAGAGGAGCAGTCCAAGAATTCCAGCACTGGCCTTTTATTAGCCACGCTGGAAAATGGGCATGTGAAAAATAAAAATGATAATTATGGAAAGTGCTGACAAAAATCCTTGTAATCACATTGTCTTTAAGATTAGGATGATTTGTTCAAAGCAATGGAAAATGTCTGACAACTCAGTACCTGAGATTATTGTATAATTCCAGAAGATGGACAAGGGTATTTATGTTGGCATCTTTGGAATAGTTTTATATTGAATGTCAGATTGCTGGCCAATGCTGTTGTTTTGAAGTGTCTGATCTGGGTGTACAGGTGAAAATCCCTTTTATTTCTTAAGGTGTAATAGGCCATAATGCTGATTGACCCTGTTGCTGACCTTTGGAAATTCTAGTTAGTTTAGATTCCTGAAATTCAGAACACACATCGCTTAAAATCTGGAAATCATTGTAAATCTTATCACCCAGCTCTCAAGATGGCAGTATCACTTATATCATATTGAATTGTTTGTCTGCAAATGAAGGAAATCGGGAACATTTTTCATCTGTAAGATGTCATGAAAGAAAATAAGGATAGTGAAATATAGACAAGGTTATATGTATAGTAACTAATTTAGTGTTGTTTATGTTTGTCTTCAATAAAAAAAAACCTGAAATGCATTTCTTGATTGTAAACAGGACTATTTAAATGTACTTTTTATGATGTAGAAAGGATAATCAGTTACCACCAACCAAAGGTAAAACCAAGAAGAGTGATAAGGCAGAAGCTAAGCAAATGCGTTTGTAGCTGCAGGGAACTGTGTGACCTCTAGTCTGGATGGATGTAGCTGTGGCCGAGGTTCCCTGTAAAGCAAGCATAGCTAAGCAATGAGTGAGAGAAGGCAGGGCTGAGAAGAGTAAATCGCTGGGAGGCGGGCCTAGGAAGCTATTTACTTCTTGAGTGCTTTCACTTTTAGTACACAGTGATTGCCTTATTTACCATTCATAGCTGTCGTAGTGAACATATGCTAATGTTTCTCTTATACTTACATACAGTTCACGTACATTAAAAAAGGTTTGTAAGTGTTCAAGAGTGTCAAGCATTCACACTCAATACAGTTTTAACTACAACTGGTTTTCCTACCAGTTTAAACCTAATTCTTCCCAAAGCATGAACTGCTTTTTACTCACTTGCCCTGAATTCAGTATAGTTTTTAACATAAATGAATTTCATGTCACATCCAGTAACAGAACAGCATAAGATCTATTGACATAAATTATAGTTGGAAACTATAAGGCATCTGGAAAGTGAAGGTGATACTGTGTTAATTTAATAGTAATCCTGTGTACAATTTAAAATATTTGTGAAGTGTCACTGTGAAATTCCTATTGTCTTTTTGTAATCTTTAAAATTTTCCCTATGCAGAATTAACTAACAGTATTCATATTGTATAGAACTAATTTTAAAACTTTGACATTTTGAGCAAGTTGGAGTGCTCAGAAACGTAGAGTAAGGACAAAAGGAGAAGTTTGATTTTGATATTCTACAACTGAATGAATTTTGGTATTATTCTAAACCTTTAATACCAATGTGGTATGAGGACCAGTAAGAAGAACTGGTGTCACTAGGAGTTTTGGTAAAAAATGCAGACTTTCAGGATCAGACATAATGAATCAAAAGTGGCATTTTAATAAATACCCAAGTGATTTTTTGAACATTAACATTTGAGATGAGAGTATCAGAATGCAAACACTTACTTATCTAATATGTAGGATTCTTGGTGGTGATGCAATCCTACATCAGCTGTATTAAATACATAATTATTATAACCTTTATTGTTTATGATAGTTTATTAACTTTGTAATAGAAGTAGTAATGACGTCTTATAATTATAAAATCCTAGTGATCCTCATTTATTTTTGCCATAAAAATGTAACATTTTATATTTTTCTTGTTAACCATAAGTTAAATCAGAGCTGCTAATGCCTGTAAGTGTGCAAGGTTTTTTAGTACTTAAACGTTTACACAGTGCACAATAAAGTTGCATGTGTGTATTCTTTTAAAAATAAATCTCTGAAGGACTGTTCAGTGGAGTGATATGAAATTTTTGCTCCTACTGATTTTTTTTGGAGTGTGAAGTTGTTAACAATAAAATTATTTTATAGTACCTTTGGTGCTATTTTAAATAAGGATTAAACACTGAAATTTTTAATTACAATTATGAATATTGAGTAATACCAACTGTGGCAACCATAGTTTTTACTCCTACTTTCCTTTCCCCATTTGCCTTTTGAAAGGTAAGTTGGCTTTTTTAGATAACTTTCCTGTAAAGATGCTAGAGGTCACAAGTCTCTTGTGTATAACTTTCACCAAGAGGACTTCACATGAAACTGGTTTTGCACCCCATAGTTTAGAGGATCTGAGTAGAAACTGCAGCTCTTCCACATTTTAAACTTCCAGGGATTCTTTAAATCATTCAAATTTTTTACTCTTGAGTTCCAGCTGCCTGCATGTTCTTATGAAGCTGGACCCAACACAGGCCTCCAAGGACCGAATTGGGAGAGTATTTAACTCTTCCCTTACTCTTCTCCCTGAGGCCACAGAAAGACACTCTGGAGTCCCTTATACACCCAATGGAACTTTGTAAGGCAAACCCCGTACACTTGAAGGGTAGAAATTTTCAGTCCTTTAATGACAATTAGAGTTTGTTTTGAAGAAGCAGTCTTTCATTGCTCTTCAGTTGTGAAGCAACTTTTCAATAAACCTTACTCATTTTTTAAAAAATAAAGTTAAAAAGAAATATGTATATAAACCAAAAATAGATCAAACTGATCTCAGTTTTAAGGGATTTTTGCCAATTTTGGAAGAATAAATTTAAAATGTTTAAGGATTAAATTATGGGAGAAAAATGTACTTTGTAACCTAATTTAAATACTTAAGGCAGTTTAATGCTTGAGGCTGTAGACACAATAAATCTGTATCAAAGGAAAGCACATTAATGAAATATATTGACTATGTTAAGTATTAACTGAAAAAACTTACAAAAAATTCACTGAGTACTTAAATTAAGCATTGTAAGTAGAAATTAATGTATAAAAGTGTCTTCCCAATCTTCAAATAAAAAGTTAAAACTTTGGTCCTTGCGCATGAATTTATACTTTTAGGTTTGTTGTGTAGTGAAATTTACTCAATACATTGTTATTCAGATGTTAAATACTAAATTCTTTATCAGAGAGAATAAATATGTTGTCTTCTGTACTTTGTAATGTGCATATGTAATGAGAATAGCAGTGAACATTTTAAAAGATGTTTTTGTGTTTTTTATAGTAGAGTTATATGAGTACCTGTGTCTTAATACCAAATTTCTACAAGAAATCTGAAGATCATATTTCATATATTGTTGCTTTTTCTCACATGGGTATTATTGTGCAACTCTTTATTTCTAATTGTGTAGTGATACTAATCTTTTCCTGGTAAATATCCTTGTGTCTGATTGTTCCTAGAGTTTACATTCCTAAAGAAAACATGACTTTGGATATTTATATGTGTTCTCTACCATTTAAGGATATGAAAATAAACTGGAGTTTAGATCTTTGAAGTTTGTATATTTGTGCAAATGTTATCCATTTGTAGTACTTTATAAGGTGTTTGCTTCTTGTTTTATTAAAATAAAAAGTTAAAAATATTTGCTAGATCACTTATTTAACAGTTATAAAAATTGCAAATACCATCTATGTGGAAGGAGAAAGGAGAAAAGCTTAGAATAGCTGAACCATTGAGAACTAGCAGGGATAAGTTGTAGGACAGTGACATTGTGTTCTGGCTTTGTGCTTTACATGGCCTAGAGATGAGGAACAGGAAAAGTCCAATAGCATTGGTCCAGAGGAGAAGAGAAGTTCCATGGACCATGCAGTAAGGCTGATTATTTGTCATACCAGAAACCTAGGCAAGCTTAACTCCTTAATATGAGTTTGAGCTTAGTCTCTTGAGTACAGAAATGATATTCCCCTAATGCCTTAGTATAGGATTTTGTGCATGGCAAGCATTTAGAGAATGAATGAATGAATGAGTTCGGTTTATGCAAGTTTTGGCAAAGAATCAGTGATAAGGTCGCTAATGCATTTTATAGCAAAATTTAAAAAACTTACTGGCTCTAGTACAGCTCAGTGGCACTACATGGAGGGCATTACTGTATATGTGAAGAAACAAGCCCTGTTAAAAACTAGGAAAAAGACTTAGAACTGGTGTATAGTTGTTTATATTTGATTAATTTCATTTCATCAAAGGAACTAAATGGCTTAGGAGATATTTTCTTGATTATTAGGAAAGGACTTATAGAGAATGAAATTTCATACGATCTGTATAAATCCTATGAAATACACACTCTTCTGTTGACTTCAGTAGTCCCAATAAATAGTTGATGTACCTAAGAGAATATGACTTTGTTAATATCAACATCATTTTATAGTTAAAGGAAGACTATGATTTTAGTAATTTGGTATATCACCTTACATTGTGGTAGCTAATATTTGTAGCTAAATTATTTCATTTAATACTCAAAACAATTTTGTAAAGTGAATAGAATCCTCATTTTACAAAAGAGGAAACTGAAGCTAGCAGTAGGGAATGTGATTGCCGACAGCCAACCAGGTGCTGGGTGGCAAAGCCAGACCTTGAACAGTCTTAGAATTATTCTTCTATCACTTGGCAAAAGAAGATTCCAAGTATACACTTCCTAATGGGCATATATTTGAGATCCATTTGTCCCATCTTTTAGGGTTAAGTTTTGAAGTAAAAATCCGAGGTTTCCAAGGCTAAATCGTGATAGTTTGTAGAACTGTTTTATTGATAAATTGAGTACTAGTTATTTTAATAGTAAAATACTGTGAAATGAAAAATAAGGTACTGGGGGCTGGAGGAGTGGCACAGAAGTTAAGGTGCTTGCAATTACCTGTGTTGGATTCCCCAGCACCACTTAAAGCAGGGTGTGACGACTCATGCCTGTAATCCCAGCACTTGGCAAGCTGAGGCAGAATTGCAGTGAATCCCAGGCCAGTGGGCTGCATAGTGAGTTCAGGACCAGCCTGGGCTACAGAACAAGACCCTGTCAGAGAGAGAGAGAGAGAGAGGGAGAGAGAGACAGAGAGAGACAGAGAGAGAGACAGACAGACAGTGAATTTTCTCTGTTATAATGATGGAGGGTTTTTTTAAGTTGATATTATTATTGACATGAGAGAAATCAGTCTCTAGGACAGTTGGCTGGACAATAAATTGGTATGTATGAATCTGAGCAATTCAGCAGTGTATTTCAAACTTTAAAGTGTACCACTTACCCTCTGACCTTAGAAAATTCTATACTTGTATGTCTGTTCCACTTTATATTCTACATAAAATTCTGCTTAAATGTATAAACATAAAAATGCAAAGTATTTATTGTAGCATTGCTTATAAAAACAAAAAAGAAGGTGAAGAAAAACTACCAGTAATCTAAATGTCCATTAATAGAGAAATGTAAAAATGTGGTTCATATACAGTGGAAAATGATATAGTCATTGAAGGGAATGCAAACCTTATATAATCCCATTTCCCATGTAAATGTGAGAAATAGTTAATATGAGTGTACATACTTGTATCATACAATTATGTGTTTGCTGGTAGGGAGAGAGGGGAGCATTTTTTCTCAAAATGTCTAAAAACAGCCTATAATAGAGAAAAATGGTGGATATTTGTTTGTTCGTTTGTTGGAGGGAAGATTCCTGGATCTTTTGCTAATACCTCTGAATCAAAATCATTGCAAGAAGAGTTTGGAAATCAATATTTCTAATAAGTTCCTCAGTTTGATAGTCACATGGAATTTGGTTTAGTATCTAATCACAGTGGGTTGGTTATATACCAGAAGATTATAGTTAGAATTTCTTGAAGAGGCCTTGTATTTTAAATGCCTCCACCATAAAGTAAAGCCAGGTCACATTGATTAATATCAACACAGACCATCATCTGATGTATTTCTCTGACATGGAAAATATTTTTAATTTTGTTGTGATATGTGTGCACAAAATACTCAAGTTCAGTGTAAACATTATGTATTACGTATATACATCTCAATAAAATGGGGAAAAGAAATGTTTTTACCGTATAATAGGACATATTACTTAAATAAGCAATCCTTTAAAAATTTATTATTGAATTTTCTGAAATATCATCAGATGACCTGTTAATAAAGCAAAACTAAACAGTAGGATATACTGAGATTTTAAAAAATGTAGCTGGCACCTTAATATGCTTTGCTATGTCTGCACCAGAAAGTATAATATTTGTTGGACCTTGGGCTTGGCAGAGTTCATAGTTTAAGGACCCGTGTTCTCAACAAGCAAAGGTCTTAAAGAGTTTTGAGAATTTAATCATTGTTTGAGAAGCAAACCATCTGCTCAAGTAAGTAGATTATTGCTTCCAAACTGTTACAATTTATTTATGGAAGCAAAAAATTAGAGATCATTTTTGCTTTTATTCATCTTGTTTAAATTCTTGTCTTTCCTGGGCACAGATTTCCTGCAACAAACAACTAAGTCATGTTGACATAGGTGGACTATAGTCTTATCTAAGCTATGTCAGCCTTCCCAGATTCAGTTTTTTTAAAAATCTGTATTCAAAGACTGTAAGCCAATATTATATATACACCATAATGATAATGTCCTTAGTGACTTCCTACGGTTCTCTCTTTGGATCACTTGAAGGTTCTTGAAACCTTTTAGCATTTGATTGACACTGTTTAGGTAGTCTAACATAATCTTTATCATGTGCCATATCAGTCTTTTCACAGATCTGTCTCCCTTGCTTGGCCATAGCCCTGTTGGGAATTCAGTGTCATACCTAGTACATGATAGTAAATAAAGGCTTGATCTGTCAGATAGACTGTGACTCTAACCAAGAAAACTGTGCTAACATAGGAGAAACTCTGTTACTTCTCTTTCATGCAGAAGAAATCTATAAAATCCTCTGATTGGGTAGTTTACCTCTCTAGGAGGTAAAGATGAAGATTGTAAAGCTTGATTTTGTTTTTTTTAAGGGCATTGCAAGAATTTTTTAAAGAAGTAATTTGTATACACCATGTTTCTTTTTAATTAATGGAATGAATATTTTGGCGACTACTGATCGACAGTTGTTTCACTTTCCACCATATTATGCTGCCTTGCTCCTCTGTGGTACTAATGATGATAGACTCATCAGACAACAAAGTAGGCAAATACTAACTTCAATACTGTGAGTCTTCACTTCTTGTCTGATTTGTTGCCTTTTGTGGAAACTATAAATGTATTCAATGGTTATATCTTAGGTCTGCTAGTACTTAATCCTCTTAGTTACTTTTTTATTGCTGTGACAAAAATACCCAACATCTACAACTTAAGGGAGGAAATATTTATTTTAGCTCATAATTTCAGAAGGTCTCAGTCCATTCATAAGTGGCTGGCAATGATGGGAGCACATGGGAGAGGCCCAGCTGCTCACAGTGCGGCAGACAGTAAGCCAAGTGAGTGGGGGGGGCGGGGGGGCGGCTAGTGTATATGCTTCCAGGTCCTTTCACTGTAACCCTCCCGTTCTGGCTCAAGGTCCAGTGATCCACCCCGTCTGACAAGGCCCATCTCTTAAAAGCTCATGGTTCCATAGGTATCTAAATACATGAGGTTTTTGCAAACCATTACAGAGCCAACCCATAATATTCCACCCCAGCCCCCCAAAGGGATTCATGTACACCTCCTCATGAAAAGTACATTTAAGTCCTTCCCTAAGAGTTGGCAAAGTCTCCTGTGAGACTCCAGACAAACTCTTAAACTCTCAGCTGTGATCTCCTCTGAAAAGAAAACATTTCCAACATACAATGGCACAAGGGTAAGCATTCCCATTCCAAAAGGGAGGAATATAAAGATAGAGAGCAGTTGGATCAAAACAAGTTCTAAACCCAGCAGGGCAAGGGCCAAATCCTGAAACTCCATGGAATTCTGTAGTTCTGTGTCCCACACTCAGGGGAAAGTGCGGTGAGATGGGCACTCTAAAGGGGGCTTGGGTGGCCCTGCACCTATGAAACTGTCTCCAGCTGCAACTTTTATTGCTTCTCTTTTGGAATGGCCCCACTCAAAGCATGTGACTGTCCTCTGTGGACAGCCCATGTTCCTGGCATCTACAAATTTCTGGAGTCTCGACTGCACCTTAGGTTTCTCCTTCAAAACGTCACACATAGCCATCCCAGGGGCACACTGCCTGGCCTCCACGGCCTTCTGAAATCTGGGTGGAAGCCTCTATGACCCTACAACTCTTGCATTCTGAGTGCCTGTAAGCCAGTATCACAAGGATGATGCCAAGGTCTGCCACTGGATTAACCAGCAGTCTGGACCCATAGGACCACAGCTGCCCCAGTGGCCTCTAAGTACCTGGATGTCTGAACTCTGGCAAATAACTTCCCTCTTTGAAGTACACCCTGCCTGAGGTCAGATAAGTCTTTTGCCCTTCTACCTTTGAATAGGTAAAAGGGTAGGCTCTTGATGATTCCTGAAATGCCCTCAAGGCATCTTTTTATAATCCTAATTCCAAGTACATGGCTTCTTTAATATAAATCTGCAACAACCACAAGCCTTTCTGCCCCACCTTTGTAGTCCATTTCAGTTTGATGAAACTGCAAAGTTACATATTTTTTTCCTGCCATTTTTTTCTGCTTTTCAGTACAGAATTGGCTAAAAGTCACAAAGTATACCCATTTTACAGCCTGAACATTGGGCTGCCTTGAAATCTTCTTCATAACATTTCAGGAGGGTACTGCCTGTAACCTGTTTCTGGCAAACACTGGACAAGGGCAAAATGCCAACACACTTTTCACCAGAGTGTAGCACACGTGGTTTCTAGACCAATAGCCAATAAAGTCCTCCTTCCCATCTGAAAATTCTTGAGCCTGGCCCTTCTGCAGTTCCCTTTGCATTCTTGTCTTCTGAGATTTGACCAAAATCTCCCACAACTTGTCTCACACTGTGCTATGGCTTCTCTAGCCAGCATCTTCAAAGCTCTCCAGACTTTTCCTGCAGACAAATTCCAATTTCTAAACCACATGGTCAGGTAAAGCCATAGCAATGCCCCCACTTTTCTGGTATCAATTTTCTGTCTTAGTTACTTTATCATTGCTGTGACAAAAATATCTTAACATTCACAAATTGAAGGAGGAAAGATTTATTATATTAGTTCACTGTTTCAGAGGTCTTAGTCCATTTGTGGGTGGCTGGCAATGGGGGGAGCACATGGCAGAGTCCTAGCTATTCACAGCATGGTAGACAGGAAGCCACTAGAGTGAGGAAAGGTGGTCTTGTCCTTTTGATCTGCCCCTTCTGGTTCAAGATCCAGTAGTCCACCCTTTCCAGTTCAAGTCCCAGTGTTGCATCCCTTTGGACCAGCCCTCACCTCTTAACGGCACATGCATGGTTCTGTAGGTACTCCACAACATCCAAATACATGAGGCTTTGGGAGACATCTCAGACCCAAATCACAACACTAATGAAAACCCACAGTGGTCTCCGTTTAAAAATTTTCTATTTTCTTTTAGCCAACATGCTGCTACTTGTATCTTGCCACATCATTTTTAATATTTTCTTATTTCTCTTAAAATGAACCTATTGGAACAAAATGGCATCACTTCTAATTCCACTCTAGTAGAGAATCTTGTTTAAATATTTAAGATTTTTATTTGTGTCAAATAAGTTAAATTTGATGTGAAAGAAAAATAAGCAAACTCATGAGCTATACTTACAATAAAAATACAATTTCTAGCTCACTGAAAAGGAAAAAAAATTGAATCCACTTACATAAGTAGTACAACACAGCATACCAGTACTAGCTAGAAGTAGAAAATGGTCTTAAAGCCTTACCAAAAATAATTCTTGAGGACAGTGAGAAAAAGAATTCTTTTCAGTGAGAATAAATCTGTGAAGTGTTCTGTCTATTTTGCATGGAAGATACCTCAACATACAGATCATTATCATTAAACCCACCCAGGTGGTGGGAGACACAGAACTAATAGTATTGGAGAATGAATGATAAAAATTTGAGAGCTAAAAGTGGTGGACTTCTTAAAATGGATTTAGATTGTAAGTATAATTGTTTCCCACACACATGCTAAGTAAAAACCTCATTGTGAGAATGGTTTAAATAATCCTATGATTAGGCAACACTGAGAAGGTCAAAAGAGTTCTTTGGTATCCTGCTCTTAATCCCATCAGCTTATTAACAAAGAGGACTTACAGGAAAGATCAGGGCTACACATAGACTTTAGCAAAATGAGCCTCCTCCCCTCAAGAGTGCTCTGGTAACTGTCACTGCTGTGATCCTGTCTTCCAGAATCAGTGATTAGCCCTAATATATCGTGTCCTAGGGTGACCACAGAGTTGCTTAATGACAGATTTATTTGGTCAAATCTGCATGTGTGAAGAGGCAGCCACTTATCCTCATGGGGTAGCTCCTTTTTCTGAATCTGATTTGTTATTTGCCTTCCCTGTGCTTCTGTGTGCAACACCAAGTGAGCTATTCACCATCCCAAGTTCCCTCAAAATACTGATTTTAAGGAACTTATAAAAATCCAGTAATGGTAAATTAGGTAATTAACATCAAATTTTCCATCACCAGTTAGATAATTTGAAGAAAAATTTGTTTAAAACATGGAAATCTAAAGAGTAAAGCTCAACAGTGGCGTACATAGCCTTGGTTCTGAAGATAACCAGCTGATTCCAGAAGAAGCACTTACGGCTATAATCAAGGCTGTTTCACTGCTTCAGGAAGTTTGGAGAAGAAAGACTGGATATTGCTGCTTGCCAGGCCATAGGGAGCGGACTCAGAAACCCCAGTGCCTCGGGTGAGGACCTCACAAAGCTCTACCATAGGAATAAAAACTAGTTGAAAGTACACCTCTCTCACAGACATATATACAAGGAATTCTTCACAGCTTGAAGTCATCTCAGTTCTTGAAATTAGATTAAAGTAATCTAGGTGCCAGATAATAAACACTCCATGCAAGGGGGAAAATTCCTACGAATTCCTCAAATACAATGTTCAGCCCAGAATAAAAAATGAGACACTTCTACAATACAGCAGCACTCAGAACAACTAGCAACATGGGATAAAATTTCTTAAAACCTCAAGCCATTGAAGAACTTTCGGCCAAGCGGGAGAGACCAAAGAGAAAATGTACAAAAAGAAGTTAATACAGTATGCTGAGACATAGCCCTTAGCTGTGCTAGAAAGTTTGGGCCTTAGTTCCTGTCTGGAAATTTGGATTAGAGGAGTGTTCCCACCATTGCTGAGTGACAAACTGGTTTACTTTGTGTGAGCTATTTACACAAACAATGTGTTTTCTGCTAAATGCCTGTTAAGATTTGGATCTGTAATGACTCCCAAAACCTCACGTATTGATGTTGAGATGGGGCTGGGTCAGAGGGACTGGAACACTGGGGCTTGTGCCAGAAGGGGCGAATTACCTGGAAGGGTTATCCTGACTTTCCTTGCTGTCTTGGCTCCCAGCTGCCATGCCCTGAAGAGCTCTCTGCTGTGCCTCCACATGCGTGCTCACTACTGGCAGCTGGCTGTAGATAGACTGTGACTGTCAACTGTGAGCTAAAATACATTTTTCCTCCTTTACATCGTGGATGTCAGGTATTATGTCCCAGCAACAAAAAAGTAACCAAGACAGTGCTGAATTTTTGTTTGGAAGTCTGGAATTGTGTGCTGTGGGATAGCTCTATGACCAGCAACCCATTCAAACATTGGGCAGTCAGTCTTTAATGAATGTCCCTAGCTGGCAAAAATTTTATGTGTCACAGTTCAGTCCTGGAAGAATTAAGTACATTCTGTGTGATTCTGTAGAGAAGAGATTATTGGACTCTTCTATCTAATTTCCTTTGGATTTTGCCCTATGTGCTTTCCTTTCTTCACTGATTTTTTTTTTTTCTGGAATAAAATAGAGACCTGAATACAATTGTATGCTAAGTCTTCTGAATCTTACTGAATCACAGAACCTGGGGTGATGGTTTGGTCCCGGGGATTCCAAACACAGTAGGTAACCAGAGAAATAGACAGACATGCTGCTGCTACTTTATCCTTTATGGAGGCACAAATTGGGAGCAGTAGGCCTGGAAATAGTGTTACTGGTGAGAAGCAGAGAAGCGAGCAGATTATGAGAACCACATACAGGACTGGAGAGACAAGTGTAGGGTCACCTAACCAACCAACCCTTGGGAAAGCAAAGTTTCCAGGAAGGCAAAAGGTTTAGAGGATTAATTAAGCCTGACACTCCATGATTTTTTTTCCTTGACCAATTGCTGAATTCCTGGCTTGCTCAACAGAAACATGCATCTGTATGAAGGAGACACCAACGAAAGCCAGAGCAAAGGTTTTGCTATTCTCATTGCATCATGATGATGACCAGGCAAAAATTGTGTTTGAGGACCTATGGTCCCAACAGAGAGGTCCGTTTTCATGTGCCAAAATCCCAGTTGTAAATTCTGGAGACGGGCTGCTGGTGTAACTCTGTGCAGAACACTTACTTAGTATACACATGATTCAGCACCCAGCACCAGAACAAAATAGAACGAAAAGACAAATACCAAAGTCTGGAGAGCAATAGCCTAGAAACAGAGGAGAATTAGAGCAAATAAAATGCTATAAATTTGGTTCAAGTCAACTAAATTATTAACTGGTTTAATGTGCTCTACCTATGACCTCTGTATCTTCCCATAAGGAAATACAGTGATCCCTCTCCATGGGAAAATATAGTCCGGAGACTGAACTGTGTACAACTTCTAGTATTGAGTAAAAAAGAAGGACAAAGAATGCTCAAATGAAGAAGAAAAAGGCAATGAAATATAGATTTACAAAGGACCTCACTAGTATTGCTGTCAGATATGGATTTAAAATAGATTTAATTAGTAAGTCAAAAAGAATTTCATGAGATTTCAAATCTGTTTAAAGAATTTAAATGTTTTTTCTAGGATTGCATTCTATTTTTTTCTCAAATTGAAAACTGCAAAATCTAAAGTCATAAACTCAATATACATATTTAAGCAGATTTTTAAAAGGAATGAGCAAAGGAAAGATTTTTAGATTGGATTTTTTTTTGAGAGAGAGAGAGGGTCTCACTCTATAGCGCAGGCTGATCCTGAACTCACTATGGAGCCCAGGCTGGCCTTGGATTCAAGGCAATCTTCCTGTCTCAGCCTCCCAATTGCTGGGATTACAGGCATGCACCACCATGCCCACCTGATGTAGTTCAGGGGAATCAAATTCAGGTACTTAGCAATTGCTGAAGCAAGCGCTTTAACTGCTGAGCCATTCCTCCAGCCCATAGACTGGAATTTTAAAAATCAAATTATATGGTGATTCCAGGAGATATTCTTTAAATTCGAAGACTTAAGATATAAACTGAAAACAAACATATTCAGATGGGGCTGGATGTGTAGCTGCTCAGTGATCTCACTGATAGAGCATGTTCTTAGCATATGTGAGAATGTGGGTTCAATTCCCAGAATGCACATCAAACACACACACACATATCCCCTCCACACAGCACAGGACATAACACAGAAAATAAATGGGATATATCAAGCATCAAACTATTAAGTTTCTTGCACAGAAAAGGAAACAACATAAAGAGATCCTACGGAATGGAAAATAATATTTGCCAGTGACCTCTTAGACATAAGGCTAACAAATTTATAAAGAACTCAAAATAAAACTCCCCCAGTAAACGACTCAGTCAAAAAACAGGCCATTGGAGTAAATGGACATATACCAAAAGAAGATGTACAAATGAACAAAAAGTAAATTAAAAAATGTTTAATGTCTTTGGCCGTAGAGAAATCAAAGTCAAAACAATACTGAAATTTCATCTTTCTATATACCAAAAACTCAAAGAAAAAAAAAACAACACTGGTGAGGGTCTGGGGAAATTGTTGGTGGAACTGTTAACTAGTACAACCACTGTAAAAACCAGTAGGACATTCTTCAGGAAACTGAAAATAGAAACCTCATTTGGTTATCATGCTAAAAGAGCTAAAGACATCACATTACAGTAGCACGTGCATACCTGTACATATAGCAGTGCAACTCATAATAATTCTCAGAAGCAGCCTATATGAATAAATAAACAGATGAATGGAGAAAATGTAATAATACACAATGGAGTATTATTCTTCCATAATGATAAATTTGAATCATTTGTAGAAAAACAGATGCATCCTGATGCCACAAATGCTTAACAAAGTTAATCAGGTGCAAAAGGTTAAGAACCACATGATTTCCCTTATATGAGAAACTCAAAATATAAATGGCCCAAACAGCAAAATAAAAGAAAGAAGAGAGGAAATAGGGAGGTAGACTCTTCAGGGATGGAAGGGCAGTTGGGGATGGGGAGTGTCTCAGTTACTTTTTCGTTGCTGTGACTCAATACCCGACCCCCACAAACTTAGGAAAGGAAAGGTTTATTTTAGCTCACAGTCTCGAAGGTCACAGTCCATTTCAGGGGTGGCCGGCAACAATCGAAGTACATGGCAGAGAGAGAGGTGGAGGCAGCTTCTCCGGACATCACAAACAGGAAAGAAGCTGAGACCAGCTGAGACTAGTCCCAGTCCTCCAGGAAGGCAGGGGCAGCTTATGTATCCTTTCGGGTCTCCGCCCAGTAACCAGTCCCTCCTGCGTCCAGGTGTGGCCACTACACACCGTTAATCCACCCCTCCAGACCAGACCCCAATCACCAACATCACATGGTTCCATTAAAATACATGAGACTTTTGGGGGACACTCCAGATCCTAACCACAACAGCAAGGGAGAGCAAGGGAAGCCAGAAAGGGGAAGTAAAAATGACCAAATATAGCATGTATATACACCAATTCCCTGTTAGTTTTTATGTTTCTAAAGTGATATATATTATAAGAATACACAAATAAAAATGCTAAAAAGATGTGCCATGCAAACAGCACCCTAATGAGAATCAGTGTGGCTTTACTAATACTATTACACTTTCAAACAGAATGTTACTAGGATTACAGGGAGGTGTTTTATGATTAAAAAGTCATTCTATCATGAAGACATAACAATCCTAAACATTTATGCATCAAACAGTAGAGGCTCAAAATACTTGAAGAAAAAAATTGACAGACTTGGAGGGAGAAGAGATAATTCATTGATAATAGAAACTTTAATACGCTACTTTCAATAATTAACACAATAACCTGGTAGAAGGTTAGAAAGAGATTTATCCTAATAATTCAAGTTTGCAGTATTAGTTCCTACAGTGAGTGTAACAAATTAGTACAAGCCATGTGGCTTTAAAACTACAAAACTGATTCACACACAGTTCCAGAGACTGAAACCAGGGTGTCAGTGGACCAGTGTTCTCGAAGGATGCTAAGATCCTTCCTTGCGTCTTCCTAACTTGTAGTGGCTCCTGGTAGGTCCTGACTTTCGGTTGTGGTTTACTCCAGTCTTGGCTTTGATTGTCACCTGGCTTTCTTTCCTGTGTTCTTGATACATTCTTAGAAGAACACCAGACATGCCATTGGATATCGGGTTCACTCTAGCCCAGTATGATTCCAACTTGGCCAATTATGTATGCAAAAAGTCTGCTTCCATGTAAGGTGCCATCCTGAAGTTCCAGGTGAACATGAATTTTGGAAGTTACATTTCAATCCCAGGGTCCTCTCTATGGCCCTGCCAAGATCACACTTTTGGTGTTTATAAGAGTAATAGCTTTGGATGGGTTGATCTTTTTGCCATTATAAAAATGTCCCCATCTCTAATACTTTTTGTTTTAAAGTTTGATCCATCTGATATTAATACAACCACTGTAGCTTTCTTATATATGTTGTTTATGTGACATGTCTTTTACCATACTGATATTTGAAATCATTTAAACCTCTGCCTTTTGATTGAATTTTTTTAGTAATTCTCAATGTTATTGATATAGTTGGATTTACATTTGCCACTTTATTTTTTGTTTTTTTTTTCCTCCATCCTCTACTACTTTGTCTTTAAGCGAATGCCCTAGCTTACCATTTTAACTCATTTGATAATTGTTTTCACTATGGACTTTTGAGTTGATCTTCATGGATCTTCAAGAGTTCATCAGATATATATTTGAATAGATGTTGGAGTTCATTACAATCAGCTTTAAATGTACATTAACTTAATTCCATTGAGACAGAGAGTTCTTACTAATCACTTTTTCCTTTTTTGTGCTATTATTGTATATACTAAATTTTCTATTCTACAAACTAAGAAAATATTGTTACTGGTTTATGTAACTTTATATCTACTAAATGTGAAAAAGAAAGGAAATAGGGTATATAGTCATAGTGTTTATTATTTTTAATCTTTTTATTTGTACTCTTCGATTGTTGTTGTAGGTTGGACTACCTTCTGGTATTACCTCCTTATCCCACACTTTACTCTAAGCTGTCACCCCTATGCTGTTACTACCAGGCACATTACATGTCGTATGGTACAGGTATACATACATGCTAGTCTTTATATACTTACCTTATAAGTCAGCTAAAAGAACAAAGAAGAAAAATATGCATTTTACTGTACCATATCTTCACCTTTCCTCATACTTTGCATGTTTTCATGTGGATGTAGATTTTCATTTGGATTTACTTTCTTTCAGCCTGAAGAATTTTCTTTGGCATTTCTTCCTTTCTTAGTTATTTTAGGAGACAAGGATCTTAATATCTCCCTTAGGTTGTCCTCAAGCTCCTGGGGAGATCCTTTGGCTTCAGCCTCCTTGAGTAGCTAATTATAGGTGTACTCATCCAGGTCTGACTTCCTTTAATATTTCCCGTGAGGTGTGTCTGTAAGCAATTATTCCAAGTTTTGTTTATATGGGAATGTCTGTATTTCACCAATGTTGGAAGACAATTTTGGTGGCTATAAAGATCTTTGTTGAAAGTTTCTTTCAGCACTTTTTCTAGGTCTTCCTGATGCCTCTGGCTTTTGCTGATCTGCTGAGGAATCAACTACTAACCTTCTTAAATAAGCCTTTGATTGTGACAAGATATGTTTCTCTTGTTGCTTTTAAGATTTTCTTTGTCCTTCACCATTTTTACTATTATATATCTGAGTTTGTGTATCTTTGTGTTATCCTATATGGAGTTCACTGAGCTTCTTGGATGTGGAGCTTAATATTTTCTCAACCTATTTGGGATATTTAATGCTATTTTTTCTTCAAAATTTTTTTCCCACCAGATATGTTGGTGAACTTGAAAATATCTAGTTTTCTTTCTCTTCTGACTGTGCTATTTCCATCAGTCTGTCTTCAAGTTTGCTGATCTTTTTTCTTCTGCCCCTTCAAATCCAGATCGGGTAACAAGTCTCTCTAGTGAAATTGTTTTCCATTTCTACCTTTCAGCTCCAGAATTTCCAACTGATTCACTTTTAAAATCTCTCTTTACTAGTATTCTGTATGTGATGGGACATTGTCATTATGACTTCCTTTGCTTTTTTATGACTCATTTCCTTGAGTTCTTTGTACACATAGATGTAATGACTACCTTGAAGTCTGTTACACCTGCAATCTGGTCTATTTCACATGCAGTTTCTTTTGTTTCCATATATGATTTGTGCTTTCCTGTTTCTCTGCATAACTTACAATTTTTGTTGACAACTGAACAATATATGTTGTCTGGTTTCCTTCTCACAGCCTGGAACCTGTTTTTGTTATTTGCTTGGCTTCTTTAGGCACTATTTTCATAAAGCCTGGTTTTTCTCCCATGATGTGGGTCCGTACTCAGTTGCACTGGGATAACAATCATGTCAGCAAGGCTTTCTTTGGCCATCTCTCCTCCCACCCCAAGTCTTTCTGTTAAACTTGCACATGTGCTATTATACCCACCTGTTCGGCTCTCTGAATTACCCTCTGATTCCTCTTTTGTTTCCAATGATGTCCCAAGGCAGAAATTGCTCTGCAGTTTAATCCAATTATATTCAGAAGGTAGTCTTTGAATTTTATCCTGACTGCAGGAGCGCACTTTCAGCTGTCATTTTCCTTGGTTCTTCTCAGTGATGACCTGGCCATGTTCCACTATTGCTCTTAATGAGCTATTGTTTTCTAGAGCATCTTTAGACTTGAACTTTGTACACTCTGTTTCAAGTAAAGTCAGTTTCTTTGGGGAAAATTTGGAACTCTCTTTCTTTATTTTTTATTATTATATACATTTTAAATTTTTTCATTTTGTATATACATGAATTCCAAATTTCATAACACACTAGAGACATGGAGTTTGGGGAATCAATGACCTTCTATGCCCCCCTTCTTCAGAGGCTCCCCGTTTCCTAGATGACCATTGCACTGCCCTTTTTCTACCCTGTCATTCATGTTGGGGGCCTTTTTGGAACTCCCTTTTCTTATGAACTAGTTCTCTTCCTGGGAGAAATCCCTGAAGCACTGTTCTGGATGGGCAGTTGCTTCTGTTCCCCTTGTCTTCCTTCTTCCTGCACTGAACCTCTGCTCTTGAGTAAGCTGAGGCAAGGTTAATTGGGGCCAATATTCTCGGCCTACTTCACCTGAGACAGAATTTCTGTCCCCTGGGTGAGGGCTGGGTAGAGGAAGGGCCACCCAACCTCTTGCCTGCACTCTCGGAATTTTTATTCCTGAACTTGGAGTTGGAAGGGATGAGAAATGCTAAAAAGACAGGATTCTCTATCTCCTTGGCCATATCCACCTAGAGCGAACTTCTGTCAATCTAAGCTGGAAGGTATAAGGTAGGGAGAGAGTCCTGATTCAACTCCCACATGTTACTGGCCCATACTGCTCATCGCTCAATCAAGACAGAAATTTGTGGAAGGAAGTATGTTCACTCAAAGCTAGTCCTGAAGAAGAGAAAGGAGTTTATCACTTTGCATCGTTATCATGGGAGGTTCATGTCTGTCAAATGCTTTTAGAAGCCAGTGAGATTCTGGGCAGAACATATCCCGTGCCAAGCAGTGGGGGAGGCCATCTTCAGGTTCACTTTCTTGGCTATCATTGTTTCCTGGCTATCACTTTTTGCCTCCTTGTATTCTTCAAAATGGAACCAGACCTTCAACTTCTGGAAGGATCTGGATTTGCTTTCCAGAAAATATGCATTTTCTTTTCAGAGAGTTACTTTTCCTCAAGTCAGTTCATATGAGCTAAGAAGAGTAGAGGGTGATAACAGAGGCCACTCTTTAGATGTTAGTATACCATGTGAAAGGCATGGGACGTTAATGGGCTTGTGGGGAAAAGATTAGAAAGGGAAGAAATTCTATTGATAACATCCGTTTTGATTACATGTTCTCATTCTCATACTATTCTGAATTTTAGTAGATTGTCCTGAATTAATGGTTATTCATTTACTGTATTCTTAGGACAATTTCCGGAGACTTTCAGTGGTGGTTTTTGGTAGATCTCACTAGTTGTGCTTATATTCTGTGGTCCTCAGAACTCCTCTTGCTGCCATCTCAGAAGTAGAAACTTCACGGAAGTTTGTAAGACAAACTGTTACCAGCCTATTAAAGGTCAATTTAATTATGAGTTCATCTGCTCTGGAGTTCAACGCCAGCCCAAATCAAATTATGGTAATACAGGAAAAAAGGCTTTTCAAAAGCAGGTTTGGGTCAGGTGTGGTGGCATGTACCTGTAATTTCTGCACCCAGGAGGCTGAGGGAGGAGAACTGCTGTAAGTTCAAGGTGTGAGTTCAGGATCAGCCTGGTCTACAGAGTGAGACTTTGTCTAAAAACAAAACTCAAACAAAAACAAAACCTAACTTTGGGGGAGATGGTGAGAATCATTTTTCTAAAATTGTTCATTTTTTCAACTTGTCTCTGAAACTGGGACTTTTATGACATATGCCAGAGGGTGAGGGAAATTGTGGGTTTAAAGTTGTAAAATAGGACTAAAGGAATGGCACAGTGGTAAAGCGCTTGTTTAGCAAAGTCAAGTGCTAAGTACCCGAGTTCAGTTCCCCAGCACCACATAAGCTGGGCATGGTGGCACACGCCTGTAATCCCAGCACTAGGGAAGCTGAAACAGGAGGATTGCCATGAGTACATGGCCAGCCTGGGCTCCATAGTGAGTTCAGGACCAGCCTGGGCTACAGAGCAAGACCCTGCCCCCACCCCCCCAAAAATAAAATAAAAAGTTATAAAATGAATTCAACATGTACATAGATAGCTTTTGCTGTCCTCCTGCCCTCTCTTGGCCCTTCACATCAACTACAGATATCATTGAGCCTGGAGCAGAGTCCTTGATCTAAAAAGAAATTGCTTTTCTCTAGCAGGCATTTGCATACCTATACTTGTAAAATTTCTTTACTTCTGAGGAACTGTTCTTTCTCCACTTGCACAGGATAATATAACCTTTAATTTAAAATGTTGTCTTGCCTGTATTTAATCTACAAACACTGGTCTTGAAAATGTCTTGGGGCTATGAAGCCAGTAAATATACTGCTATGATTAAAATCACTAGTCTATCTTTAAATAGAATTGCTTCTTCTACTTCAATGATTACCCTTCTTAAGAAAGAAAACATAGGGATGTTGACCTACTCAACCAGGTCTACATTCAGTTACAATGTACTTTAATTTAAAAAGTTAATTAGTATTAAATGAATTAGAAACATCTAAAATTTTGACTTTAATCTAGATATGAGAATAAGAAATGAATGGGTATCCAGATTTTTATAGGGCTGAATTGTCTTGAAGCCAAAGACATTACTAAAATTTACATCTAAAACATAAAAGCGGACTATCAATTACTATCTGGCATAAAAACAAAACAGAAATACAGTTATGAGGACGATTGCTTATGATCAATGATAAAGAACTTAGCCAAAATTAAAGCAAAAATAAAACAAAACCAACCTACACAATGCTTCATTTTCAAGGTTCCTGTCTCCTTGATACCTTCCAGGATAAGGACCTCTGAGTGGCCTCCACCTTGATGTAATCACGAAGGTTCAGTTACAGTAATAGTCTCCAAACGCTGCTACACAAAATCTTTCTTTCTGTTCCTGATGCCAAAACCCTTGTAAAAAGCACCTTATATGGTTCCTACTTGAGTCTTGTCATGAAACGTATCAGCTGTAGACTTCACACTAAAACCCAAGTACTCAAAATGTAGACGTCCAAAAAGATAAGACCTCATTAAACAACTAATGTAACATAGTAAGACATAAATATTAACATAAAATAATGATAGCAACATAATTTTTGTGGATTTCTACATGCTCTTTTATTTAATAAACATACACGAAGAATAAGCATATTCCTAAAATATTTTCTTAAATTAATTCACTAGGAATTAACTAAAGTTGGCCAGAAAAAGGGAGAAAATGTTATGATGTGTTTTATTATCAAAATTGGACTGCTAAAATAACCTGCTTATGAGTTAAAACATACAAATTTACTTGTTTTAGTATCATTTTAACACACTGCATTTTAGCACTCCTAATCTTGCAATTATACAAATGGTTCTTTGGTAAGTAATTTTTATTGTAGCTGTGTACACTCATTTTTCAGGTTAAAAGAAAACTGGCCTTTTCAGGTTTAAAAAATTAATTAGTATTAAACGTTTTGCATTTGTTGCTGGTGCTTATTAAGAGAATTACTTATTCGTCATAAGTTATGGTTCATTTAGGTGTATTATGTTGTCTGGCTCTCCTCTCTTTATTTCAAACACCCATGTCCACATGTAATTCATCAATCCATATACAAATACTAACCATACTCATAGAAAGCCCTCTCTGGGTTTTCTGAGGATGCTAAGGAGAGGAGGACATGAAGCCACCTCAACTGGATGTCCTGAAAAAGCTATGAAACCATTGCAGAGCTAGAGTGGTGGGATCAAGAGGACTAACTGTTTGAAAGAGAGATATGGTGAAAGTTCAACAAAAAGGTCTTCTTAAATCACCCTAAATATAAGAACCGAAGTTTTCTAGAACAGTAGGGGATTGAGTGAGCATGGGAAAATGGATATGGGTCTGAGGGTACAATGGGAGAAAAGGCCTAGAAGAGTTAAAGACCTGGATGTAGTCAGATCACTATAGACATGCAAAGTTATGGAGTTGCCAAGACACCTGCAAGTTCAGTAACTCAGGAGGACTCACAGAATTCACTGGAAGCTATTCTGCTCACAGTCATGGCTTATTACAGAAAATGCATACAAATTAAAATCAGCTAATGGAAATGATGGTGCACAGTCCAGGAAGAGTTCTGGTGTTAAGTCTCCACTTCTGTTTCCCAATGGAGCGTGCACAGTACTAACTCCTTGCAGCAATGGACTACGACAAACCAGGCTCTTTCAAACCTCAGACACAGATATGTTAGGTCAGACAGGCAGATTCGTACACACTCTGAAAATTAAGCTGACACTGCATGCTGAAGCCCCCCTATTATAAATAACATTATTTGGTAAGACATTCCAAGGGAATACTGTAGGAGTTGAGGCAAAGGCCAGAACTCTCTTTGGGTAAGATGAACTACTTCTACACAAGATACAAGTTCAGTTTGGCTGGAGTGCTATGTGTTAGAGGCTTGGAACATGATCAGGGGACAAGGGGAGAATTGTTGATGGGTGACAGGTAGAGAAGGAGCAAATGTTGTGAACAAAAGACATAGATTAAAGATGTTCCCAGAATTGGCATGGTTATTTGGGGATGGGGCACTTCTCATCTCTTCCCTCCACAGAATGCCCATAAGATCAAAAGTGGATGAAATAAGCCCAGCATCCTAAACAGAAGAAAAGCCAAGCTGTATCTATGTTCAGGAACACTGGGATGTTTCATAACTGTGCCATGCAGAAAATCCAAACAACAAAAACGTCTTAAATTGAGCAAGTGGTGAAAGTGAGAGCAAACAGGGACCCTTAGGCTTCAAGAAAGAACACCAAAGTTCTTCAAAAGAAATTCGCCAAATAAAAATTTCTGCACTTCTTTGAAATCACACCTTAAGCATCTTCTTATTTTTCATCATGTAAGCTATTTCTAAGTTTTTACCTATTGGAAACAGATGTTTACATGCAAAAATATGAGGGCAAGAGAGAAATTAAAGCTCTTGTAACTGTACTCTTTATTTAAGGGTAGCAGTCAAACTACCTGCGTAAAAATATCTGGGTAGGCTTCTCAGCCCCATCAACAGAGATTCTGGTTGAACAGACTGGAGGAAGAGGAAAGCACAGGAATCCGCATTTTAATAAGCACAATCTGGATCCACCTACCTTACCTTCTAAATATTTTGCACACTTATGATTATGATTATTTCCTTATGATGATTTCTTTGAATAGCCCCAGGAAAACGTTTAGTTCAATGAAAAAGCTACTACCTCCATTAATGTTTTTGAATAGTTCTTGGTGCTCCCTTTCTTACAGATATTCTAGATTCAAGGGTGGAGGGGCTGAATAGTTCTGTGCTGAGATCTCTTGGAGGAACTAAAGTAACATGCCAGCCTTAGACCAGCCTCTGGCGACATGTCAGCAGGTGCCAAAATATCTTTGCTTTATTTCTACTTTTTTTTGTAATGCAAGTTTATTTTTTAAGATTTAGGTATGTCTTACCTGAACTAAGTAAGGAGAAAAGGAAAGCTCTCACAACTCTCCCAGACACCCCTGTTGGTAGGAGCCTCACATAGCCTGGTCCAGGTGCTTAATTTGCACATTAATTGGAAGAACCATTGCTTTAGATCAGGCTTGTCCAGAAAGCACTCTGCCATTACCTACCCTTGTTTTTTTCAAGTGAATAGGAACTATCTTGGGTTACATATAAAATATATGACACAGTGTGTGTGTGTGTGTGACATAGTGTGTGTGTGTGTGTGTGTGTGTGTGTGTGTGTGTGTTTGTGTGTGTACTAAAACTTTTAAAATATTTTTTCATTATTACATGTTTAAGAATCAAGGGGAAAAAATGGCAAGTTGTAGGTTGGACACTCGCTTTAGACCAACCCATCATATATTGTCAAGGTGAAAAATAAAGAAAAAAACAACAGAAGTTAAATGACATTTCAGGGTTGTCATAATTCTTTGGATATTGAATAATACCATTTTTTTACAATTATCAATTAAAGGTCCTTTGCTCTTACCTGTTTCATTGCTATATTTATTTTCTCCATGATAAAGCACGTGTGCACTGCTCTAAACATTCAACTGTTACGTCTCCTACTCTTAACTCAAACTTCCACCAAGGGCTGTTTCCAATCTTGAGCTTTAATTCATTCTTAAATTTTAATGGTGTGTAATTATGCTCTTGGATTGTCTATTTATTACAGAAATCCCAAAAAGTTGTTCATTTTTTATTTTTGTAATTTGATGTTTGTAAATCTTATGTGTATAAAGACTCTTCCCACATTGACTATAAATCAAGTAGAGCCAGGTAAGAATCTTATATATTCAAAATTCTTCTTGATCAATAGTTCATTACATATTTTATCCCTTTGACTGCTCTTAATGTTTTATACAAGTACAAAATGTGTGCATTTTATGTGTTTCTGAGAACAACCTGCATTTTTTATGCATTATTTTTCCATAGCAGACATAAATATTTACCAGTTTTTTTTTTTTTGGATAGTTTTTAATGTTTAAAGCTGCCCATTTGGACTGCTTTCAGACTTAGTCTATCAGATTTTGATGGATTAAAATGAATCTCCCCTTCCTTTCCATCGAATTATTCTAACCTTTCACTACTTCTTTGTTTACATCAGCATGTGAATTTGCCTCCTGCTGGATCAGGAGCCAGTGGGGATAGAAATATGAATTAGTGTGAGGCAGTGAGTACCTGAAAAAAAACAAAAAAAACCAAAACAGTGTCAGCCTTCAGATGCCGAAGCTGATGACTGTTGCTGCTGCCCTCTCTCCACTTTCTTTCTCCTTTCTCTTTCTCATTGTCACCATCATGAGATAGTGACACTGTGAGCTAGTCTCACTCATCAGTCTTTCCTGACAAATAGCTCTGGAGAATCCAACTAGTACTTGGTGTAAGCTAACATGGCAAACATGGTGTTATTGTACGTAGTGTTCTCACACAAGAACAAATCTTCATAAGCTTATTTTCTCCCTTCTGTTAGAGTTTTATATTTTCCTATAAATAGATATCTTTTGTGAAATTGTGAAATGATTAATCATGTGAAAGAATTCCTCTAAAACTAATTTGTTTTACTCATATGAAACTACCTACATATACATTAAACATTTGGTATCTTGTATGAAAAACCACAATGCATGATACTACGTAAAAATATTTTCCCACCTAAGAAAAGGTTGATAAAAATGACATTAGAAATAGAAACGTGAGATTATACTATTTTTCTATTATCATTAAATTCTTAAGAAAAAATCAGTAGCTTTCAGAAAATATTTTCTTTTGATATGTAACTTTTACCATTTACTCTTGAAAATATAGAGAATAATGTTCTGTCTGACTTCTAGGAATGAGCACTTTGGAACCTCTAAGACAAAATTTCAAAGTCTTAATTACTATTTTCTTTAGCATTTGATCATTTTTATATCATTTATCTTATTGGGCTTACCATATGATCTGCTTTCTTTTATTTTATTAACTTTAATATTGGATTTGTAGCATTTTATTGCTGTCTACTTCTAAGTAAGGTCTGTTACAATATAATAAAAGTATAATACTAGCATTTTATAATAAAAACTTTCAAATATTACAGAAATGTTGATTCCTGGAGTTGGTTCCTTTATTCAGTTGCTCTCTTCAGTCAAAGTTGTAATATTAAGAAATGTCTCTTTATATTGCTAAATATTCCTTGGGAGGATAAAATAAAAAAACAACTGTTCTGGGGGATATTGATATGTATGTTCTTTTTTCTTTTTTTTCAATTCACCAGTGAAACAACGTGGCCTGGATTTTGCTTTATGGAGAGTTTGTTGATAACAAATTCAGTTCCTTTAACAGAGATACAGCTACTCAGATTCTGTTTCTTCTTGTGATAGTTTTGGTAAGTTGCAATTTTTCTAGGAACTTGCTCCTTTCAGTTAAGTTGTCAAATTTGTTGGCATGAAATTTTCATAACTTTTTTTACAATCCTTTTAATTTGTCTTGCACCTGAAGTTATAATTCTCTTATCTTTTAAAAATTCTTCAAATGAATTATTTGGGTTTTCTCACTTTTTATTACTGGACCCATACATACATCTCAGTCTTGCTGACTAGTCTTTCCTGACAAATGGGTCTGGAGAGTCCAATAGTGTAAGCTAACAGCAAACACAGTGATATTAGACTTATACAAGACCAAGGTATATGTCTTCATAAGCTTAAACTTATCAGGTTTAAGTTATTTCCAGTCTCTGATTACAAATAAAGCCACAGTGAATATTTGGGTATAAGCTTCCATGAGGACATGTATTTTCACTTATCATCAGTGTAGACCTAGGAGTGGAATTCCTGGGTTACAGGATAAATGTTTGAAACTTTTTGAGGAAGTCCTCCAGGAACATACCGAGGGGTGCAATTCCTGTTCATGCTTACTAGCACTTGCCAACACCATCTTATGCTAACTACCAAGTGTGTTTGAAGTATTATTATATTGGCATTTGGATTTGCATTTCCCTAATAACTTAACAATACTGAATAACTTTTTGTGTATTTATCAGTTGTTTGTGTAATTGGCTGTTGAACTCAAATATTATTCTTTCCATTTATAGTCTCTGTTTTATCGTTCTTATCTAATGAATTTTATCTCAAGGCCACAAAGATTTTCTCTTATTTTTTTTTCTAGGCTGTAGAGCTTTAGGTTTTACAGTTGTCTGTTATACAGTTCAACTTCATTTGGGGTATGATTTGAAGAATGGGTCAATGGCTTATTTTTTTCCTAGATAGATCTCCAGCTGTTCTAGCACCATTTGTTAAAAAGATTTTCCTGTTCCCACTGAGTTGCCCTGCCACTCAAAAACAATAATTGAGCAGATACTGTCACTCACCTTTTCTTCATATTTACACATAAATCAAATTTATGTCAGAGTTCTCTATAATATTGGTCTGTATATTGATCTTTTGCCAGCACTAACCTATGTTGATTATTATTTTATTTTTTTGTTTTGAGAGAGGATCTCGTCCTGCAGTCCAGCCTGGTTCTTAACTCACTATGTAGCCCAGGCTGGTCTTGAACTCACAACAATCCTTCTGCCTCAGCCTCCCAAGTGCTGGGATTCCAGGCGTGTGCCACCATGCCCAGCTTAACCTGTGTTGATTATTGAAGCTCAGGAATTCTTATTATGAACATTACTTAGATTTTTTCCTCAGTTATTCTTAATTGTTGATACTGTCAAAGAACTGACTTCGACTTTGTTAATTTTCTCTATTGTCTGTCTGTATGGTACTGACTTTAGTCCCAATTAGTTTTATTGCCTTCCTTCTGTCTTTTTTATTTTTTTAGTTTAGTTTACTGTAATTTTTTAACATTTTAAAATAGAATGTTAGGTCATTGCTTTATTTGGAACTTAAGAATACTCAAGCTATACATTTTTCTCTAAGTACTGTGTTACCTGCACCCCATGTGTTTTTATGTTTTGTATTTTTGACATTCTGTTGAAAATAATTTCTAAATTTCTTCTTGATTTTTTTAGTATATGACTTATCTCGAAATATATTATTTAACTTTCAAATACTTGAGATTTCCTAATATCTTATTTCTATCAATTTCTAATTCTATTTTGATCAGAAAATATTTTCAGTTCCTTAAGAATTATTGACACTAGGGAGGCCAAGGCCAGAGGCTTGCCATGCATTTGAAGGTAGTCTGCGCTACAGTGAACTCAAGATCAGCCCAGACTATACAGTGAGACTCGATCTCAAAAAAGCAAACAAACAAAAAATTATTTAGCTTTGTTTCATGACTGTTAGTGTATGTCTATCTTTGTGAATATTCACTTGAAGAGACTATTCTATGGTTGTTTGGTATATTACATAAATGTTGGCATATCAATTTAGTTTTTAGTAGTATTCAAATTGTTTTTTCCTTCCCTGAATTTTTTTTTGGTCTAATTGCTCTATCAATTGAAAAAAAAAAAGCCTAAAATCTCTTATTTCAGTAATGCAGTGAGGGGCTGGGGTTGTACCTCAGTGGTTAAAGTGCTTGTTGAACGAGCACAAAGCCCTGAGTTCAATTCCCCAGCACCACAAAAGGTAGGCATGGTGGCACATACCTTTAATCCCAGCATTTAGGAGGCTAATGCAGGAGAATTTCCAAGAGTTCAAGACCAGCCTGGGCTCCATAGTGAGTACAGGTACAATCTGGACTACAGAGCAAGACCCTGTCTCAAAAACAAAAAAACAGAAAAAACCCCAAAACAATAGTGGAATGATATCTTTCTCCCCATCCACAGATTCTGTCAATTTTTACTTGATGCATTTTGAGTTTAATTATATACTTATCATTGTTACGTCTTTCTGGCAGGTTGCCCCTTTTATCTTTGCAATGATTCCCCTCTTGCCTTTGGTAGTACATTATCTGTTGAATTTGGTATTAATATCACCCTTCCAGCCTTCTCAGCTTCCTGATTTTTCCAAATTCCAGCCTTGGAGGGCTAGGTCTGCAACATGTGAGTTTGGTGGGACACACACACTTGGTCTGTGGCAGTGCCCCGTGATGTGTGGCCGGGATGTTCCCGCAGGCAAAGTGAATCAATACCTAACAATGTTCTTCTAGTCACATGCCAATCATTACCTCACAGTTGGAGTGTTTACACCAGTCACATGTGATGTAATTATTGTGAAATTGGGATGTAAGTTTTTAATTCTTAGTTTCCTGTTAATTCCCTCTATTAATTTGTTTTGTTTTTCTTTCTCTGGGTTACTTACATTTTTATAGAAGAACTCATGTTATTTGTGTTTTATTTCATTTATTCTCAGGCCTAGTTGTGTCTTCTTATTTGAAACATACCTCTTACAAAGAATGCAGTTGGATCTTATTGTTTTATCCACTCAGATAATCTTTTAAACAGTATATCTAGATCGTGAATGCCAGGGGGTGGTCCTGAGGAGCTCTGAGCTACATCTTAGCCTTTTTACTTTTTACATTTGAGACAGTGTCTGGCTCTGTTGTCCAAGTTAGCCTTGAGTTTGCAATTTATTTTTGTGAGACAGGGTCTCACTCTGTAATTCAGGCTAGCACTGAAGTCACTGTATTGTTCAAGCTGGCTTGAACTCACAGCAATCTCCCTGTCTCAGCCTCCTGTGTATTGGGATTATAGGCCTGTAGCAGCATTGTGCCCAGCTTCTAGTGTGTTGGAATTACAAGTGTGCACCCCATGTTCAGTTTATGTGGTGTGGGGGAATCAACTCAAGGCCTTGTGCTTGCTAGGCAAATGTTTTAACCATTGAGCTATTCCCCCAGCCCTTGAAATTGCTATTCTTTTGCCCCAGTCTCAAAGGCTGCTGGGATTACAGGTGTCACCATACTCGTGTAGATCATTAACATGTGTTGTAACTGTATTTGGATTAAGGCCTACCGTTTCATCATTTCATCACCTGTAGTCTCCTTTTTTTGTTGTTGTTCTCCTATTTCCATCTTATTGTATCTTAATTCTTAGTAGTCTACTGAATTTGTCTGTTGGATTTTCAGTTGTGCCTTTTTCGATTATTATTTTAGTGGTTTCCCCAAGAATTATGATATATAATGTATCCCTAACAAGAGCCTACTTTTGCAGTAAAAGCTGTATGGGAGGACCACTCAGCAGATATTTATTTACATCTCACTGAATATAACTGAGTCTCATCTTCACCTTTAGATCAACCATTTACCATGGATAGTGAGTGAGTTGGAAAAATGAAAAAAATTGTTCTGGCACTGGTGGACAAGTCTATCTGCATCAAAGCAGAAAGATCTTCCATTTTCTGAACAAACTGATGTTTGTTAGCAGGAAAAAAAGATAGTACATACAGAGTAAAGAACAGCCAATGTTGGGGCTGGAGGAATGGCTCAGCGGTTAAAGCACTTGCCTAGCAAGCACTAAATTAAGTGCTAAGTATCTGAGTTCAATTTCCCTGCGTGCCTGTAATCCCAGCACTCGGGAGGCCAAGACAGGAGGATTGCCTTTGAGTCCAAGGCCAGCCTGGGCTCCATAGTGAGTTTAGGACCAGTCTGGGCTATAGAACAAGCCCTGTCGCAAAAAAAAAACAAAACAAACAAACAAAAAAAACTCCTGCCAATGTCTGTCATAGTAATTAATCTTGCCAAATCTTTAACCTCAGCATATTTGGACATCTTTATTTGGATATTTGGATATCTTTATTTTTGTTGATACTTTCCATCAGTAACATATTTTAACGAGGGAAGACTCTGTTTCAATGAATTACACAAATTCTGTCTTAATATTTGTTGATCCTATGCTTTCTATTTTAATTTTTGTGTTTAATTGAGCTAGGAGTATTCTTTAGAATTAATTTTGAAAGTCTGCAATGTTGGCCTATGGTAGATGATAGTTACTACTTACCAGTGAGTGAATGAATAACAAATGACCACAAAAAATATCTGTTTTCTGATTACAAAGAAAATGAAATTTTATAAAAAGTCAACTCAATTTCATTCTAGCAAGTCAGAATTTCTCTTAAATTCTTTTTGCCATAAAGAAGACAATTATATATATTTTTTAAAAGGACAGATTAATTTTTGTTATTGGCTACTCCCTTTTCCATTTTTAAAAGAAGATAGGTGTCATAAACATTGCTTATTTTTCAAAGCCTAAGTATGTCGTACCTTGAGTGTTTTGGCTTAATATATTTAATACAAAATAGATATGCTTGGGAAAATATTCTTCACTGGGGAAAAAATGGCATTTGCAAAGTTTAATTAAGATATTTGGTCTGTGAAAACGAAGTCTATAATTTTGAAAGCAAATTTCTTACTTTATTCATGAATAGGAACTTGCAGGCCATTATTACTGATGATTGAATTACCAATTCTCTATGGTAGAGACTGTATTTTCTATCTCATTAGCAACTTGTACATGCGGAAGGACAAGTTGTTTAGTGACTGATATGGTGATTTATGATTTAACAAATTCATATGCACACTTTATCTTACTGAATTTCTTTAAACTTCCAATGAGAAATATTCTTATTTTATGAATAAGGAAGCTAACCCTCAACAATAAACAAAATATCTTAGTTCCCAGGATTTGTACTTGTTAGAGTAGACCCAACTTTTCACTCAGTAATATTTCCTTCCTCCCAGGAAGTGCAAGTTCCTTAGGGCTGGGCCACACACAGCCTGCATGGAGAAGGTCCTGCCACCCAAGTGCTTCCCAAAAGAGTGGCATGGGAAATTCATCTGTTGTTCAAGGCAGTCTCATTTTTTATCTCCATATCTCACCCACTAAGTTACCCATACTGTAACTGTGACTTTCAAAGCTCTCCCATGACGCATGCCCTGTAGAGGCAGTACTGCACGAGTGTTCTCCACCTCGCTGCTTCTCTAAGTCACAATGTCATTTATAATCACAAATGCATAGAAAGTCTTGAAAAGACGTTGTAAATTTGTTTGACCATGTATCTAAATCCTCCTGTATGCCAGGCTGTTCTGGGACCCTCCCTTGTAGAAATGTTTGGCTGGGATCAAATAGTATTTGAAATTCTTTAAGCAACAGAAATATTAAAGTTTAGATAAAGAGCTATACTTGAAGTAGGAAAATCGCCTCAAGTAATGACCATGAGAATGACAATAATTTCACACGAGTGATTGCTCCATCTAAGGCACCATGTGAACCACTAACATGCATCCTTTCTCTTCATTCTCACAACAGCACCATGCAATGGCTGCTATTACTGCTCTCATGGATTAGCACACCACCATCTTCCCTTCTCAATGTAACTTGCAGACAGGAAAACCAGAAAAGAGCTCTGGTCATTCTGCTTCCATGTTTGCCTTTGCCATTCTCCACAAAATCAACTGGAGCATTTTTATAAAACAAAATCAGATTGCCTACTCATCTGCTAAAATTCTCCACTTGCTTCCTGTCACTGAATAAACAATGGCCAGAAGAGCCCCACAGACCTCCCTGAGCTCATCTCCTTCTTACCTGTCCCCTGTTGACCTCACTCCAATCATGCCAGCCCCTGCTCTCAGAACAGGGCAAGTTAATTCCCACCTTGGAGTCTGCCATTGCTCTCGCTCCCCTGGATGCCCTCTTAGGGCGGGTAATCTCTGATGAAGCTTCACAACCTAGAGAGTTCTTTCCTATGCAAACGAACATCCTTTCCTTACCCTCTTCCCTTCGTCCTGCTTTCTTTTCCTTATAGCACCTGTGCCACTCAGTACTGCATGAATGCCTGTTTATCCTGCTCTTTTTCTTGAGGGGGGCTTGTTGTAGACACTTCTGACTCCCCTTCCCTTAGAAAACTTCTTTGTGTATTAGTAGCTCAATAAATATTTGTTGAATTCATATAACTTAAAGAAGCGAGCCAATTTGCCCAATGTTCAGAGCTAACAGTGGGTGAGTTCATACTCTAAAACCCTCACTTGCCAGACAGGACTCATTTGGGGAGGAGAGAAATAACACAGATAACAGAGAGCTTAGGGTAGGAAAGGGGAGTGGGAGCAAGGCATTTTTTCTCTCTGCCAGGAAATACTCAGTAGAAAGTCCTGTCTCTATTTTTAAAAAAATCTTTGCAATAATCAAAAAGAATCATGTGAATGGTGAAATAAAGGTGTGTAGAAATTTCAACCAGTCAGGAATCAAGGTAAATTGGATTCAAAGTTCACTTCTCTTCCTGAGCTTCGCAACTGCCAAAGAGCTCGGTGTTCTAACCCTGCTCCCTTTGATTGTTGTATGAAAGTAACTCACGCCACAAGGTATGTCCTGATCTTGCAAAATAGCTGCATTATGATTGTGGTCATTATCAATTCAGACTTACTCCAGAAATAACCAGAGCCTCCAGAGGCTTTAGATTTACAAAGCTGGAACAAAAATGGGCTTTGGAGTTTTACTCAGTGCTTTATTTAACCTCTTGGCCGTTCTCTTCTATACCATAACGCCCAGGGAGCCTAGCCAGCTCTATGTTGAATACTTAGAAATATTTTCAAAAGTAATCATACAATTTTAAAAGATGGCTTATCTTTTTGGCCAGGGGGAAGCAAGGGATGTTGACAGAATCAAGTCTCCTGTGATATGGGCACAGTTTCTTGCTGGAACTTGCAAAGCTGATTTAAATACTATTTCAACTTTCAGAAGAATATTTTTAAAAAATAAAAATACACGAAGATAGATAGCATTTGAAGATGCAACTTTTGAAGAACTTGGAATCTTTTTATTTTGCATATGTGAATGACAGAGCTTGTCTGGTGAATATCACAGCGTGTATGACATGAGGAAATCAGCATAATAAAAACAGTTTCCTGCTTTGCTGCTGTTTGGTGCTGTCTTTGCCCCATACCAGCATTTGCTTGTTATTGGTTAGAAAAGCAGCAGTGCATGCCAAGGACCTCGAGAGCAGCAAGTTAAGACAAGATGCCTAGCTGAGAAGCAATGAGTGAACTTCGGCAGACAGAAGTATGATGATCTGCCACATGAAGTGATACTTCTAAAACTTTTCTAGGTTGTTTGCCCCACTGTGGATGAAAAATATTTATGTGAGGAAAAATAATTGTAAGAGAGTCACACAGTAATAAAGACGAAAATTCAAAACATCACACAGGCAGGGATGAAAGTGTAAGAAAGGCTTTTCATGTGAGACGGCACGTATATCCTTGGACTTAGGAGAACTGGATTCCTGGGAGGAGCCAGCAATGCAGAGCTTGTGTTGGGTCTTTCCCCATCGCTCTGTGCATAGCTTTCATATTTCTGTAACTTTTGCTAATACATCTGTAGATGTCTGTGTAAGGCAGCATTTATATATGAGAACCTTAGATAGAGCTAAATTTGGACAGAGCCTGTACCTCTAGAATGAAGGATTGCAAATGAATGAAAGTCAGGAAGACAGATAGTTACACCTTTTTCCAACTTCATCTTTCTACCATTTCTAGAATGAGTACTAGTCACTGTGATAACAAATAATATTTCCACATAAATCACACACACACACACACACACACGCACACACACACACACACACCATTGAGTTTTTAACTCTTGATCCAAAATGAAATTATTTTCAGTAACTACAATATTTTCACTTAAAAAGAAAATATAAAAATTAGGTCAGTCGAAGTTATTTCTAAAATTAATATAGGGACTAAAGAAATGGTACAGCAGCTAAAGCACTTACCCAGCAAGTGCAAGGTCCCAGGTTTGATTCCCCAGCACCACAGAAAGCTGGGCATGGTGGTGCACTCCTATAATCCCAGCACTTGGGAGGCTGAGGTAGGACGATTACCAAGTGCAAAGCCAGCCTGGGCTCCATTGTGAGTTCAGGACCAGCCTGGGCCGCAAAGCGAGATCCTGTCTCAAAAAATAAACTTAATGTAAATGTACTGATTTTCCAGAATTTATTAATATAAATTACTGACTATAAGTAATATAAATGATCTGCCAGAAAAGAAGTGTGTAATATGCCAGCAATCTACATGAAATGGTTTTGAGCATTTCAACCTAACACACATAATACAGCCACAGGAATTTTTTCTGAAGTGTCCATGTATCAAGTTTTAATTTACTTTACATAAAGGTAATTTACTCTCAATTGTAGGTGTATGGCAGTTTCATTTTCTGATTTCAGTCCTTAGATTTTGAGGATGAAAAGAGACATTATGGAAATGAGACATTATTCTATGAATTTCCATTATTAGCAGGGCAGTGTGGTGAGTTCTAAGGGGCTTCCAGGAGTGGTGGAGCACAATTTGCCACATAAACACTCCTAGACCCCTTTCACCTGATTGTGTCTAAGGTACATAGTTGAAAACATTGTTTCTTCCAATGACTCTTTTATAATACAAGAACATTCCCCTGGAAGGTATAGGGAAGGGGAACAGGAGGTGGGGGTGACAACTTCTATTTCCAGGGCTGGGAGGTAGGCAGGCGCCTGTGTTTACCCAGTGTTTTCCTATGTGGTCCAGACCATCAACAAGCATGCTGGGAAGGGACACTGTGATAACTGGCAAGGCTGACAAGGTTCGTCTAGAGGGAACCTAGAATCCGAATCTTTGTTGTATAGGAACTAGTGGTAAGCACTGGGGAAATCTTAAGAAAAGGGTGGCTGCCGAAAACAAACAACACTTGACTGAAGGTCACGATGATGAAACTTCACATGGTCAGTGCTCTGCATCTCTTTTTCCATAGTTAGGGCTAACTGGAACAAAGCAAGAAGTCAGTTGGGAAGCACCCCACTCTAGGAGCTCCAACCCCACATCTACAAGGGAAGTGTGCAGTGGAGGCGTGAACAGCTCTAGTAGAATGAGAGGTGTCTGGCAAAGGGGTGGAACTTAGCTCTCCTGAAGGCTTGCACCAGAGAATGTGAGTGAGCGCAGGTCATGCTCTGAATGCCTCAAGCCCTAATAAGTGGCTGCAGCTGGAGGATGAAGAGGAAGGTGGGAGAAGGTTGGTGGGTTCCCCATCCCTCTCATCTAGTTCTGTAGTCCTCAGTGCAACCTCCTCATCCTCCCCTCTTGCAATTCACAGTACTGTGCATCCATCCCTTCCATCCATACCACAGTAGGACCCCAATTTCTGGTTGTTAGAAAACATTTCTTTTTTTGGTATCAGTAATGATATTTTTTGTTCCGAAAGCAAAGATAAAATAAAGTAATTATTATAATGGCCTCTTCTCCCTCCTTTACCGATTAAACATTAACATCGGGGTTCAATGTGGAACTTTGTTAAAAAGACATGCTGACAAGTAGCTTTTCAAGGCTTCATTAGAATTCTGCAAGAGCACATAAATACCTCGACGATGGATTGGGAAGCAAGAGCATTACATTCAGACTCCCTGTGTATGTCTCATTATGGTGTATTGATGATAAATAGTTTGGGAGGCACAGATGCTAAGGGGCATGGTTTTTAAATACTCCACCACTGAACATAGTAGGTGCTCAATAAATATTGAACTAATGAATTAACACACCTTTTTAGAGTTCTCAAATCTTTCCTTTTAGAACTTACACCCCCAAATCTCATCTCTAGCATCCTAATTCCATCTCCTCAAACTATTCTGGTGCAGTTATTTTCAGCCATGCTCCATAGAGGAATTTGTGAATTGGGGAAGACTCAAAAATATCTTGACTCTTGTGATGTTGAATAATACCCACACAGCACTGGCTACTACGCATACTCTACAGAAAGAGGTGAGCTTGACTTTCTCAATGGTTCTAGCTTTGTGAGTAGCACGTTCCTATTAGTAAGAAGAGATTCCTTAGAAATCACCAACTGTGGCCCACTCCCACAACTTTCTCATGCTGACATTCGAACGAGATAGCTTTTCTCTGTCTCAACACCCAAAACAATGGCTATCATAGCTCTGTGGGAATGCAAAAACACCATAGAGTCCAATTCTCTCATTTGATAGCTAAGGACATTGAAGTTTGGAGTGGCTTAATGATTAGCCACTCTAAAGCAAGGAACTCACTTTCAGTTAGAACTGTTAGAGGCAGAGACTGATGACCAGTATCTCAATCTGGTGACATTTCTTCTATAAAGCAGTGACTTCAGGAAGGGACAGAAGAAGGCAAGAGATGGACATGCAATCCACTGTGGTTATTAGGAATAGGTGCCAACTGAAATGCATGAATTAATAACTGAATTAACAACTTATCTACACTAACTTGGAAAAATTTCAGACACCAATAAAGACAACAGTTGTACAATAGAATCAATAGTAGGAGTACATGTATGTGAATCAAAATGAGCAGTGTATATTTTTTTCTGGAACAGGTATGGAAGGATGGATTTCACATTGAAACCATCTAGAATTGGGTGTGATAGTCAAAGGAAAGTTTGTTATTACCTGTATCGTTTGACAAATTTTTAGGAGAATCCACACCTTCATTGCTCAGGACTTAATGTCACCAGCTACTCATGAGAACTAATTTTAAAGAGTTAAACTATATTTTTTGATGTGCCCCATGTCACTCTGAGGGACTCATCCTGTTGTTTTAGTCCAGGTGTAATGTCTAGATTACTCCCATAGCTTCAGAGGTTGTGGTCTGACATTCAGAGAAAGGAGTGGGAGAGGTTTGGGGGCTTATTTTCCCCCAAAAGCATTCATTGCCTTCTCCTTTATATTAATTGCCATTTTATACCTTGAATATAGTAGTAGTGATGATATTTAAGATAATAATTAATCATACAAATACTGCAGCCAATGAATGTTGATAGCTAAACTCTTTGGAGCACTAGCTGTACATAGGACACTCTTGCAAGCAGCTTCAGACAGTGTCATTCTTGTCTAATCTTTATTCCACTCTGTGAGATAGGTACTGTTATTCTATTTTAGAGATGAAAAATAAAAAAGGCTAGAGGAAACCAATAAACCTGACTGTGGCTAGACTGACCCCAGGCAGTGTCACTTCACAGGCTGTGCCTGGGCTCAGGAGTGCGCACTGCTTGGAGAAATGCTAACCTCAATGCCTGGAGCAGGAGCACACAGGGTGGAAAGCAGAATTGGCTGTAAACTAGAAGATGCAGGATTTGGGAGAATCCTGTCTAATCTGTTTCTCTGTTCCTTCTTGAGCTCCTTTGAGTCTTCTTACTGAGGGTTTCATTTGCCCTTCGGTTACTAAGTCAAGTGCATAATTCTATCAGGCAATGTGTAGTGAGGGGGGAAATATTTTCCTTTGGAGAGTAAAAATCCATCTACTGGCATGCAACAGTTTTTCAGTTACTGATTTGTTTTATTTAAAAACAACTATGGCAAATAAAAACAGCAAGAACAGTCTTACAATAAAAGAGGTAAGGTTGGCCTTCCAGGCCATTGAATAATCCCTTTGTTATTCTTTTAATATTTACATGGCTATCAGCTTTGTTCCTAAAAGTTGTGGAAAAACATACAGTAATAGCAATTTGAAATTATTTTTGTAGTTTATGTAAAGACAGGTACTTTTCAGAAGGCTAACCATCTTACTCTGTCCCCTAACTCTGTCCAAACTTCAGGAATTTATTTTCTTTAATATTATCTTTCTCTGTTCTGACCAAAGAATGTCAGATTTTTCACTGACAGTGAGTTAGACTACAGGAACGATGAGATAAATATATATGTGCATATTGTATGTACAAAAATATATGTATATTGTTTACTGTCTATAATGTCTCTATTGAAAGGTAAAATTTCTGAGATGCCCTAAATTTAATTACACGGGTTGGGAGATAGGAAAAAGGAGAAATAAAGGGAATTAATAAGGTTAAACAACACAGAGAAAACCAGTAAAGGACCTCCATATTTCAAATGTATGTTGAAACCTGGACTTACAACTCCATTCGCTCAACTATCAAGCACCACCATGTTGGATTTACAAATGAACTATCTGGAATATTCGTCTGAACCAATCTAGAGGCAATAAAGACTTCTTAAGGTTTGCCCTCTGGTTTGCATTATCCTGCCCCTTTTATCCACAGCCAAATGCAGACTCAATGTAAATAACTTACGTTTTCCTAAATTTTTATAGTTTTTGAATATGAAATGGCTCTGGCTTTTTGGGTCTGCAGACACACTCCCAACAGCTCCCTAACCCTGCTGCTGGTAAGGCTGTGAAACTAGGCCCAAGACCTGGCCCTATTCTGGTTGGTATCTATAAAGGTTAAATAAATCCTTCTATTTTAGAAATACCTTCATCTTCAAACTTTGGTTTAACATTATTATATAAGTATAGATTTAATAGAGAAAATTTTCATAGCTTGGGGACCATTTGGTGAAGTATTTTCATATATACATAAATGTATATATTCATGTTTGCTTGATGGTGGGGACATGATCTACAAAATGCATCTTTAGGCTACTTTGTCACTGTGGAAACATCATAGAGTGTACTTACATAAACTATTGGAATATGGCATGACATTGCTAGGCAATAAGAATTTTTTCAGTTCCAGTATAAACTTATCAAACTATATGTGGTCCATGGTTGACTGAAACATCATTATGCAGTGCAAGACTACACACACACACACACACACACACACACACACACACACACACAGAATGTGCACACATATATCACATACACACATAGGTATAAATGCACGTGTGTTGCTCTAGTCTAACTGGGACAATTTGCATTATTTGAGAGCCTCTGATGAATATTTTACAATTCTATTGTTCTATATGATCACATTTTTGCCCACACTGCTAAAATGTCTGCTTAAATCTGCTGAGTCTCGTCTAAAGAAACCACTTATATCTTGTGATATTTTCTTTTCCTTTTTCTTCCCTCCATGTGGCATAACATGTGAGTAATAAAGATGAGGCTAAAATGTGGCCTTTCTCTTCTCAGTCCCCATTTTTATACTAGTATATATATAGGAAATGGGTCTCCTTTCACAAGTGCTGGCTCGGTGCCCACGCTAAGCAGGACCCTGATATGGGAGGGTAATTTAGTAGCTGTGAGTCCCCCCATTGCCATGGTAGGGCTTCTGTCATCCCCTGCCAGATTGCAGGCCTCTAGGCTCTGCGAGCTCCCGGTTACCAGGACTACAGACTTCCACGTGAGTGAGGAGTTTTGACAAATGTGCAGTACCCATTTCTGCAAACAAAGCCATTTATTTTAGACTGAAACATTTGCAGCAAAATTTAACTAATTTATCTAGAATATGTCAAATTGAATGTTCCCATTAAATCTTTTAGATTTCTTTGGTAGAACATTTATAAGCTATAAGCTTTGTTATCTTCAATTTCTCAACTAACTCTCTGCCATTACTGCGAATAAGATGTATGGATTAGACACTCTCAAAGCAGTTTCAGAAATGGAAGCCTGTTTGAAAGAAATATTTTAAAACATTACTGAAATAAATCAGGGCTTCAAGTGTCCTAACTCAGTACTGAATGCTTAAGACAGAAAAGAGATTTTTGTTAGCCCACAGCTGCCACCAAATGATGGCCATTACATTGCTAGCTAAAGGCCTGGAGACATCCCCAACCTTACCCTATTCTAAAAATACTGAATTTCATGCAAATCTTAGTTTCCGAATTTTAAAAATTAAAACGTGGACTCCTATACCAAATAAGAATGTCTGTAATATCAGCTTCTCAGGAGGCTGAGGCAGGAGGATTATGGACCTGCCTGGGCAACTCGAGTCCTTTACCGAAAATAAAATGGGGCTGGGAATGTAACTCAGTGTTAGAGGACTTCCCTAGTATGTGCAAGGTCCTGTGTTCAGTTTCCAGTCCTGAAAAAAAAGAAAAACTATTGTTTTGGTTAGGTTAGTACCGCTCTGGTTAGGTTAGTACCGCTCGTATGGGAAGGCCAATCCACACAGAGGACTATCCCAAAGGTAGTTCTTGAAATTAACCTTTAATAGAGTTGCTCTGCCCAAGGGCGGAGCAGCACAGGTGTTCTAAGGATGAGGCACCCTTCTTGAGAGTCAAAGCTTAGAGCAGCAAGAAGTACAGGAGTGAGTTGCCTTCAGGAGACGTCTGACAAATTTCTAAGGATGTACAGAACTTCCTTTCTGAAGAATCTTAACAGATACTCCTGCAGGAGTCCAGGGTTTCATATGTCAAGGACATTTTGAACATGTGTTGCCCTTGATGAGGCCCCAGATCTGCTGCATTCGTGTTCCCTTTTCCCACTGCAGTGACTGCCTGGCCAGAGGGCCCCTGCCAGAGCACATTGTGCTGGGCTGTCACGGGTGGCAGAACCTGCTGGCCTCTCTTTCCAAAACCCACAGGACACATCTGCACCTCCAGCACTTTCTGTGCACAGCGGTGCATGGTGGCCACACCACAGCGTGTTTCTGAAGCCCTTTGCTTCGCTGCTTTGAAATTCATCTTTCAATTCAGACACTGGGAGTCCAGTGAGCAATCCAAACTCTCCTCCTCTGTCTACGGTTGGTAAGCAGATTGTTAGTTTTGGAAATTTCACTCTATGTAGCAGCAAAGTAGTCATGAGCAGAAACAAGCATTTGTTTCTCAGGATGTATAACAGTGGAAATGCAAAGAAACTTACTTATAACTCGCTTCCATTATGTCATCAAAGTTAATTAACTTTACCGTGTTAAGAAATTAAAGTTGGAAAAATAACATTAAAGAAAGACCAATTGCTTTCTCCATTATTCCTGGGTTAAGTGACAGAACTTGCTCAAAATGTATCTTTAATTTTTTTTGTTGTTGTTTTGCTTTTGGTACATGATTAATCTGTTGTCTTTAATTATAGGTGAATGAGTGTTTCCATCTAAATAACTAGTTTTGAGCATTAAAAATGGACCTTTGTTTATTGATGACAATTGCTGTGACTTTATTCATGAGCATAAAGCCTTTTTAATGGATTATAGAGTTATCTCGGGGCGGTTGGAATAAGTGGGTTTAGGGAATCCGACTGGAATTCAGTTAAGCGCATCAACTCCTTCCAGCTTATGGCCATATGTGGATGTATTTCTCATTATTTGAAACCTTTTTCACCTAGCATGTAGTAATGGTGGGAGAATTACATGACCTTGAAAATTCTGGAAATGAGGAGAAACAGACTAAAACCACAGGCAGCAGGCACATGAAGAGAGAAACAAGTGCTCTAGGTAAGTCTTGCTCTGGTTGAGAAAGGGGCCCTAGCTCTGTCGGCATTGCTGCCGCTGGCACAGCATGCTGACGTCGCACAGCTCCTCTGCACCGTGGCTTTAAGGAAGTAAAAACGCAGTTTAGAAAAAAAGCAAAGATAGTCAAATAACATCCATCCTTTTTTTGTAGTAATGTTCTAGAAAACTTTCAATTCATTTTACCGATTTAAATGCTATGAGGCAATTAGTTGTGTTTTCTCATCTCTATTTACTAAAGTTTGGGTACATTCTAATTTTTCTTAATTATATTTATAAGAAGTGTTGACTATCTCACATGTGCAACTAGTATTATATTTCCCACAGCCAGGAGTAAAAATGTTATCTTCTATTCATTTTTCTTATACTGTTCCTTGTAAATTACGAAGTGTGATGTACTGTGGGGCTCTCTGGGGAGGAAGACCAAGGTGAGGCTCCAAACCAAGAAACCTGTGTCACAGAGAGAGCTCCTTGCCTCACATTAAATGTCCACAGTCCATCGCCTCTTCGTATGCCTAAGAACTGCACCACTGTAGCTGGAGCTCCATCCCAAGCAAGTTTCCAAATAGAAATTTTTACAACACTCCTGGAAGATGTGTGCACGGGACTCCTGGGTGATGTGTTACAGCCTTGACTCCAAAGTTTTATCCAGACTTCCCAGGGGTTATGCTGGGCTCAGAAGCCATGAGGAACAGGAAAGCAGACCTTTGTTACTTAAAGGATGGAGTACTGAGTCTTCCTTTTTTTTTTAATTAAAAGCTGAAAAGTAAATTTTTAAAAATCCCGAGTCCTCCTTGTTCTATTAAAAATGCAAGTCTCTAATCCTGGTGTGGTGGCATACACCTGTAATCTCAGCACTTGGGAGGGTGAGGCAGGAGGATTGCTGTGTGTTCAAGGCCAACCTGGGCTATCTAGTGAGTTCAGGACCAGCCTGGGCTGCAGAACAAGACCTTGTCTCAAAAAGTAATGAATAAATACATATATAAATTTGAAAAGATGGCAAATCTCTCATCCAAGCCTGGTGGCATAGACCTGTAACTCTAGTGCTTTGGGAAGCTTAGGCAGGAGAATCTCAAATTCAAGCCTAGACTAGGCAATTTAGTGATTTACCAAGACCCTGTCTCAAACTCAAGACCAAAAAAAATGGCTGGGACGTGTTATGTGTGAAAGCCTTGGGTTGGATCTCCAGTACTAAAGAAAATTTTTAAAAAATGAGGAGTCAAAAATACATTTAGGGGATAACAGAGAAAATGGAATATAGAGCAGTTCTCAGTGCCATCAGGAAAACATGAATACTTTCAAGGGAGATAAGGGCACCGTGATCATAGCAGGAAATGTGTACCGAGGGGTAAAGTGTTATTGTTTCTGTAACTTATTTTCCATATATGTTGAAAATACAATACACACAGAGAAGAGAGAAGGGAAGCAAAAATGATCAAGATGCAGTATGTACATGTGTCAATTCTTCAAGCTGAACATAATTATTATGTATCATGAATATACAGTAATGTAAAAAATAACTTTAGAGAAACAATGCACACAGGAATAAAGCAAATATGGTAAACACCAGGAAAGAAGTTAGATCCTGGGAGAGTAGATTGTACCCAGTCTTTAACTCTTTGAGTTAAGAGATTTGCGTCAGGTGCAATTGCTTCTGGCTACAAGTAAAATTCAGTAGGCAAGGGTAAAAACTTTAAAACATTCCTTGTTCGTTGAACAAGAACTTCAGGAGTCAGCCCTAAGTGCTGATTCAGCAGCTCAGTGACGCCATACAGACCCAGCTTGTTTTCTTTATTTACTTAATTTTACATATCACTTCACTTTCCCTTTTCTCACTCTCCTTTCCTTTTCCACAACATCCATCTTCTTCCATATCTTTTAGTTTTATGGTTTGGTTTTCTCAGATTAGAGAAACCATATGATATTTAACTATCTGGGTCTGATTCATTTCACTGAATATAATGGTCTCAAGGTGCATCCATTTCCCTACAAATGACCCAAATTTGTCATTCTTAATGGCAGAGTAACACTCCATTGCACACCTACACCACATCTTCTTCATCCAGATACATCTGTACTATACTAGTTGCACCCTTGGCGTCTTTCAAGACTTGTCTATTATAAACTGTGCTGCTATAAACATGGGTATGCATGTATCACTATATTATGATGACTTTAAGGCTTTTGGGAAGATACTCAGAAGAGGTATGGCAGGGTACAATGGGATAACTATTTTCAGTTTTTTGAGGAATTTCCGTACTGCTTTCCATAATGGCTGCACCAGTTTGCAGTCCCACTAGCAACGTAGGAGGGTTCCTTTTTCCTCACAGCCTTGTCAGCATTTGTTGTTCTTTGAGTTCTGAAGGGCAGCCATTCTTATTGGCTTAAGATGGAACCTCCATGTTGTTTTAATTTGCATTTCTCTGATGGCTAAAGATGTTGAACATTTTTCACATATTTATTGGCCATTTGGATTTTTTCTTCAGGGAACTGCTATTCATTCCAGATTCCCATTTTTTGATTGCCAGATCCAGCTTCTTGTACCTACCTGCTTGGCACTCGATTGGCTTCAGACACAATCAACTAACGGTTACAAGAGAGCTGCTGAGCTCTTGGCACTATGGCTGCATGCAAACGGAGGCAGTGGGTGGGGAAGAGCAAAGGAAAGCTCTCCTCCTGCACTTGCCTCTTTGGGCAGAAATGGAAATCTTGCTCAGAAGTCTCCGTGGCACTTCTGCCAAGTCCTCCATGTCTAGAACAGTCCTGTGGCCGGCCACAGGGGAGTCTCAAAATAGAATCACCCTAAAAGACTGACATCTGTTGTGACTCATCCTCTTACGCTTCGGGTACACTGTCACCCAGTACAAAATCAGCATTCTGATTATGAGGAAAAGGAGAAGTGGCAGTTCCTTGTCATTTGCTACACAGATTTCCTTCTCTTTAAAAAGGAAACCATCCTGTTTCACTAGATTTTAAAAATGACGTTAAAGTAAGACAAAGTTATATTAATGTTTATCAGGAAGTAAGTGGTGCCCAAAAGGAGATTTTTGGTCTCTTGTCTGTGTACATAATCTTGGTAGCCTCATGAAATGGATTTTGTTTTTTTACCATTCATGCAAACTACCTTTGTTTCACTTTTAATTTTAGTAACACATCTCAATGTATAGCTTATTTTTAAAGACTGTTCTCAATCCAATATGTACTACAATATGACTCTTCAGGTTATAGTTGGTAGAGTATCCTCTGAATGCCAGATTCTGTAACACATAGTGTACATGTTCCCTCATCTATGCAAGAAGGCTGTCACCAAAGGATGCTACAAAACCCCCTAAATTAAATCTGAATCATCAGACTTAATAAAAAAAGAAAACCGAATGCTTTCCACAGCGTTCTAATTTTGACTTCCTCCTCCTTGGCCTGTGGGAGGCTACCACAATAGGATACTTTTCGATTCTTAAAATGGAAACCCATCTATTGATCAAAACATGTAGTAGTCGTCACTAGACTTTTTGAGAGTTCCCTTCTGTCCCAGTACTATTCCTTTGCTACTCACTCGTTGTGCATGCATGAGAATGAGTTCTCAGGTGAGTACTAGGTGTCTAACCATCCCTCGAGGTCATCAGCATGCATCCTGGAAAGGGATGAAAGGGAACTGACTTCTCTTCAAAGGTCTCTGGGTTCAGAGAAGTCCCTTAATACTAATTTCTTTGTCTGATGATTTAACTTGTGGGGCTTGTGGTTGAGGTCAGCTTGTGATTTGATTCAAGGCTGCCCTGTGCCTCTGGCCACTTGGTGTCTCAGGTAAACCTAATTGAAATGAAGCTTGGCAGAAGCCAATGAAGCCAGGCTGGTTTGCAGGAGTTTAGGAACCAACATCAAGAGGCCAGAGAGGAATGGGTTGAGGGGCAGGTAATGAATACCATTGGGAAACTAGATTAATGTGTCTGAAGCCAACAGAAAGGGCAAAGCAGGGGAACTTTGGGTAAAGAAATAAGACTGAAAGTTAGAGCAAGGTCTAGCCAACAAATACAGCAGAGTTGGCCCACAGCCTGAATTGAACTCAGACTTTTTCAACTTCCATGGTATTCATCACTTAATAAATGTTCCCCAACTATGTGCCCCATGTTAGAAATGTTGGAGGGGCTGGTAATGTGGTAGAGGACAAAACAAAAGTTGTTTTCCCTTCGTGGAGCTTACCTTCTAGCAGAAAGAGCAATTATAAACAAAACACAGAAATATAAGTGAATCATATAATTAGGGACAAATAGAGAAAAAATCAGCAAAAGGAGATAAACACACATGGTGCTTCACTTAGACTGTGGCTTTGTGGGTCTCTGTTCCTTCCAGGTTCAGGGCCTGCCCTTCTGGACTTGTTTCCTCCTTTCCTTTTCTTACCCCATCTGTCCTCTGCACTTTACACCCCAATCTCTGAGTTTCCTTGTTTGCTCCAGGCCTTTTCCCCACCCAGTTCTAGCCTAGGGCTCTGAGTCCACCCCAACTCCTCAATCCTGGGCCCACACTCCCCTGGCTGTCCCATTCTGTGCAGCCCTTGGTCTGCTTTCCCAGGATGGGTTGGCTGACGTCTCCATCACGCTGGGAGCATCTTTCTTCAAAGCCAGTGTTACAATGTAATGGCCAGTTTACTTCTCTGCCTCCAGACATGAGAAAAGGTAGGAGGTACATTCCTTAGTGGTCACTCAGTGACAACAAGCAAAGACAGCTGTGAGCCAAAGAAAAACAAAACAAAAACCCTTGAGAGTCCCCCAAATAGTTGAGCAAACCATGTGCTTTTCTGCTGTTTTCTATTTAGCACTGTGTTACTCTTAAGGTTTGGATCTGGAGTATCCCCCAAAAGCCTCACCTACTGTTGGGAGGTGGGCCTGGCTGGAAGGGTGGATGTTGGGGGCTTGGCCTGGAGGGGTGTGTGCTAGCTCTGCCCTTCCTCCCACCGCTGGCTTCCATGCATCACTCTGGCTTTGGCTCTGGCTCCTCCATGTGTTTCCACCATTACCAACCACTTGGAAATAAACTGAGATCTTCTGAAACTGTGAGCTAAAATATATATTTCCTTCCTTAAGTTTTGAATATCAGGTATTCTGTCCCAGCAATGAAAAAGGAAATAAGACAGTTACTTTCTAAAAAAAAATTCATGCTAAATAGTATTTTCTTTCTTTGTATTACTGGCAAAATTTAATTTACCATATATATAGTATTTCTGCTCAATAACATCTCTGACATCTCTGACTTGGACATGTATGTTTTAGGAGCAACTCTGACGTACCTCATGAGTCCAAGGTTTTTGATTTACGTAAGCTGTGCCTTATCAATGTGGGTAAGTTAAATAAAAATGAAACTAATGTTTTTAAGAGAACTGTAGTATTAAGGACATTAGAGTGTCTCAAAATATTGGATGTGATGTATGTATTTATGTTTAAAGATGTTTTGAATTACCAAATATAAAACTAATACAGAAAATGCACAAAATATGTAAAAGGATATTTATAATAAAAATTATAAAGTAGATACCATATATATATACCCCAATGAGGAGCTAAGATGCAACCAGAACCCAAGACATCCCTCATGGGACCTTTCTTAGTCACACCTCTTTCCTTGCCAATAAGAAAGAGCTATTATGTCTCATTTTTACAGTATTTGCTTCCTTTTCTTTGGAATTTTGCCACTGCTGTAAGGCATCCATAAATTAAACTGTTTCATCTTTGAACCTTAAATGAATTGCTATCACATACACTCTATTATGGCTGGCTTCTTGTTTCATATTATATTTGTAATACCCATGTTGTTTCAGCCAGCCCTGATTTGGTACTTTCATTACTGTATAGTTTTTTACTTCACCACAGACTACAATTTATTTTATTAATCTTCTCAAAGAGTCATTTTTTGGCTTTATTGAGACTTTTCTATGTATCTTCATCTTCCTGGTTCATTAATTTCTACTTTTACTTCCTTTTCTTTACATGCCTGTGTGTGCATGGGGGAGGAGAGATATGAGGATTGAAATTACGGCCTTTGCACTGAGCTACATCCCCAGCCCTTTGCATTTTTATTTTTATTTATTTATTTATTTATTTTTTTTTTGAGACAGGATCTCATGAAGTCACTAAGATTCCTGAGCAGGGCTTGAACTGTAATCAACTTACCTCAGCCTGTCAAGAGTATTGAGATCACAGGTCTGCGCCATTGTTCCTGGCTTTTTTCTTTTTCTTCTAGTATATGCATTTCAGGCTACAAATTTCTCTTTAAACAGTATATAAGCTGCATGTGGCATGCAGTTTTGGTATGCTTTGTTAAAAGCATTTCATAATGCCCTTGTGACTGCTGATTTGACCTACTGATGAGTTAGCATAGTCTGCCTGTCCCAGTGGTACAGGCCTGTAATTCTAGCACTATGGGAGGCTGAGACAGGAGGATTGCAAGTTCAAGCCTATCCTGTGCAACTTAGTGACTTAGTAAGACTCTTTCAAAATCTAAATTAAAATTAATTAGTTAAGACCTGGGCATGTAGCTTGTTGTGAAAGTTCTGGGCTCATCTCCAGTACCACAAAAGAAAACAAATATATTCTTTAATTTATAAATATGAGGATTTTCTGATTTTGATTGTTCCCCCCCCAAAATTATTCTTTTTATTAGTATATATTTGTGACAGGTACAGTTATATTCCCCTTGAGGACTTGTGGAAGTCTCATCACTCTTCATCATTCTGCGTCCCTTTCCTCTCCCACGCTCTCACCCCTCATATCCCTCCCTTTCCACAGACTCCATCTCCCTGTCTCCTAAAGTCCCTTTTATTTGGCCCTTTTGCTTATCTGTAATTTGAGTTTCTTATGTTAGCTTTTCAGCTTAATTGTTCTGAGGCCACTGAACATGCTTTAAACATCCTCAAAACACTAAGTTGAGATGTCCTTAGTGATCCATTACATGGCTAATTTCTGTCAATGCCTTTCATATGTGTTTAAAATAATGTATATTCTGAGGTTGCTGGATATATTTTTGACATGACCTTTACATTGAAAAAGCACACACATACACACATGAATACACACCTATTTAACATATTTTTATTTTAGATTGTTCTATCAATTATGAAGAGATCAAAATATTCTATAATGATCTGTTTATGTCTCATTTTTCTATATTTTCCCCATTTTTATTAGTATATGCATGCAATACACAATGTTCATATTAAACATGAGAATTTTGTGGTGCACATCGATAATCCCAGCACTTGGGAGGCTAAGGGACAAAGACTGCTGAGATTTTGAGGCCTGTATAGTGAGTTCAGGACCAGCCTGGACTACAAGTAAAACCTTGTCTCAAAAAAAAAGATGAAAATTAACTTGAGAATTTTGTACACACACACACACACACACACATATCAACACTTCACTTTCCCTTTCCTGCCCCCTTTCTCACCCTCTGACCTCTTCCCTTTTTCTCATTTTAATTCTTTATTTTTGTGTCATATTTTTGGGCGCTTGTTATTACATACATAGAAAATTGAAATTTTTGTATCTTTCTCATGAACTGAATTTTTTCATTAAAAGAACTCATTTTTCTTTTAAGTACTGCTTTTTGTCATAAAATCTACCTTGATATTAATTTAGTGACTTGGATTCTTTTTGGTAAACATTGAATGATATGTGTTTATCTTCATTTTACTTCTGATCTTTAAAAAAAATTCTCTTCAGTTGGATGATGGAATAGGAAGGTAGACTTTGTGGAGAGGGAAAGGGGCGTGTCCAGGGGGTGAGGATGTGGGGAAGGAGAGGTGGGGTGAGGAGGTGGCAAGGGGGAAGGGAGGTAAAATTATCGAGATGCCCATGTATATGCACAAATTTCTCAAGAATTGTTATTGCGTATCATGAAAACATACAAGCAAAAAGTAACTTTGACAAGATTAAATAAATTCAACTGAAAAAATGTAAATCCTCTTTAGCTGGTGTGGTGGCACAGGCCTACAATCTTAACATTCTCAAAGGCTGAAGCAGCAGAATCACAAATTTGAACCCAGCCCAGGCAACTTATCAACTTAGCAAGATCCGGTCTTAAAAAGAAAAGAAAAGAAAGAGAGAAAGAAAGAAAGAAGAATTAAAGATGTAATTCAGTGCAAAAGGCCTGGGTTCAATCCTCAGTACCATAAATAATTCTCCTTAAGGAGCATATAATCATATTTTATATTCAAATTGCCAATATTTATCCTATAACCGGAGCAGTTAGTTTGTACCTAATGATAACTGATGATATATGTATTTAAGCTAAATCTACCATGTTGTTTTACATTTTCTAATTACCCAGCCTACTGTATGTTTCTTTCTCCTCTTTTTTATCTTATCATTCTTCCCCCACTTTTGTTCTTCTGTGTTTTACTGAGACATTTCTTCAAATATATCTACTTTTTCTTTACTTGTATCTAATCTGCTATAGAACCTAACATCTGAATTTATTTATATATTTTTGCCTGTTTAGAGCTATATCCCCAGCCCTTCTGAATCTTTCTCTTTCTCTATCTATGTGTGCATATATATACCTTTTTTTTTGAGACAGTCTTTTGCTAAGTCAATAAGTTGCCCAGGCTAGACTTGAATGTGTAATCTTCCTGCCTGGGCCTACAGAGTACCAGGACTATTGGTACCACACCCAGCCTGAGTTTGCAATTTTACTTTCTACTGTTATATTTTTAATTGTTAGGATTTTTTAATTTCTTTTTTCAAATTGACCATGCCACTTTATAGTTTTCCATTCCTGCTTAGATTGTCAAATGTGACTTTTTTCGGATAAAATAAACTTCACTGTTTTACAGCCCGCTAAGTTACATATCAAAAGTCTCAGTAGATCATCTGTATGGCCTGTTGTTTACTGTGGTTATTTCTGACCATGTATTGAACACTGTACATAGGAATTATTGCAGGAGTACTCAGAAGCCTCTGATTAGGCTCTCTTCCTTTAGAGGATTTTGATGCCCTATCTTAGATGCATAATGGGCACTAGTCATTTATTTGCCTTTAATTTAAGGCTGCAGTTGCTGATAGAAATTATAATTCTGGTGAGTACAGGGCTCTACCCCAAGCTGGATGCTTGGGATTTCCTGGACCACCCAGATGAGCCCAGCTGGACTAAGAGAGGTTCATTTACCTTTATACCCTGAGGATACATTTGCATGGACTCTCAGCTTAAAGTAGGCACTGGTTTAGTAGGTTCCTATCTTTGGTAGAAAGTACTTCTTTTATCTGATTTTTCTGAGGCCACCATGACTGCAGTTTTATTTCACAGCAAATATCCTCAGGGTATCCTGAATGTACTTCCTAGGGCTTCTGTGTTCTCCCAAGTGTTTGTTTGATATTTTCTCATTAGTTTATGGGTTCTTTGATGCCTTTATGTTAAATATTCTGCCCAGCTTTTAAAGTTATAAACGAACTGCACACTAAATTATGGCTGTATACATTAAATTACAATTTTGTCACTGTTTCTAACGTTAATAAGCTGCATATCCTTTGGGAGAAATGCAACTTCTTTCTGGATTTTAACCTTATTCATCTTTTAGTCAGTGATTAAAGCACCCTTTGCCTCTACTGCCTTGTAGGGGGATCGAATGTGGCACTTTGCCATGTCTGTGTTCCTGATAGAATTATATGGACATAATCTTCTTCTAACAGCAGTGTTCGGCTTAGTGGTGGCTGGATCTGTGTTAATATTTGGGGTCTTAATTGGTGATTGGATCGACAGGAAACCAAGAAATAAAGGTAATAATGTTACACTGCATGGCATATGGTACACTAAGACCTTCCTAGCTTCTTTTGTTTGTTCAGCGAATAAAATTACAGATATGAGCTAAGTAACAGTACAGTGCAACTTTAAAACTCTAGGAAAAAAAAGAATGTTATGCAGCTTTGTGCCATATTCTCTGGTGTCATACTTAGTAACTTTAATGTGGCTTTTATTTATATTTATTTGCAGTCCTGATGATTGAACCTAGAGTCCATGCATGCTTGGCAAGTGTTCTAACACTAAACTACACATCCAGCCCTTTAATGTGGTTTTTAAAGTCTTATCAAATACAAGTTTTGAATAGCAAATTCCTGTAAATTATGTTATTCTTAATATTCTGGCATTGCCCATGTATAAAAATGCTTGCACTTTATGTATTAAGGGCAATTTCTATGGATAAAAGACTTTATACCAGATAATCTGAATAACTAAGAATTAGTATCTCGTAGCTTACTCATTCAAATGTGACCTCAGTTACTTATTCATTGCTGGGATACACAACCTAACACACACAACTTAAGGGAGGAAAGGTTTATTTCAGCTTATTTTCAGAAGGTCTCAGTCCATTCATGGGCAGTCTGCACTGGTAGAAGCATGTGGTGGTGACCTAGCTGGAGAGAAGCTGTTCCCAGCATGGCGGAGCTACAATATCTCTGTAGGTCTAGCCCCAGTAACCAGCCCTTTCCTAGTTCAGCCTTAGTAATCAACTACTTCCTGATCAAACTCAAGAGGTCTGCCCTTCTGACTAGGCCCCACCTCGTCACAGCACATGAAATCCATATACGATCCACAACGTCAAATACATGAGGCTTTTGGAGGACATTCCATGTGTAAGCCATAAAAAGGTGCATCTCCTATTTAGCTTCTGGCTATAGTATCTTTGTAGCCCTTCTTTGCTTCATAAAAATGTAAGACTTCCTCGGCTGTCCTGTTCTTTCAATTCCCGGGCAACATGGCTATTTTACTAAACCTAGGAGACTAGGAAAGGCACGTGTGGATGGCATGCAACGGAAGAGCACAATTTATTTAAACTCTGGAGCCAAGTGTGGGGATGAACACTCAGAAGGCCAAGGCAGGATGAGCCAGAAGTCTAGGACAGCCTAGACTACATAACAAGAAAAAAAAAAAATCTGAGGTGTTGCTCCTTAGGCCTAAGTGACACCTTTTATCATAAATTCAACCCTGGAGAGTCAGACAAAACAGTAGAAAAGTGCAGTTTTCTTAATTCATCTGGAATCTGGCTTTTCATACCACGTTACTCCCAAAGTCTGTTTTATTCACTAACAAAGTCCAGCTTTTAAAACACTTTCTGGTTGGTCACAAAGGCGTCGTCTTTAGTGAGCATTGAGCCTGCTTGTTGCTTCCTACCGACGCCTGTGACTGATGATGGAAGTGATAGGCTGGGCAGAGGGCAGCCATGGGGATCTGGCCAAGCGCAGTGGCTGTGTGCTTAGTGATGATGTGGCTGGGATCTGCCTCTTAAAACCACGAGTTAAGTATCAGTCTCCTGGTTATTTCCATTTGCAGTGGCCCACGCCTCGCTCTTCATTCAGAATGCTTCTGTCACTGCCTGCTGCATGGTCCTGATGCTTGTGTTCTCTTACCAGAGGGAGATGGAGCAGATGTGGCATGGCTGGTTCACTGTGAGTGCCCCCACCCAGGTCCCGCTGTGGGTAGCTGCTCTGTCCCTCTGGGAACCACCTCTGCACCCCCTCACCCCCCCCCCCCCCCCCCCCCCCCCCCCCCCCACTCGCCCCACTGCCCCTGGAGTGTGTAAGGCTTGGCTGGTCTTTCAACAGCACTCTGCTCACCCCTGGCTTTTGAATCAGAGCACAGATCTCACAGACCACAGACAGGAAGGCAACAGACAGTCTGTCTGCAATGTACAAATTAGCATCGGATCTGGTGCTAATGAGGCAAGAGTAAGAAAATGCTTGGCATGGGCCCAGCATTTTGGCTGAGATGCACACTGAGCCTTTGTCTCTCAGAGGCCTTTGTATTCATTTGGATGTTTCTCAAGCTGTCAGATAAATAACTGTGTACCCCTGGGGGCCCAAGCAGTCTATTCCTGGGTCCACTGTCGCTTCCTTGGGTAGGTGGCCTGCTACACCGCAGTGATCACCCTGGCAGCCGTGGCGAACCTGGCGGGCACAGCACTGACCATTACCATCCAGAGGGACTGGATTGTGAGCCTCACGGGGGACAACAGAGGCCAGCTGGCTGGTGAGCAGTACCACCCAAGCCCGGTGGGTCCGCTGATGGTCCAGAAGTACAGCAGAGGAGCCATTTGGGGCTCTGAAGGAAGAAGTATGGTAGCCTAAAAGAGAATGGTATTTGGAGCCAACCCAGTCTGGGTTTGAATTCAGCCCAAACCAGCTCTCACCAGCTGTACACCCTGAGTGAGGCCAGTTCCTTAGCTTCTCAGGACTTGACTTTCCTCATCTGTGAAATAGGGGAAGTAAAGCACACACAGCTTGGGTAAGGATCCTATGAGATAAGAGGATTTCAAAAATGATTAATATTGTATCTGCAATAGAACAAGCCTAAAAATTGGCTGGTATTGCTACTATTCAGAGCATATATAAGCTTTACTTTCAGGAGAGCGGCCTTCCATTTACAGAACTTTCTTGACAATTTTAGACTCAAGAGAAAAACAAGTTAAGTGATTTCTCAATCCTTGCCAGCAATGAGCTTCCACATTCCCAAACAAAAATTAATTTTCAAATGTGATTGTTGATAACCATTGGCAGTAGAGATCTATTTTTTCCCAATAAAAGCACTCAGCAGAATAATCCTGCATCTTCTTTGTTTTTCCCTCCACTCACAAAACTCGGATCATTTCACTGCAATACATTCTAATTGCTAGCTTAAAGCCAAAGGTCTGGTCCTGCCCTGATACAGTGCAGTTGGTACTACCTGCTAGGAAATGTGCCTGAATGCAACGGCCAACATAAAGGAAGCTGTTAAGGGGGCGTCTGCTACAGTCCATGCCTCACGCACAGCAGAAGCCCTGTATTATCATGTTTTCTCTTAAACTGTAATTATTTAGATGCGCTGTGGCACAACCACACCACTCAAAAGAGAACAGCTATGTGAGTAAAAGCTGGGTGATGTTTTAGATGTCCTCCATCTCCAAATAGAGAAAAAATTTAATTTTTAAAGAAATCTAAGATAAAGCACAGATTCTGGTTCAAGTTTATTACAGCACTTAAAATGAGCTTGCATATATATTCTTTGATGACATTGGAAGCATTCTTTGGAGTCAGACTCTCTGGATATTGCGGAGATGTGTGTGTGTGTGTGTGTGTGTGTGTGTGTGTGTGTGTGTGTGTGTGTGTATGAGTGTGCACGCACACGTGTATGTATGTGGTACTTGGCATTGAACCCAGTTCTCTCACTCTAAGCTACATCCTTACCCCCTTTTTATTTAAATTTTTTCTGAGATAGGATTATGGCCTACTTTTTACGTCACTACTCTACCCAGGCTGGGCACAAATTTGCCATCCTCCTGTCTCCGCCTCCCAGAGAGCTGAGATTACAGGCTTGCGCCATCAAGCCCAGATCCATGCCAGCTTTAAACTGCCTGAGTCTGAATCCCAGCTCTACCATTTTCTTTCTCGGTTGCTTTGAGCAACTACATTCATCTCCATGTACCTTAGTTTCCTAATTTGCAAAAGGGAAATACATAGGTCAGGCACAGAGTAAGTGTCCAACTTACTCCTCCCTTGTCACCATGTTTGTTGTAAGGGGTATTGCTGCTGCTGCTACTACTCCTACTTACTATTACTACTTGGAGTACTGGGAATTGACCCCATGGCCTTTGCACTGAACTACATCCCCAGCCCTTTCTTCTTCCTCTTCCTTCTACTTAAATAATTCTGAGACAAGCTCTCCATAAGCCACTACATTGTTCGGGTTGGGGTTGGGCTCGAACTGGTCAGCCTCCTGTCCCAGCCTCCTGGAGTGCTGGAATGAATAGCTACTCCTGGCTTAATATTATTGTTAAAAGACTGCTTTTAAGAGAGTGGGTTGTGAAAGGAAAGTGTGCTGAGATGGAAGTTCAAATAATGAGCGCTGAGTGACCCAAGTCTCCCTATTCCTCAGTGTATTAATCTGTTGATCACTCAAGAGCTGAAACTTGAAGTTCATTTTATTCCAGGTTGAAAAATCTCATCCGAGTTTAACCAGAGGGGATCTGTCCTGCCATCTCTACCATGCACCAGCGCACGGCTGGCAACCCCGCAGTGCATGATGTGAAATTCTGCAGGTGGAAAGCCTCATCTGCTGAGTTGCCTTGTTTCCTTCCTCCCACTTCCAGGGATGAACGCAGCAGTCCGGCGGCTGGACCAGGTCATCAATATCTTTGCTCCTCTGTCCGTGGGCCAGGTGATGGCATGGGCATCTCATGTGATTGGTTGTGGTTTCATTCTTGGATGGAACTTGGTTTCACTTCTTGTAGAGTTTCTATTTCTGTCCAGGGTTTATCAACTAGTTCCCCAATTGGCTGTAAAACCCCAGCAACAAACAGGGGGGAACTTCCTAAAAAGGCAGCAGGAGGCTGTGAACATTCAAGGTAATGCAAACTCAGAGAGAGCTCTTGTTCTTTCTCTTTCTTTTTTTTTTTTTTGTTGTTTCATTTTTTTCCAGAATTTGTCTGATCATGATTTTAATACTCTGTCTGTAAATGTGCCTAGAAACAGTGATAAATGAGAAGGCTCCAGCTGTGCCATTGGTCGTGCAGTTCATATGGCTGATCTTATTGGTGGGGGCAGGCAGGCTGCTTTATACAGTTACACAGGTTGTGTACTGCATAACTCCAGGGGCTGCATTCAGAGAGACTCCAATGTAAGTAGCACCCACATGGGACTGTGTAGTATACAACCTGCACAACATCTCCTTGGTACTAAGGGGGGCAAATTACTCCTTCCTTTCTCACTCATGAATATTTTCCTAAAGATACTAAATTAAGAAAGGCAAGTATACTAAGCAGTGTGGCCTATTTTTTTTGGCTAGGATATGTTGAATTGGACATCCTTGCTCTTAATGGTGATTCTCTCTCTCTCACTCTCTGTTTTAATTAGAAATTCCTTAATAGTGTATGAGTATAAAAGGAAGGGGAATCTACCAATAGATGTAACGTTATTTTCTCAAAGAGCCATCCTTGCCTGCCTGTTGGTAGTGTTTCCCATATGCTGGCACAATGCAATTTATATGTATATATAATATATATTTATATTCATATATAAATATATAAACAAATATACATTTGTATATAAATATATTAAAATATATTTATATATAAATTTTTTTTTGAGACGGGGTCTTTCTCTGTAGCCCAGGCTGGTCCTGAACTCACTATGGAGCCCAGGCTGGCCTTGGACTCACAGAAATTGTCCTGTCTCAGCTTCCCCTCAAGTACTGGGATGATTACAGGCATGCACCACCATGGCTGGCTTATATGGTGCTGGGGAGTTGAACTTGGGTACTTAGCGCTTCAAGTGCTTGCTAGGTAAGCACTTTAACCACTGAGCCATTCCTTCAGCTACCACAGTGCAATTTAGTAACTATTTCTTATCTCAGTTTCTTTTTCTGGACTTCTAATTCTCTTTTCTCTCAAGTTGTTTATAACTGAATCTCATTAGATCTCACTGCACGACTAAAAAACATATTTTTCAGGGATAGATATTTAGATGGCAAATAGAAATATATAGAGACAGAAATGCATCTCTTACCTACTCTATATCACCCATGTGGGTTTGCAAGGTTAATTTTTTTAATAGTCTGTCTTGATATCTGTAAAGAAAGGGCAATAACAGAACTAATTTAAGGGTCCACAACAACAGTGGGTGCAAAGCTGTATCTCATTCTCTGGCACAGAATAAAACTTAAGTCAATGTTAGCTACTTTTCATTGTTGTTACTTTATTATTGTTTTTTTTTTCTCTCTCTCAAGTTGCCCTGGTCATTTCTGTACTGCAGAACCTCACTCTCCTCTTAGTTCTGGTCTAGAATGGATGTGTCTCACTTGTCCTCTGTTCCTCCTTTGAAGCCGTGTTTTGTTCCCCTTAAGCCTTCACAGAATTTGAATACCTGCCACATATAATCCTATATCTTTTAATCTGCTTATTAATCATTGTCTGATCTATCCTCAAAACCTGAAAGGTTTCATTTTACCTTTATTTTTCCCCACTCAAAGCGTGTTTCTTCAGGAAAAAAGACACAGGAAATCTCTATCCCTAGTTCCAGGTGCCCACTACCAAGTTTCAAGCCTCTGACACTCAGTATTTTCCCCTTTACCCCCTCTCCCAACCTTCTTTCAGTGTTCCCTTCCTGACCTGATGGCATGTCTTAGTTTGCATTCTCTTGGGAACAATTCTGGAGACAAGGATTTGGGGTGAGAAGTAATCTCTTGGAATGTAGTCCTAGGAGCTTGGTGAAGGAAGGGGAAGGGTGGCAGAGAAGGGAGAAAGGTCCATAAAAGGAATATTAGTATGTGGGGAAACTATGAAGGGAAACAAGGACTTTCAGAGAATGTTTTAGATATACCTCAGAATTGTCCAACCAAGGACCAAGGGAGCTGAAATGTTTATCTACTAACTCTTGCCCCTCACTGGCTGAGAACTGTCCCCAGGGGCACTTACAACCTGTCCTCTGCTCAGGTTCCAGGACCTAGAGAGGATTTTTCAGTCAGAGACACATATGAGGTTGGGGGCAGGAAGCCGGTGTGCATTGGAACTATCCCCCAAGACAGCAGATGAGCTGTTGGGGTGGGCTGAGGGGATGTGGGCAAAGTACTGACTTTCAGTTTATCTGGATTTTATTTCAGTTGGAATGGAGTCTTGGGAAACCACAGATGGATTCATCAACAAAACTAGAATTTTGGAAAAACCAAAAGATCCTACGTCTAACCTTGAAGAACAACAAACCACAGCCAAAGGGATTCTTGCTTGCCTTCGAAACACAAGAAGGCTGCTCCATACTTGCCGTGAGGGCTGGGAGACATACTGCAGGCAGACCGTCTTCCTAGCTGGGCTTGGCCTGGCCTTCCTCTACATGACAGTCCTGGGCTTTGACTGCATCACCACAGGCTATGCCTACACCCAAGGGATCGGAGGTTCCCTGCTTAGCATCCTCACAGCCCTATCAGCTCTGTCAGGCCTGATGGGCACAATTCTCTTCACCAGGCTCAGGGAGCACTATGGTTTGGTCACCACAGGAGTCATATCCAGCTGGCTCCACATAGGTTGTCTAACACTCTGTGTGTTTTCTATCTTTGCTCCTGGAAGTCCTTTTGATACGGCTATTTTCTCACTTCCATTAAGCAAGAATTCTTCAAACCAGGAGTTGCTAAAAAACAACCAGATACATGTTTACCCTTATGAAAGAAACCTGAACCAACCCATCCTCCCAGATCGCTCATCCATCCACTGGACGAACAGCACAGTTCTGTTTGATGGCCAGCAGGTCCCTGAGCAGCCAGAGTCTTATGTCTCCATCATCCTACTCTTCTCGGGTGTGATCCTGGCAAGAATTGGTGAGCAGTGGGTCATGCCGGCATGGGATTATGCAGCCTGTAACATAGCCACGTAATCTTAGGAGGATTTTATGGTCTCACTACTGTGGTACTATAGTTTTCATCCTTCATTGATTGAGAACTTTGTGGGGAGAAGGGGTTCTTTACTACCTGGGGAGAGCAGCACAATCTTTCTCCAAAGATATTGTGCCTGGTCTTCAGAGTCTGTAAGCTTTTCTGCTCCAAGGTCTTTGCCTCTGCCACCACCATTCATACCTGGCAGTGAGAATATATCTGCTTTGATTAGGGTACTCACTGAAACAAAGTTTCTAAAAACTGTGGTCATTTGTTGACTGCCAAGCCCAATGATGGCATACTGAGGGTCAATGATGAGGATAGCAGAAACCACTGGCTGGCACACTGGCTCTTGTGTCAAGCCAACCTGCAGAGTCCCTGCTGGAGAAAGTCTGGACCTTGTTCTTTGACATGGAATGCCCCTGACTGTTCCTACCCAGACAACATCTTTTCTTTGCTCAAGTTATTCTCCTTTCCCCCAAATTCACAATTACCACTTTCAAAGCTCCTACTGACAGCACAGCTCAGGACCCGGAGGGTTCCACACTCCCAAGTCAGGGGCAGTGGAAAGGGTAGTGGTAGTGAAGATGTGCGTAACAACTAAGCATGTCCTCTGTGTTCCTTCCTACATACCTCCCCTGTGCGCCATACTCAGCCCCCTTGGACCAGAGCAAAAGCAAGGTTCCTGTTCTTAGGACCTCAGAACTCAACTTCTTATCCCTGAGGCCACAGTGGGATGGGACTAAAGATTGGGAGGATGTCTCCCTGATTTCTACCATGGCAATCTAGAACCTCTTGATGTTTAGAAACTTGGGAGAAAGGAAATGAGAATTTTGAAGGTCCAGTGTAAGAGCTTTTAACACCATGGGATATCCCTAGACCTTCATTCTTCTGATGTATTGTGTGTGTAGAAAGACGTTATTTCCCTAGCTCCCAGTAATGGATTTAGAAGCCCCTTCTTTCATCCAAAGATGATATGACTACTGAAATATTTTAAGTAGGTACCTGATGTATGGATTATACTTTAATGGTAGTTGATTTCTACTTCTACCCTTTTATCACAAAGACAACTGACAGCATTTAAGATTTCTGCAGCCCATATAATATTATTGTCTAGCTCAAAATGAAAAAAGTTCTATCAATGACTTCTTGTCTGTCAAAATCACTGGGTGTCCCAACACAAAGGAAATGATCACATTTGGAAAGCGAGACTTTATCTACAGAGCTTGCGCTCAGATTCAGGGACCGTCAGCCTTTTCCCTTTATCAACAGCAGTTTCCTTGTTGTGTCATGGATGAGGATTCCAGGGACACAGAACAGACTTAATCCATAGGAGGAATACAGCTCAGGACTCAAGCCAGACTGCCTGATGATGATGTCACCATGGCCCCTAATCAGTTTCCCAACCTGGAAAATGGGGACAATACTGATCCTATCTCCTTAGCAGTGATGTCCTGCAGAGGCACTGAAATCATTCTTATAGGTAATAATTTAGCAAAAAACTCTCAAAACTATCGAAGTTATCTGTTAAAAATGAGTATTTGCCATGCACCGTGATGCATACCTGTAGTTCCAGCATTCTGGGAGGCTGAGGCAGGAAGACAGAAAGTTTGAGGCTTGCCCAGCCAACTCAGCAAGACCCTGTCTCAAAAAAAAAAAAAAAAAAAAAAGACTGGATAGCTCAGTGGATTCTATTCCTAGTACTATCAAAAGAAGAGGGTGGGGAAGAAGATAATATCAAGCCTTGTCATTATATTTCAGCTGCGGGGCTGGGCATAGCTTAGCAGTTACAGAGCTTGCCTACCAAGTGCAAGGTCCAGGGTTCAGTTACCTAGCACCACCACATAAACTGAGCATCATGGTGTACACACCAATCCCAGTACTTGTGAGGCTGAGACATGTTGTCATGAGTTTGAGGCCAGCTTGGACTACAGTGACCTCAGGACCAGCCTGGACTGCAGAGGGAGACCGTGCCTCAAACAAACAAACAAACAAACAAAAACCCAAAAGAAACGTCAAACAAACAGAAAAGAATCTTAAATAAAGTAACATATTTTAGCTGTAATTTTGGTGCATGCCCAAGTGCTTCTGTAAGGGCTGGTGTGATGTAGATAGTGACATGGGGAACTACAATGCAGAGTAGTGATACTACTCAGCAGATATTTCCTGACTCCTACATATCAAGTGTCAACAAGTACCATTTAGTCAAATGTTTATGCCCAAACCAGGGGTGGTGGCACATGCCTATAATCCCAGATCTCAGGAGTCAGAGTGCTGTGAGTTGGAGGACAGCCTGGGCTATAGAGGAAGAACCTGTCTCAGAAAGAGAAAGAAAGAAAGAAAGAGACAAAGGGAGGAGGAAAGGGAGGGATGGAGGGAGGGAGGAAGAAAGAAAGGAAGGAAGGAAGGAAGGAAGGAAGGAAAGAAGGAAGGAAAAAGGGAGGGAGGGAGGGAGGGAGGGAGGGAGGGAAGGAAGGAAACAAACAAGGTGCATACATTAAAAGCCTGTTAACTTGTATGGTCAGGTCTGGTGGCCACAACAGCTGGCCTTTCACTGGAGCAGGAGCATGTGATCTGCTGTGGCATCCAACATGTGTTGCATGTCACCAATCACAGACAGGTCTTATCCTAGGTGTTGCTCAGTGAATACTTGTTTCTGCTCTAATGGAAGCTAACCTACAGAACCCTGGCTATGAGATTTAACACATCATTTAAGTCATTTCGCCTTTTTAAAATCTAAGAACTGTAACTCTTTCTGCATTCTACTTAGAAATAATTCTCAGTACATAATCAGCCCTTGCTGCCTAGAGCTTGTCACATTGCACTTTTCAGCTTCGTTAGCATTGCCTGCTGAGGGCCAGTGTGGGAGTTCACAGGTGAGTTCTGGGTCGGAGTCCAGCACAGGGTGAGGACCTTGGTAGGGTGAGCCTGGAGGGGTTAGAAAGCCACTGGGGTGGTTAGAGTAGCACAGGAAGATGCAGTGGGAGCTGCAACAGGTGCCCAGGGAAAGGCAGAGGACAAAGGACCTGGCTAGGATTCTATATTGGTGGACACCAAAGGACATGGTGCCTTATCTCCAAATAATTGTCATTCTAGGGTTTGGGACAGTGGCAGCCAGGGGATCTCGCAGAGCCAGTGCTGTATCTGGGGAGAATACCAAAGGCCAGCTGGCTGGGAAGACAGCCGCATAGGCACAAGCTGGGTGCAGACCCCCTTAGGGCATGCCCAGAGGACCAGGAATCATGCTCCCACTCAGGACAGCACTGTCATCAGCACAGCTGGCTTCAGCTGTTTTTGCAGGTCCCAAGGCTGATTCTTACACATATTCTAACATGGCCTCCTTAGATACCTGAGAATGAGAGAGGGGAAAGAAGCCTCTTCCTTCTCTCCTAAACCAGAAGCAAAGAGAAAAATCTAGAATTGCAAGTAGATTGGAAGTCCAAGACTTTGTTCTCTATCCTAAGCACTCTTGGCAATGAAGTGGGAGCATAAATAACATATCCAAAATGGAGTTAAGCTGCATCCAATGGTGCGTTTGTGACGGTGATTCAAAAAGGTAATGAAAACGTCACAAATCACGAGTGACCACTGTGCAGATGGCCAGGTACAGAACTGTTTTATAGTTCTACCTCCTGGGATTATCTAACCAGCTAGTGTTTGAAATATTCCCATTTCTCAGATAAGGAAGCTTAATATGGAGCAGATAAGAAGTAGCAGAAAGTTGCATCTTCCCAGGACAAGCATGACAGGCAGGGCTGAAGGAATGGCTCAGCGGTTAAGCAAGCACTAACTAGCCAGAGTTTGATTCTCCAGCACCACGTAAACCGGGCGTGGTGGCATACATCTGTAATCCCAGCACTCCGGAGGCTGAGACAGGAGGATCGCTGAGTCCAAGGCCAGCCTGGATTCCATAGTGAGTTCAGAACCAGCCTGGGCTACTATGAGACTGTCTCAAAACAAAAGAATGCCAGGCAATGCCAAAGCAGAATCTCAGTGAGGTCCTCTGACATTTGTTCCTATTTACTCTCTCCCTGTACTGTTGCCCTGCAGGCCTCTGGTCTTTTGACCTCACTGTGACCCAGCTTCTCCAGGAGAACATTCCAGAAGCAGAGCGAGGGGCTGTCAACGGCGTGCAGTGTTCCCTGAACTACCTCATGGATCTCATCCACTTCGTTCTCGTCATGTTGGCCCCGATGCCACAGCAGTTCGGCTTGCTGGTTTTCATTTCCATACTCTTTGTAACTACAGGGCATGTGCTGTATTTTTTTTATGCAAGAAAGTGTAAGATTAAAAAAATCCACATGAAGGAGACAAGGAAGAAAGGCACTTGGTCACCTTTAACTTGAGAGGTAGGCAGTGCTCCTCAGAGCTTTAGTAAGTGGCCCATTTCCTACCAGGCACGTCCCGCCATTCCCTCTCATGGAAACTTTGCATTCACTTTGTGCCGTTGCTACACTGGAGGTCAACGGTGTCATCACCTTTTGTGACAGCATCAACTGCTTACATGTGTCTTTGCCTTGGTGGAACTATCTAGTGTGTGACAGGCTCGCTCATTAAGTCAGGAAGAGCTTCCTTCAGACAACCCAGGAGGCATGTTTTAATCTTGCTGTGTCCTTGCTCGGAGTTTTCAGATTCCTTTTTTATTGTTATTGTCTAAAATTAGTCAGGTTATTCTGGTCAATGTTAAAAGTAGAGAGGTAGAGCAGTCAATGATGTTTGGTCTCAGTTCTTGGTTGTGTTTTTTTTTTTTCTAGTTGGCAAATTCTCATTGGTTGAGCTGAAAGTCCCTAGTGAGTAGCGAGGACTGAAGCTATTCGTTGGAGACAGAGACCATGAAAAAAACCTTTGTCTTTTTATGGACTCAGGCCAGACATCTGGAGGTCTCACAGCCAACTTGGGCAAACTTTACCTCCATGGTCCGGCTAAAACCAGCTGTAATTAAGGACACCACTCGTTGATCCACAAATAGGGCCTTTCTGGCCACTTACAAGCAGTTAGCAATTTCTGAGGAAGCCAGAAGAAAATGCAATATATCTCTTGGCTTAAATTAATATGAAAACTATTTGAGTACTAAGATATAAAACTTTTGCCCAGAAGTGAAAACAATAGTGCTAGCATTAAAGCTCTCTTTAGTCTTGTTACAGTTTAGATCTACAGTATTTTCCAAAAATCCCATGTGTTCAGATGTGGGGTTTTTGGAAGGCAACTGGGTCGCAGGGGCTCTAAGTCATCAGTGGATTGATCCATTGATGAAGTTACAGTATGTTGGCATAGCTAGAGGTAACAGAAGCTCAGGGGGATCGGGTCTAGTCCAAGGTTAGCTGACTGCTTTGGGGACATGACCTTAGGACCATCCCTCATCTCTGACCCTTTTGTGTTTTCCTCCCTTGTTCTCTGCTTCTGGCTGCCAAGAGGTGAGTCATTTTTTCACCATGCTGCTCTACCTCACCACGGGCCCAGAAACAATGGAGATTGCCATGGACTGAAACCTCTGAAACTCTGAGCCAAAATAAATCTTTCCCCCTTCAGGTTCATTTTCCCAGGTATTTTACTATGAAAGATAAAGATGATGGACAGGGCTCTCACAGTTGAGAGAAAACTTTTATTAAAAAGGAAAATCCTATTTTGGGAGTAGCCTATAGCACACCCAGAAGACCTTAGTGGTGGCTGACAGAAATGACATTTCAAACACATTTGTGAACTTCTTCTATACCACTGATGTCTTCATCATCTTGTTATAGGGGCTGTCCTGTGCATGTAGAATATTCAGCACATGTTTGATCTCTACCCACTCACTGCCAGCTAGCATTTCCCCACTTAATCTTGTGTGATAGTCAGGTGTTTCCAGATAGGATCAAATGACCCCAGTTAAAAATCACTACTTGAGGGAATAATGAAAACCAAAAGAAGAATTCACTTACTATTAAAAAAAAAGAGGCGGAGGCTCAAGTATAATTCAATGGTAGATTGCTTTTGTCTAACATAATGAATCCCTGGATTAGATCCCCAGCACCTCACAGTGAAAAAAAAAAAAAGTCACACCAGCAACAAAACTACAAAAAGGTGTTTTACACAGACCTGCTTTTTAGAGCAGTTAAAGGAAAATGAGGGAAGGAGAGAATTTCGTGGAACATTTTGCTTAACATAAGGTTGGTCCCTCTCTTTTTTTCTAAGAGTATTTTATACAAGTTCTGGTGATATTTATGGTGCCACCTCCCCCACTCTCTCCCCTTCCATGAAAAAAAAAAAACCCTAAAAAACTACATTAACACACACATACACACATTCTCACCAAACCAGCTGATCAGGGGACCAGAATATTTATCTGGATTCTTCACTAAAGAAGTTGTATTATGAGACATAACCTACCAGAGCCTTCAGCCCCTTATTAATGAACACACAAATGTTTGTGCACAGTAGGCATAGTAAAAGTGTTTAATACATCCTAAAATCTTGTTTAAAATCTCCACAAACATAAGCAGCTTGAGAGTTGAATTTACACCAAGTCTTCTGAGTAGTACTGGAAATCAACCTACCGCTGTTGCTTCTGTCCTTAAAAATAATAGCCACTTCCCTATATATTTTGCATTTTAAGTGCCAGTTTTACTCATTTTTTCCCTCAACATTCTATACAGTAGAACAGCAACATCTTTCTCTTACATTGTTGGGCCACTATTTGCATATTTCCACAATTATTCTGATTCATCTCTGGATCAGTGCTATCCAATAAAAATATAATGCAATATTTATATTTTACATCATTTAAAATAAAAAAGTATGCCATCTAACCTAACGTATCCAATTATCACTTAGCTTGAAATCATTATAAAATTGAAGTTTTCACACTTTTCCCTAAATTCTTCAGGTCTGTTTCTGTAACAACCTAGCCACATTTTAAGAACCTGATAACCAAACGAGGCTGCTAACTGCCATACTGGAGTGAGGTATGGCAACTGGATGCTAGATTCATGGTTTCTAAAGCTCCATATTCCTTCACTATCTATGGGAAGCCTGTAATATAATGGGCTCTATTCTGCCTTCATGACTACAGGGAACAGGCCAGGAGAACATATGCAATGTCAGGCAGCTATAATATTCTGCTCTACTCCCACAAACAAAACAATGTGACCACCATCAAGCTGGTATGACCAAGTTTTATCTCTGTCTCTCAAACAGGCTTGGTGTGAAACTGTCCTAAGGATGCAAGACACCTCAGTGGAGGCTTCTCAAGGCCATCAGTCTCTTGCACTTTAGATAATCTCCACCAGGGGGCATTCCTGGTTGAATGGTTGCCTAATCCCTGATTGCTGCGCACCAGAATTGTGGAACAAAATATTAATCAGAATTTTTCAGTTTATGAATAGAAAGTAGATTTTTGGAAAGGCAATCTTTATAAAATAAAATCTTCCAAACAAACGTGTGGCTGTTGACTATTTACCTATTCACATGATCTGAGCACATCTTTCCTCCAGGTAAGTGTTATTCTTGGCTGGAATTTGCAATCAGCTAAGTGGGACTGGACCTCACTGGGTCATCTTGTCCACTGACCTCCCTGCTTAACAGCTAAACACACCCATCTTCATTTTTTCTAGATTCTCATTCAGTTATCTGGTCCCTTTCTTGGTTCTACTTCTTCAAAGTGCTTGAGAACATGCGAGGAAAATAGCATCTTCTCATCTGACGCAAATGACCACTCCTCTCTTCCACCTTTATGTGGTTACTGGAGATTGAACCCAGGATCGTTGGCTCTCACTAAACTGCACAGGCTATGGATGAATCTGCCACCTTCTCACCTCAGCTGCCCAGAGTGCTGGGGTTACGGGCTTGACTGCCTCTGCATTTTTCAAGTGATGCCCAATTGCCAAATTAATAAATTGCCAGTTGACTCTTGGCTCCTAGAAAGCTCAGAGCCAAATTAGCTAGAACAACATGTCTTATGACATGGCTTTATTTCATCTTCTAATTATTGTATTGATATTCACTGATAAACTATCCCAAACACCTTATGGGAGTGTTTTGTTTCTTCACAGTTTCTATTAACAATTTCAATCTTTCAGATACTGACCCAGATACAAAGTGAAATTAGCCTTTACAACAAAAGTCAACTGGCCCAGATATTCAGTGAATTAAGACAGGAAATAAAACAGACAGCACAAGAGCTACACCAACACAGAGATAAGCAAAATGCAAGCCCTGAGAAGCAATTAGAGGAGACCAAAGAAGAAATGGGGAAACGTGGTAACAATCTCCTACAAAGAGACCTGACACCCCAGAAGATGTTACCAGGGATACTGAAATTGCAGAATCCAAAAAGGAAAATAGTAAAAATGATGGTAACTTCTGGGCCCAGAAAATCAGTGAATTAAAGCAGAAATTAAAGCAGGAAATAAAACAGACAGCACAAGAGCTACACCAACACATAGCTAAGCAAAAAGCAAGCCTTGAAAAGCAACTAGGAGACCAAAGAAGAAATATACCAGAAGATAATGAAGGCAATAAAAGAAATTAGAGAACATAAGATGACACATCATAATTAAAATTCTAGAAACCCAACACGAAGAGAAAATACTAAAAGTGGTAAGAGAAAGACAGGTGACCTACAAAAATATAAGCCCATCAGGATAACTGCAGACTTCTCTAAAAGCAAAGAGATCATGGAGCAATGTCATTCAAGCACTAGAAGAACATAAATGCCAACCAAGACTGCTATATCCAGCAAAATTATCTTTTAATTTAAAGGGAGAACTTAAAACTTCATATCTGTCATTTTAAGTGTATTTATGTGGTATAGATTTAAGTCCACTTAATGTAGCAATGTAATATAGCTTTAACTTTATTTTATTGTACCAATTCACTTACTAGGTCACTGATGAAAATTTATCCTAAGAAAATTGACTGATGTAAAGATAACCCTGTGAATGTACATTTATGTACCTTCCAGTACCCAGCTAAGGCATTTGAAATTTAACTTTTGTTTCTTCTTTCCCAAATTTACTAGTCTTTTGAACTACATGCTTGTAGATATTTTCTAATGTGAACTGGTGGGTAAGGCCTGGTTTAACAATGACAACAAAGATATAGCAAAATATAGGAAAAAAACTTTTGGTAAACATCCCATTAAAGGGATTGGTTGGATTCAGAGAAGAGGCATCAAGATTTAACTACTGCGAACTCATTCAAGGAATAGGAAGCTGAGTTAGAGTGGTGACTTAAGTGAAATGACTTAGATGTGGAAGATTAATATGTTAAACACTGTATGGTTTCACTGACTTGGAAAATCCAGAACACAGACATTCTTTGGAACCACATGAAGTGATAGCCAGAGTTGGGGGAAGGGATAGGGAGGGGATGGGAGGGTTGAAAATGGGAAGGGATTGTAAAGTCGATATGATATGTATGTGTACGAAACACCCAAATTCATTGTAAATATTATGTATTACATTTGTATATTAATAAAAATATTTGGGGAAAAACAAACAAAAGTCAACTGAAGCACACCCTAACAGTTTCATCTGAAATGTTAAGAATCATTTTGTAAGTTCTATTACATAGAACTGTTGAGGCTGGGGATGTAGCTTGTGGTTGGGGCACTTGTGTAGTGTGTGCAAGGCACTATGGTCCATTTCCCATTAAAACAGCTGGGCGCAGGGCTACATGCTTATAATCCCAGAGCTCAGGAGGCTGAAGCAGGACTGTCATGAGTTTGAGGCCAGCCTCGGCTACACAGCAAGACTCTTAAGCCCACTCTTGAAATCAAATTATGACTTAGTCTACCTACATGCACAGCAGTGTTCCTGGTGGGGACTTACGGTCTCGTAAGAGGGTGGAGTAGCTATCAATTGAAACAATTAACAATGGGGAAACCAGGGAATCCCACTCCCTAAGTATTCCATGCTTTTCTTCATGGGTATTCTATCAGCTTACATATTACAGCAGTAAGTAAACTTTCACATAATCTTGCAAGCATACTCTTTCAGAGACAGAGGCAACAATTAAGTGTAACAACTGTAGCTACGAAAGATGTTACAGATGTCAATGAGGAACAAGTTCACAACGATTGTTTTGCTTAGAAGACTCTACAAAGTAGAATATAATCCATATTCAAGATTTATGAGTTATTAAACAATGAACAATGAGTCTCAGTCCTGGTCAAGGCTGCAGTGTATGCTTTTAGAACTGCAGCTGGGTATCAATAACTTAACTGTGATCCTGGTGACCATTATCTGGAGAACAGCGATTGGAATTCTTATATATAGGATTTTGTTTTTTGAGTCAGGGTCTCACTCTGAAGCCCAGACTGGCCTTGAACTCACAGCAATCCTCCCGCTTCAGCCTCCCAGTGCTATAAGTGTGCACTACCATGCCAAGCTTATGTGGCACTGGGGAACCGAACTCAGGTACTCCTAGCAAGTGCTCTAGATGCTGAGCTATTCCTCCAGCCCCTTAAACAGGAATTTATTTTCAATGAAATCATACTATCCAGCATAAAAATTGTACTCTATATCACAATTTTAGTCATAAAGATTTTCTTCATGTCCACCTCTCTTTTGGTACTAGGTCCTTTGAAAACATTAAACTTCAGACTTTTCTTTAGAACACTTGAGCACCAAAGAATGGCCTGGTAGTGTATTAGTCCCACTGGCATCTTTTCATTTCTGCTTCAGCTGTTAACTTTACAAGGCATGTGCTGATCACGGAAGGCTAAGTTGAGGCTGCAGGACTGTGGTACTGATGAACCACCCTACCCACTTTCTCTGGTGATGAACAATCTTGAAACATTTCTGTGTTGCTGAGGTAAGGGATGGGGAAGGAAGGGTACAGGAAGATCATCAAACCTGGAATAAAGGGCATGCACTCCAAAGGCGCTGCTGGTATAGGGAAAGATGGCACAGCACAACTGAGCTCTGTACCCTTGTGACCAGGGCAGGCCATCAGTTCAATCTATCATGCACAGAGAACAGCTAGGATTCTCAACCAATACCTTACCCCATCCCTCCTTTCAGAATCATCCTTGACTATCCTGGGGAGCAAAAGACAAACAGTTCAGTTTTTTTCCAACCCATCTCTCCATAGGAGTCAACTATGAGGTTTGCATGCCATCAGGCTTTGAGATCAACCCAAGCCCACTTCTCCTCAGAACTTCAATTATCTACTTTCCTGGCCAGCTGGTGTTGGCCAAGGGTAAACTTTCTTGGGATAGAAACAGACCTGCATGGAAGGCAAGGCTGCAAGGACCCATGTAGTGTACAGAATGAGGGGCAAATGGCAATAGTTTTCTCCTACCTCGGGACTACAATGATTTTCAATTTAGAAAAATGCCAGGCCACAGATTAAATCCGAAGTGCGGCGGCCAAGTAGTTAAAGCAATACACATGATGCCTCAATCATTCTTAAGTGTACCAAGAACTACCCTTTACTTCTGCTTCTCAGGTACTTACTGCTGTACGTAGGTGTCACTATGTGACTAACACCTAAAATGACTAATCAATTATTTTTTGTTGCTCTTATCTGAAAAATCATGCAACAGTGCTCCCAAACTATTTTCCCATAGATTTAAAAAATATTAACACACCAGAATATTTTTGGAAATATCAATAAAGCCATGTTTATTGAAGTATCAGTTTACATTTAGTAAATTCACTTATGTGAGAGTCAACACATAGCCACACTGCTAGTACCAAAATTAAGATGTTGAAAGCCATAAAGCCATACATGTCTGTATGCACTGAAATCCAGCAAAGTCAGCCTCCTGACTTGTCTTAGAGACCTTTAGATCATCCCTCCTTGGAGTAAAACCTGACTACCAACACACAACAGCCGCCCCCCCCCCCACCAGCAATCATTGTCCCAATCCCCCAAGGGCAGTTAGGGTCAAACACTCCAAGGGGGGTGGGGAGGGGGGGGATTGTGACAGCAGACAGTGGGGTCGTAGGCAGTGAGGTATAAGCCCTGCACCAACAGTATTGGAAAGCAAAATTATAAAAAAGGCAGCTGGCTATAATTTTTACCAATCTGGAGCTGATCACTCCCCAGAACTACTTAGTGACAAACATTTAGTAGTTAGAAGATAGGGTGAAAGAATGTAAGGGAAGATTACCTAGCAACCAAGCTGCTTAGATGGTCCGGACAGCTTGGCACAGGGGCAACCCACATTTGCAGGTCCACTTAGGACTAGCAGAAGCTTTACCCTCCATTCCCCACCCATCTTTTCCTTTTGTAATTTTCCCAATAAAGTGTTCTTTCTCTTTACAAAAAAAGGCCCCTTTTCTATCAATACCAACTCCTACTCTCAACTCTTGACATAAATTCTTGTCATGGAATGAAATCTACTCATCTGAATGATCTACAGCACAGAAAATACACAAAACCACATTTTAAAACATGATAACCAGAGGAAACAGAACTGTAATCCCAACACCTTAAGAGGCAGAGGCCCAGTGTGGGTGGGCAACTTGGTGAGTGAGATCTTGTCTCAAATCAAAATATAAAAAATGGGTTGTGGATGTAGTTCAACAATGAAAGCCTAGGGCTTGATCCCAGTGTCAAAAAAATAAAGTGAGATACTCTTAAAATAATTAGTTGAGTTACAAATTGTGACAGTGTACTAAAAATCCAACATAAGGTATGCTTTTGTAATTTTGTAACTTTCTGTAACAAAGCTGTGAAATCATATAACTCAGACTGCCAATACACTAAAGTAACTACATTTTGTGGCAATTATGCTATTCAGGTTATGTGTTTGCTGTGTGAATTAGTTTACTGTGTAAGTTAAAATCTGTAAGTCAATTTGCTGTGAGTTCATTCGTGAGGCCCTTCCTGCCTTGCCGTGGAGCCTTGCTTGTGAACTTATCAGGATGGCTCTGGAATCTTGTTATAAGGACAGAGGCTTAACCTCGTCCCCTCCCTGGCATCCATGACAGCCTGCACAGTCATGTATTTTACGAGTCATGTCAGGCTAAGATTAGTCACTGTGTATGATGTAAAATCCTCTATATAATCTTCGCGTAAAACTTGCTCAGGGCTGCTCTCTGAAGACTCACCCAGAGTCTGCCTCCAGTCATGATAACATCTCAGGTAAATAAAGATCCTTACCTTGCCTTAACTGATGTATGGTGGGCTTTTAAATTTACATTTGGTGGTCTCTTAATTCTGACCTGCAAAAAAACTAACACCCTCAAACTGACCCCCTTAAAGAACCAGCCTTGGTCACCTTTGTAAAGAATATGTTAATATGATGTCATTTCAGGTTAGGGCTGGTTTAAAAAAAACAGTGAAATGGAATTCTATAGAAATTAGTTTCCATGAGGTCAATTCAGGCACAGGGCAGAGGCAAAAACTCAGATATATGGTCCTAAATGTAATTGAAACTGTCTCAAGTTCACCCTTGCTATCATAATGAAATGGGGAAAAAAACAGAACATCTACTCTGCAGTCAAATATACCTTACCTACTTGCAAAGTCTTCATCAATTCTTTTAAGCACTACCAAATCTGAAAAATAAATCACAGAAGGTAGGTCAGTAATAACTGAAAAAAAAAACCTTCAGGTTAAATAAACAGAATCATCCGACAAGACAATCCACACTGCTGACAGAGAAAGTAATAATTCTAACATAAATTTTCTTAAACTAAAAATCTTCTTTCTCTTGGCTTAATTCATTTACTACAAGCTTTCCTCTCTTTTGCCTAAAGCAGTTTTTTTTTTTTTTTAAGAGATGGTGATTACATTTGGTAAACTGCTGCCCGTCTGGCCTCAGGTAAATCCTTTAACCCATCAGAGCAACACAATCAGGTTGAGAGTTCTCATCCTTGGCCAGGAATTCCACTCTACCGTCAGCCCAAGACAAGTTCTTCCCATTAGTTCCATACCTTATGTTTGTTCATCAACACCTTGAATGTCACTGAGCCTGGCTGAAAAAAAAAAAAAAAAACAACCATGTTAAGACTACCAGACCATAGCTTTGTCTTTTGAGTGGTCTTTGTCACAGCTATCTAGGAGCTGCCTTGGACATATACCTATCTTTGAATACAACTCCTTCACAAAATTTTGCAATCTCCTTATTTCTGACATTTGAGTCTTCCCATGAGTAAATGAGGTTTCTTTAGAGTCCATACTTTTTCAGCAACTCCCATCAATTTTTTTGTTACATTAGCAAGGAATGGTATCAAGTTTACAAAAGAAACATCATTGGCTATTTCTCATTTTTTTTTAAATGAAAGCAGGGAACTTGTTCATCCTGAGGCTGAGCCTAGACACAAGGGATTAAAAAGTCTTATTCGTGTGTACTTGTTCTGTTTTCACAATATTCACAGATTAGGTAAAGCAGCTGCCTTGACATCCCTGGCTGTATCTCTCACAGGTCAAACTTAAGCGTTAAAACATTAGGCTCAACAGTAAGAGCAATAATAAGGCAAGGCTCACCTATTTCCTTTTTCGTTGGTGTGGCTATTTGCCAAAAATTGATCTATTCAGGATACGGAAATCTGCCCTGTGCCTTAGGACTGTCTGTTATGTACTGCTTAACAAAAGGTACACAGAATGAGTTATTAAAATAATTTCCTTATTTCCTCCTCCTCCTCAAAAATAAAAATCCCACAGTAAAATCAATGTGCCACTAAGCTACTTCATCATCAGAGTAAAGTCACAACTGAAGAAATGATGGTGCTGGAGACATGTCTCAATGGTCACAGCTCTTGCCTAGCATGTATAAGGGGCTTAATTCTATCCGCCAGCATCATGTCAAAGCAAGCCAAGGTGGGTGGTGGCCTATGGCTGAAACCTCAACATTCAGAGACTGAGAAGAACCAGCCTGGACTACAGAGAGAAACCTCGCCTCAGGAAACTGAGGCAAACAGATTAACCCCAGGCTTCATGTGTCAATGGAGAGATGTGCTGTACCTCCAACTGCTACGATTCCTTAACTTTTTACGTCTGGATTTAGTTCTTTATACATTTCTCCAAACCCAAAGCACACCCTTGGGAACAGCAATCCTTACCAATAACGAACACTCGGAGTGCTCCAAAAAAGGGACACAAACTCCGGGCTTAGAAAGTCTTCTGATGCCTAACCCTGCGCCCAAGGCAAACCAGGCCTCGCGGTCGGCCCAAGCTGGTGGGGCGCTGCACAGCTGACTCGCTCACTGCAGTTGTCGCCCCCTCAGACCGCTCGGCCTTTTAAAAATCCCCAATGCCTCGCGAAGTGGCGACTCAAAGGACCTTGTGGCAGGGAAGTGGCTGCGTGGGTGAAACTACCTCCGTTTGAGGCTAACACTAGAATTACCCTGCACGGCCCGGACATGTGAAGTGTTTCAGAACCTCTCGTCTCGCTTCCTTCCCAAACAGGCCACGTGCCCTGCAGCGGGGCGGGAGCTCAAGCGCGCCAGCATGCGGAGGCCGTCCCGCCGAGGAGCCGGCCCGGGGCAGCCTAGGACCGGCGGGACCAGACCCCAAGCCACGTGGCGGGCTCCCGCCTCCCGAGCGCCGGGACCTACTCACCGAGGAGCGCCGCGAGACCGAAAAGAGAGCGCGCTGGCAAGACCAAGTTTAAAAACGCCCTGCGACGGCCCCCGAGTGGCGGCGGCCAACCAAAGACAGCCAAGCCAGGCGCCTCCCGGCCCCGCCCCCGCCCCGCCCCGCCCCCTAGCCGTCCCGCGCGCCCGCCTCCTCGGCAGGCCGGCCGGAGGCCCTCGCGCGCCCCCTAATGGCGGCCCTGGTGCACAGATTCCCCGTCGGAGTCGCACCGGGGCCTGCCCAGGGCCTCCCGGGAGCGGCGTTTGCAGCCTCCGGACGTTCCGCCCTCTCAGACAACTCACTGGCTGTGGTGTGAAGGTGAGAGCAAGTGCCCGGCACTCAAATAATTCGGTGTGTAGCCTGCCATACTTGGGTATCTGCGCCCCCTCCCCTCTCTTTCCTCAGGCTTCGGTAGTTTTCAGTCACATCCTTTATGCTTATTTTAAGACTCACGTTTAATTATTTAACAACATTGGCTCCTGTTAAAGGAACAAGGGTGCGGGCAGTGTGGGGATGGAAGCTCTGAACAAGGGACGTGGGGGGATCAGGGCCCCTGGAAATCGCACTCTTAGCTGTGTGGTTAGCATAGTAGCTAAGGTCTTTCAATGTCAACACCTTGCCTCAAGCACCTCTACCTCATTGGATGGGACATATCTTAAATACAGGAAAAGAAATGGTTGCAGGCAAGTGGTATGTGCATGTCTGCGATGCCAAAACTCTGGGAGGCTGAGGCCAGAGGATGGCGAGTTTGAACCTGGCCCGGCAACCTAGCGTTTAGGCAAGACTGTCTCAAAATCAGAAAATAAAACTGGTCTGTGTTGTTGTAGCTCAGTGTGAAAAATAATAAAATAGGAGCTGCAAATGTAGCTCAATGTGAAGGTCCTGGACTCAACCTCCAGTACCACAAAAATAAATAAATAAATATTTTTTTAAAAAAGGAAATAAAAATAAAAATAGGGCTGGACGAGTAGCACAGTGGTTAGGGCACTTGCCTATAAAGTGAAAGACCCTGAGTTCAATTCCCCAGTACCACATAAATCAGGCATAGTGGTGCATGCCTGCAATCCCAGCACTCAGGAGGCTGAGGCAGGAGAATGGCTGAGCGTTTGAGGCCAGCCTGGGCTTTCGGACCCACAGTGACTCAGAATTTAAAAAAGAAAATAAAAATAAAAAACAGTTGTCTTGATGCCTGGACAACACTGTAGCGAATGCGGTACTGTGGGTTGAACTGCATCTCCTCCCCCCGCTTGACGAAGGTATGTGGTGGCCCTAACTTCCGGTACCTATGATTTTGATTTTATTTGGAAATAGAGTCTTCACAGATGTAAACAAGTTAAGACAGTTCAGTGGGGTGGACTATGACTGGCACCCTTATGACAAGGGGGAAATGTATGAGGAGACAGAAATACACAGGGAGGACATGTGAGGACAGAGGCAGAAATTAGAGTGAGGTGTCTGGAAGCCCTGGATGCCAAGCAGTATTGGCCACAGCCAGAGCTAGAAGGAGACAGGGAGGCTTCTCTCCAAAATGTTCTGGAGAGCTGGATCCTGCAGGCAGATACCTGGTCTTTGGACTGGTACAACAGATTGCTGCTTTTGCAAGTCACCAGGCACTTTTCTAAGGCGTTTCTAGGAAATAATGCAGTGAGTACAGGGAAGGGGCCGGGAGGAGCTGACCCCAGCCTTCCTGGAGTTGAGAATGCATCTGCTATAAACCCTGCTCAGAGGAGCTTGTCCCTAGATTTAGGGACATTTAGTGATTACTGCTCTTGCTACTGTGTAACAGACTCTCAAGAAATAAAAGCTGAGTAAATAAATGTCTTTGTGCCATGCAGTGTAACCAGTGTTGGAGGTATAAAGGCAAACATGGTAGTCATGTCTATCTGGTATTCAGGGACTCCAGTAGTCATTTATGAGATTCAATCAACATATATGGAGACTGTTAATTTTTTTAGATTTATTACTATAAAAGACATTGCCAAAAATCCCTCTCAGAATATACTCACTCACTTTGACAGATTTTTTTTTTTTTTTTTTGAGAGAGAGAGGGTCTTGCTCTGTATCCCAGGCTAGTCCTGAACTCACTATGGAGCCCAGGCTGGCCTTGAATTCATGTCAATCTTCCTATCTCAGCCCCCTGAGTGCTGGGATTACAGGCATGTGCCACCACGCCCAGCTTATGTGGTGCTGGGGAATCGAACTTGGGTACTCAGTGCTTGATTTAGGTAGTGCTTACATTTGAGCCATTCCTCCAGCCCCCCAACCCACTCACTTTGAATATACTTAATTGCATTATTCCACTTTCAGAAGTGATTCTGGAAGTTCTCTTTTGTGAGAGTATTTACAAGGTGTGATCAAAAATATGGTGAACGCTGCTGGCTGGCAGACTCATAAAACACTGTAGTGTGTCCTCATCCACCTTATTCATCAGGTCTGACACTATGAGATCTCTGACTCCCCCACAGTCAAAATGACCATGACCAAATAACCTAGGTAAACATTTTGAATTGATTCAGAACATCACAGCAGCCATGACAACACAACTAAAGACGCGAAGAAAAAGTACAGAACCACCTCAGAAAGTGATGAGAACGATGGGATGCATTCAGAACAAGAGACAATATATCAAAGGAGATTAATTGCATTGCGTATTTTACTGCAATGAAATTTTAAAATTTACATTTATTTTTTGAGAGAGGGTCTTGTTCTGTAGTTTAAGGCTGGTCCTGATCTCACTATGCAGCCCAAGTCACCACACCCCACTCACATGGTGCTCCTGGGGAATAAAGCCAAGGCCTTGAGTTTGCTAGGCAAGGGCTTTAACCACTGAGCTATTTTTCCAGTCCTGGCTAATTTTTATGTGGTCCAGAGAGGTCTGAACCTGGGGCCTTGCACATGCTAAGCAAATGTTCTAACCACTGAGCTATGCTCTGTGACCCTACTATCAAACTTTTTTTAAATTTAAGCACCGCATTTTTTGATTGCACCTCATAAAAATTTCAAGGTATGAATCTGCATATTCAAGGCCTGTGCCCACGTCATCCAGAGGGCTTGTACTTTAAAGCAGGCGTACCTTGGAAGAAAAGCTAGGTAGAAAGGTTAGAAGGGGAAGGCATGAGAACACCAGTAGCTGTCCTAGCTGCTGTATACATACCCTCTCCCCAGGAGGTCTTGCAGGCCAGGGAAGTACTTTGGGATAGCACCTGCAGAGCCTCAGTTCTATCATTACACTTACATTTATCCTTAGTCTGTCCCTAGAATTTTGGGATTCGAAACTTTTTAAGAATTGTAGCACCTGAAGTCATTTTGATTGGAGGGATTATTTGATGCAGTGCATGTTTATTGAGTGCCTGTTCTGTGCGAGGTATTGTGATTGGGGCTAAAAGTGTGAAGTCCAATGAGAAGCTTTCTCTACACTAACGTGAGGGACATAAAGTGAGATGGGCATAGAAGAAGATAGTTTCAAGGGCATAACACAGCTACTGCAGGGCAGGCTTCCTGGATAAGAGGGTGCCTATGCTAAGCCTATCCTTATAAGCAGGAATTGAATTATACAGTAAATTTAGGAGAACAAAGAATCAAAGTGACCATGAGTATTTAAGAAAAAAATCATAGGACTAGAAGGTATGATCATCATCCAAGATTTTTCTCTGATGAAGTAGAACTGTTATTAGTGTGTTTTCCAAAATAGTTGTCATAAAGATAGAATGTAAGCCTCACCACACTGATTTCTTTCTCTACTGAATCCCAAGAAGATATAGTGCCTGGAATCTGGATGAGAGAAAATGACTTCAGGTAGTAAAGCTTGGATCTGGAATGTCCCCCAAGAGCCTCATATGTTAGATGTTGTGGATTATGTATAGGTTTCATGTGCTGTTAGGAGGGGGAGCCTGGTCAGGGGGTGTGTATCATTGGGGATGCAGCCTAGAAGGGTGTTTTCTTGCCCCAGCTTCTCCCCAAGCCCTTATCCTTCCCCTTGGGATGCCACAAGCAGCTGTTCTCTACTGGACCCTTCCCTCCATTGCCAGCCATCTATGAATGAGAACCGAGACTCCTGACACTGTGACTTAAAGTAAACCTTTCTTTCCTTGAATGTTGGATGTCCAGTGTTGTGTCCCAGCAAGGAAAAAGTAACTAAGATATCAAGGAATAAAGTTTGCCCTTTCTCAGTTGGGCATGGCGGCATATGCCTGCAATCCTAGTACATGAGAGGCTGAGGAAGGAGAACTGCCATGTGTTTGAGGCTAGCCTGGTTACATAGTGAGTTCAGGACCAGCCTGTATTACAAAGCAAGTTCCTGTCTCAAAAACAAAAAGGGCTGGTGATATAGCTCAATGTGAAAGCCCTGGGCTCACTTCCCAGTACCATCCCTCTCAAAAAAAAAAAAAAAAAAAAAAAGATTTGATACTTATCCCTAAAGAGTAAATTACACCATAAGATTCTTGATTCTTGAGGGCTCATGCTGGTGGGGGTCTTATCCTGGGACATAACTTCCTCGGGCCAATTTGTATGTAAATATATTTCTGTATTTCCATGACCAAATCTGAGATTTGACACATAGTAAATGCTCAAAAAACCCTCTGAATTTCCTTCTTTTTCTTTCTTTTTTATGCACATGTTATTCAAGTGTTTACCGGTGAGCCACATTCTCAGATCTCAGATTGTCTTGCTATTCACACGTGATGAACCACTGGTTGGGTAGGAAACCTAAGGTAGTGATGGTGGCACTTCTCTGGCTGGTCTTGCAGGTGTTAGGAAGGGAAGTCCTTGGCTCCAGCCTATTTGTCTGTGGCAGAACTTCTGCCAGATAATGCCCTGGGCTTCCTACCCATCCTCTCCTCTATCCTTTCCAGAGGAAGAAGGAACTTTAGTAAAATCCTGTGCTGACACACATTTTGGTACAATGAGGTTGTCCTGTTGGCACCATCCTCTGCCTGTGTCCACATTTAGTGATATCTGGCCAAGATTCTACTCTGAAGAGGGTGGAGAAAATGAAATAAATGACCCTCTGGAACCATTAAGAGTTATTTTGGAGCCAGGTTTGGTGGTGCAGGCCTATAATTCCAGAACTTTGGGAGGCTGAGGCAGGAAGATTGCACATTCAAGCCTAGCCTAGGCAGTTGAGCAAGACCCAGTCTCAAAAGTGAAAAATAAAAAGTCTAGCAATATAGTTCAGTGTGAAGGCCTTGGGTCTGATCCCAGTACCACAAAGAAAAAAAAAAAAAAGAAGAAATGCTATTTTGGTTCCATGTGCAGTCAGTTAAGTACATTGTGTCACTTGCCATTCCTTAAGCTTTGGTGCTTTTTTTTTTTTTTTTTTTTTTGATGGTTCAAGCTAAATTGAAAATAGTGGTTCTCATTAACCTTGCAATAACATAATCCTGCACTCAGTTGACAGTTTTGGTCCTCGATTGAGTTGTGGAGGGGGACACCCACTGATCGCTCCCTCTTTCTTCCCTCACAGCCCAGAGCCAGTGTAAGACAGTGTTGATGCAAGGTCCTGGGAGGGACATGAAAAAAAGATCATCACTGCTCTAAAACCATAGTCTTAAGAATAATAAAGCTGACACTTTAATTTCCATTCTGTGCTTTACCTGAGTTAGTTCAGCATGTGGCAAGGGAAGGGCATGTTTTTTATTACCCTCCCCAAATCCTACAGTTGCCTGAATCTTATCTAAGTGAGTCTGATGCTTTCTTAGTGGACTAACATCAAACGCAGATTGAGAATTTGCTTTCATGAATGAATTAGCCCATTAATCTACTCTTAAGTCTGTACTTAGGGAATATTTTAGTGTGTTGTTGCAGTGTAGAGTCAGACTCTAAAGCAACTGCTGACATTATTTGGGGTTTGAGTGATCACAACAGTTGGGTAGCATTTTAATTGGGGTCATTGGGCTGTTTACTACATGCAGGTCTCTGCCTCACAGCTTGCCTGTGTCAGGCAGCTGCAGGTTTGTTTTCCAGCCAAGAGACATGTCAGCCCTAGATGAAGCATACTGATTTCATCTGCCTAGCTGAGCCCATATGGCTGAGAGGATATATGCAGCTGTAGCTGAATGTCCCAAAGCCCTGGGATATGGAAACTCTCATTTCTGATTCCTACATAAGTACCAAATAGACTATTTTTTCTTTTTACAACTTCTTTGGCTTATGAGTTACAAATCTAAGCATTTCCCAGAAGTACAATACTTCTAGGAAAAAAAAAAACAGATAAAGTATAAAACAAAATGAAGTTACATATTCAGTATATCTAATATATCACCTTTATTGATAAGAATGACCTAAGTTTGTTGTAAAACAAATTTAGAACAACTTTTTAAACTTGCATCTACTGGTAATGAATCCCTCATTTCTTTGTTTCTCTGTGTAGCAAAACTTCTCAAGAATTGACTCTATTTCTTTCCTGCAGTTTCTTCTGAACCTAATTGTGGTAAGCAGCACTTGAGATGGCCCATAATAGCCCAACTCCGGTTACTTGTACCCATGTTAATACCCTGTCCTTGGCTGTGGGCTGGTTGTCAGGCAATGTGGGAAGGGACGTATGAGTGAATGGAACAGGGGATTTCTTGGGCAGTGGGACTAGAAATTCTGTATGATACTAAATGGACATTTGTCATTATACATTTGTGAAAACCCATGAAGTATGTAACACATAGTGGACTCTAAGGTAATCTGTGGACTTTGCTTGGCAATTGTCTTGGTTTGGGTCTGGAATATACCCCAAAAACCTCATGTATTTGGATGTCATGGAATATCTATGGATTCCCTATGCTCGTAAGAGGTGGGGCCTGGCTGGAACAGGCAGATACTTGTGGCTTGACCTGGAAATGGCAGATGCTTGGGGCTTAACCTAAAAAGGGGCTTGACCTGGAAGATCATATGATAGTTTTGCTCTTCCCCAATGAATCTGCTGCTTTCTGTTATAATGCTTTGAACAGCTTTTCCTCCTTCCAGGCCTCCACCATATGCTTCTACCATTGACAGCTGCCCATGGATGAACTGAGACCAAAATAAACCTTTACTCCCTGTCTTAGTTACTTTTTTATCACTGTGACTCAATACCCGACATACACAATATTAGGGAGGAAAGATTTACTTTAGCTCACAGTTTCAAAAGGTCACAGTCTATTCATGGGTGGGCAGCTGGAAAATGATGGAATTACATGGAGGGCCTAGGGCTGGGCCCAGGGCCAGAGCCAGGGCTGGAGACACAGCTCCTCATGGGAAGGCAGAATAAAGCCAAGTCTGGATGAAGGGTGGACCTGATACACACTCCTCCAGGTCAAGCCCCGAGAATCTGCCCCTTACAGCCAGGCCCCCACCTCCCAATAGTACACACTATACGTAAGTACATGAGAGTTTTGGGAGACACTTCAGATTCAAAACACAACATTCTGCCTCTGGCCCCCAAAAGACTCATATCTACCTCCTTAGGAATATGCATTTAATCATTCTCTAAGAGTTGCCTAAGTTTTAACCATTCCAGCACTTGTGAAAAAGTTCAAGTCCAGAGTCTACTCTGAGATGCCAGGCAAACTCTCACCTGTGAGTTCCTGTGAGAACCAAAGAGTTTAACCACTTACAACATGTAATGGCACAGGATAAATATTCCCATTCCCAAAGGGAAGAATAGGAGGATAAAAGGCAAGCCAACCAAAACAAGTTCTAAATCCAGCAGAGCAAGGGTTAAATTAAATTCTGTAGCTCCATGTCTAGCACATAGCGTAACTGTGGCAAGATATGAACTCCAAAGGGCTTGAGTGGCCCCAGCCTTATAGCATCACTGCTGGCTGCAACCTCCATCTTCTCTCCTTTGAGCTGGCACCACCCACAGACTGTAGTCTTTCTCATGGAACAATCCACCTTGCAGGCTTCTTCAAAGTTTCTTCATTGGACCTTAGGCTTCTCCTTTACAACTTCACTCCTTGCCCTCCCAGGGGCCCACTGCTTGGCTTCTAAGGCCTTCCTCTGAAATCTGGGTGGAAGCCTCCATGAACCCACAGCTCTTACACTCTGCAAGCCTGTAAAGTCATGACAGAATGGATGTTAGCAGTGTCTACCACTGACTTAAGCAATAGTCTGACCACTTTAGGCAAAGGATGGCAAGGTCTCTAGGCTCTTAGATGGTTGAACTCCAGGCAGCTGGCTTTTGACTGACCTTTTTCCCTTTATCCCTGTAGTACACATCTCAAAGCAAAGTCTATTGCTTCTCCACCCTTAAGTTGGTAAAGGGTGGGGTCTTGTGGACTTTTGAGATGCCCTTAAGGCATCTTTCTTATAGTCCTGAGTGTAAGTTCTTGGCTTCTTTTTAGTGCTGATCTCCTTTACTTCCCTGTGCTCTTTGACCCCATCAATTGTAGACCATTTCAGTCTGGCACTAAAATCACTTTATATAATCTTTCTCTGCCATTTTTTCCTATCTTTCCCCATAGAGCTGTCTAAGAGTTGCAAACAGCAGCCATGTAACAGCATTGTTAGGTAGGAAATTAGGAGAGATAGGAAAGACTATGACAGTGTGTGTTCCAATGGCCTTGGGAGCAAAACTGGAATCAAGGTGGAGTCAAGGACCCAGCCAAGGCCCCAGCCCCTCCAGGAACAATAAGGAAGAAGTAGCTAAGAGAAGCAGCTTATCCTCCCCCTCCCAGTTTCTTCTAGATGCCCTAAGGTAATTAGTGGTCTTATATTATTCTACAACCACTCCATCCCAGAAGACCACCTGAAACCATGTGAGCAAAATCTTTATAAAGGGCTTCAGTCTATAATACATGGGACCCTCGCTTCAGACTCCCTCTCAGCATCTCCTTAAGAGCTTTACTTTCTTGATAAACTCCTCCTTGCTTTAAATCTTCTGTGTGAACTCCAACTGATTATTCTTAAACATATTGAGAGTTCTTGTGCCTGGACATCAGGCAACACTAGTGGTAACAGCATGAACATTGGTCTGCCTTGATATTTCTTCCACCAGATTAAGTAGTCCACCACCCTTAATCTCAGTTTCAGGCAAAGTCCCTGGATCAGGGCAAAATGCCAATAAACTTTCTGCCAGAGCATAGCACACAAGGTTTTTAGACCAGTTGCCTTCCCACCTGAAACTTCTTGAGACTGGCCTTTCTAATTCACACCTTTATTAGTATTCTGGTCCTCTGAGCTCTGACCAGAATCTCCCATTAAGCTTGGCCCAGAGCACTCCAGGGCTTCTCCAGCTGGCATCCTCAAACCTTTCCAAACTCCTCTCTTAAATCAGTTCTAAAGGCTTCCAAACCACATGGTCAGGTAAACTCACAGCAATGACCCCACTTCTCTGGGGCCAATTTCTGTCTTAGTTACTTTTCAAACACTGAGACTGTTAGTGGTTGTGGTGTCTGGCCCCAATTCTCTTGGGCCTCCACACTTAGTTCATGTCTCCACAGGCTTAAAGAATTAGTCACAGAAGACGGGAGGCAGGTTGTGAAGAGAATACTTTATTGGGAAACTTACAGAAAGAGAAAGGAAGATAGAAGGAGGGTAAATCTTCTGCTAGTCAGAAGGGGGACCCAGAAATGTGGGTCACAGTCTAGGGGTTTTTATAGTATAGCTGGGTAATGGGCTGTCCTATGCTAAGCAGCTTGGTTGTTAAGGCTGGTTGCTAGGTTCTCCACCCTTATGCTGCTGCTGAAGCCCACCTTTAAGTATTTCTTCCTTAATGATCTTTCACTCTATTGTCTTTAGTTAAAAGTTTAAGGGACAGGTCATCTACAGACTGTCAAGAGTTGTAGCCAGCTGCCTTTTCTATAATCCTGATTTCTAGTAGATTCTCCATTTCTGGGAGACCCTGTATCCCTACCTGCCTACAATTTCATTGTCTGCTCTCACAAGACAGAATACCTGACAAGCACAAGTTAGGCGAGGAAAAGTTTATTTTAGCTCATAGTTCTAAAAGGCCTCGGTCCATTCATGGGTGGGTGGATGGGAAATGGTGGAATCACACAGCAGGGCTGCAGTTAGAACTGGAGCTCCAGAGACGGAGATTCTCACAGCATGGCAGAAGAAAGCCAAGTCTGGAGGAAGGATAGACCCAGTACACACTCCTCCAGGTACTCCAGATCCAAACCACAACACTCCCTTAAGTGACGGGTGTTGGGTATTTTATCCCAGCAACAACAACAACAACAACAACAACAAAAAGACACCGAGACAGTAGTGGGGTATCAGTGTTGGATCACCCATTGTAACAAATGTGCCACCCTAGCATGGATATTGATAATGAGGAAGAGTATGTGTGTAGGGGGAGGAAGGATGTGAGGACTCCTATTTTTCTGTTAAATTTCTCTGTGAATCTAAAGTTTTCTCAAAAGTAAAGTCTTAGAGAACAGTGATATGATATCATTCCTTAGAGTAGGTTACAAAAGACTGTAGTTTCTGTCTTGACCAGCCTTCCCCATGTGTTGATCTTATGATGCCTCACTCTAGGCAAGGCCAGCTGTATGTCAGAAGTTGCTCTCAGAGAGGTCAGTAGATGTCTCAGATCCTCAAGCAACAGGAATATGAGCCTGGCCGATCGCTACATGAGCAAATCTATAAGTGGGTTTTTCTGTGACAAGCCTTGAAAGGACTGTAGCTCCGGGGACACCTGATGACAGCCTTGTGGAAGATTGTGAGCCAGAGACACTGAGCTGAGCTGCACTCAGATTCCTGACACAAAAACAGATTAGAAGTAATAAAAATTTATTGTCCCTAAGCTGGTAAATTTGGGTAATATTTTATGCATCAATCACTAACAATGCAACAATCCACCACTGCTTAGAAACAGCTCTTTTCTAGGTCAGCAGTAATTTCACTCTTCATCTTAGCTGACCTTCACTTCTGATGTAAGTGTGACAGCCCTCTCTATGACATGCTTCTCATATAGCTCCCAGGTTATTATACTTCCTCAGTTTTTCTCTGATATCATGGCTGCTGCTTCTCCGTCTCTGGGTCAGGTCCTTTTTGCCACATCTATGCTACAGAGTTCCAGGGCACAGTCCTCAAATTTCAATTCTCTTGGATTTACTTACCAGAAAAATGAATTCTTCTAGTTGCATAGTTTCATCAGTTTTACTTAAATTTTAGTTATGGACATTGACTATTCCCTGACTTGAATACTGTGACCATTTAAAGCATTATGTCCACTTGAAGGGATTCGGAAATGCCCAGTAAATCTGTACGGCAGAGCTTTGGGTGTGAGTGATTAACTTAGGGACAGCAAATGAATGAATAAGAGCCACTCTGGATGTGAGTGCCCAAACCAATAGACAGGCAACTCTAACTAAATGAAAAAGAAGGAAAAGAAAGATTGTAACAGCTTTGGACTTTGCTATCGTCTCTAGAAATTGATGCCTTCCTGTCTTCGCATCTCTGATCTTTGCTGCAGATTGGTTCCAGCCTTTAGGTCTTCACCATCACTTTGGGGCATTGATCTGCAGGACAGATTTGCACCAGCTGTCCTACAGTCTTGGACTAGTATTCTTCTATCTCACAGCTGAGTGGCTACTAGACCTTCCAGCTCCCACACCTACAGGCTGCCATTTTGGACTATCCCTTCAGAGTTGGAAACTGTCCTAATAAATTCTTATTCTATAATTTCTGTTGTTTTCTGTTTTTATTAATAATTTCTGTCAAGTCTGTTTCTCCAAGAATCCTAACCTGTACACAGACTCATATCCAGTGGTTCACTTGATGTCTGCCCTTGAATTTCTAAAAGGATCTGAATCTTACTCACTGACTCTTGACTTTTTTACCTCTTAGAAAGTGATCATGTGAAAACATAGGCATAGGAGTATCCCACATGCCCCTCCTTCTCTTATATCAACAGAAAATCCCTTCAGCTCTCAGTCCCAAATCTGGCCACTCTCAACCTCCCTAGTCAAAAATTTCACTATGATTATTTGAACAGTCTGATTCTTTGCTTTCCTACTTGCTCCCACACTCTATTCTCCACATGACACCTAGAGTGGACAATTTAAAACTGAAGGAAGATCACATTCTTTGCTTATAACTTGAGTGGCCCCTGTGCTTCACCTCCTCTCCGTCCTGCCATCCTTGCTGTCCTTTAAACATGCCAAGCGCATTCCTGCCTCAGAGCCTTAGCTCTGTGCCCTTGCCTGGAATGCTTTTCCATCAGGTTTCGTTTTGGCTGCACTGTCTCTTCTTTTAGGTGTCTTACTCATAGCCACTATTATGGTTGAACTGTGCTCTCCCAAGTTCATACGACAAAGCCTTAACCTCCAATATGACTATATTTGGAGACAATGGCTTAAGGATTTAAATAACATTATGAGAACTATAGCATTTAGTGTCTTTATAATAATGAGAGACAGCAGAGATCTTTCTCTCTCTGTGTATGCACATAAGCCAAAGAAAGGCCAGGTGAGGCACCATGAGAAGGTGACCATCTGCAAGTCAGGAAGAAAGATCTTGCCTGAAACCAACCCTGCTGGCACCTTGATCTTGTACATTGAGCTTCCAGAAATGTGATAAAATAAGTTTTTATTGTTGAAGCCATTCAATCTGTCATATTCTGTCTTGTCAGCCCAAGCCTACAAATGCATCCTATCATAGAAGTGAGGTCTTACACGACCATACTGTATAGTGCCAATGTCCTGCTTCTCACCCAGCAGCCGATCTTACTTAATCCGCTTCTTTCTTTGCTTCACTTTAACCTCATCTCCTTGTTTGCTACGTTTGCTCCTCTCCACTGAGCAACTATTCAGTGCCTGGAAGGCAGAATTTTAGGTCCACAGCACTCAGCATTGTGTCTGCCACAGCTCCAGCTCTTACTTAATGGTCTTTAAGTGCTAATAATTGAGTTGTGGGGAAATTCTAAGCTGCTGACGTGGCTCCAAATTCCACAGACAACTACTGGTACTTAAAAGATAGAAAACACCCTCAGAAAGGTGAGCTCTTCTCACAGTGATCCCTGTTGTATTCAGTCTCATCTATATTATCCACAAAATCAGTTAGGGATTTCATTTGATTACATGTAACAGAAATGTGACTGAGGGGCTTAGTCAAATAACTACTTCATTTTCCTCACATAACATTTCAGAAATGGCGCAAGGAATCCTAGATTCTTTCCTTCCATCAAACCAACGGTCACATATGGCTCATGGTCACAGATGGCTGCTGCACACCCAGAGTCTCATCTGCATTTCAGGCACGAAGACTGGGAAGGGGGAAGGGCAAAAGCAGAGGAAGCTCTCTGACATAGCCTTCTTGCAAATCGCTTTCCCAGAAGCCTCATTAGGCGATTCCATTTAGATCCCATTGAGCAGAAACAGGGTACATGACTCCTCTAGCTACAAATGATACTGAGAGAGGCATTAAAGAAAAATTCTTGGTACTTTGCCACTTTGAATGAAAATGAAGGTGCTTTTGTCCCCCCCCCCCCCATTTTATTGATATGTATAAGTGAGAAATTTAAGGTTTACATTGGTTTTGGGCGTTTTGTGCACATACGTATCTAGTCAAGGTAACAAGGTAACAAGACCTTTCCCACTTTCCTTTCGATCCACCCCCTACCCCCTCCCACAACTCACCCCCACCCCATTTCCTTTATTTTTCACTTTAAGTTCTGTGAGATAATTGTGATCTGGGATCTGAGTTTCTCATATAAGAGAAACCATTTGATATTTCACTTTCTGCTTCTGACTCATGAAGGTGCTTTTGTAAAAGATGCAAAAGCAAGTAATAGAGAAATAGTAATAGACTAAGTGGCCAACAGGGTGGGCCTCTTCTTTTCATATAAGAAAACCAATTTTTCTATCTTTCAATTCCTAAAGACATGGAACCCAACTGCATGTTCCATAACATTGCCTTTGTCTGGATGGAGGTCCAGGTTGGGAGCACACAGTGCATACGACTCCTGAGAGTACATGAGTCTATGCTTGTGATTGCTCAAATCAACACTGTCAAGTTTGAATTCCAAGAGGGCAGGGATTGTGACTGCTTAATTTCTGTACATAAAATCCAGCATGTCTGAATCGCGTGCTGGCATCACTGCTAAATGCCCATGCCCTTCACAGAAACTATGACAAATGATGTGAAACCTCTTAATTGCCTTGTCCCTTCTGATTATGCACATTTCAGACCCACATTGGGAAGCCTGGAAATAGCTGCCAGGCTTATCCAAATGTGTGTTGGATAATTGAATGCAACTGTGTCTCAAATGAATTCTCTTAAAACATACTTTCAGCCTTAGAAAAACTGAATAATCTTGTGTTCCCTCCTGAGAAGAGTATAAAGTGTGCTAGCGCTTGCTCTGGGATGTTCTCCAGGCTCCTAGTGAATGTGACTTTCCATCTGAGAGAATCTTGTTTCCTTTCTCCTCTCCCTTCCAAAAGGAGTCTGAGAGCTAGTGTGGCAGTGTCACAGAGGTGGTCTGAAGAGCAAAGTTCCTGTGTATTTTTCTATTGCTGATCTGCTCCCTGACAAGCCACCGTTCTGCTGCATAGGACCACTGAGTGCCTGGGGTGGGGTGGGGCTTATATTTGAATCCAGTCAAATTTATTCATATTTAATAATTTAAACAGGTTTGTGAGAGAAGCGTTTGATCTGGTTTGGTGAAAGGCTCAGTCTCGTGAGCTTCTGCTCCCCCTTCCCTTTTTTCCAGAGATGGCATCTGCTGTGTTTTGGAGGAAGTGGGGAAGGAAAGGGATGCCAGGCAGGGGAGAGGATGGTTGGCAGCCATCCTCTGCATGCACACAGGTCTCTGCTATCTCCTGAGCTGCCCTGAGGATGCTGGCTCTGAGATGTGACTGTTCCCAGCCTTAGATCTCTGGAGTTTGGCGCTGAACTCTGTGATTGCCTTGTTTTGGCTTTCCTTTTTTCACAGCAATGGGGATTAAACCCAGGGCCTTCACACTGAGCTACATCAAGAACGCTTTTAATTTTTTATTTTGAGGCAGGATCTTACTAAGTTGCTAAGTTGCTTGAACTTGTGATCCTTCTGCCTCAGCCTCCCACAGTGCTAAGATTTGTAGCCTGTGCACCATGCCCTGCTACAAATATTTAATTCCATTGCTTTATGGTCTGTATCATACGTGTATTTCAAGTCTGCACACCTGCACATGCCAACACTAATTATTGTGATTCTTCTACTGCTGAATGTTCAGGTTGCTTCTAAGTTGCAAATCCTACTGCAGTGAATACCTTGGTAATCCATTCTCTAGATTTATATTCTTTTGGTATAATAAACCAACTCAAGTTGCCTTCTACCAATTGGAGAATTTTCAGTAATGGCAGAGAAGGTATCTCAGAGAGGGAGAGAAGCAATTGAGCTTTGGCAAGGACTGGATTCCCTAGGCAGATGAACCTCTTCTGGGTACTTCCTACTGGGGTTCCACCATGGGAGAATACAGCCCCATCACATTTCTTGACACTATTCATTAAATCCTTTTTTGCCAACAACCCTGCTCATTTTTTTTTTTTTTTGGTTGGTTGGTTGGTTTTTGTTTCTTTGCAGCACTAGCAGTTGAACTCAGGACTTTGTACATGCTAGGCAAATGCTCTACCAGTGAACTGTATGACCAGCTCTTTTTATTCTGAGACAGGGCCCTGATAAGTTCCCCAGACAGTTCTCAGCCTCCCGCATAGCCAGGATTACAGGTGTTCACCACTGTACACAGCTCAAGAGATCATTTTTGACAGTTTTAACACTTAAGGTTCTTTGTCCCAATTATAGGTCCTGCAAAGAAGACTAACTGGCTCTCTTTAAGTGGGGAACTTTTGATTTGTCAACCAATGCAGCCAGAATGGTGGGTCACACTGGACAAAAGTGCTGAGGACTCATCTTGTAGGTGATGAGGGTAGTTAAGAGAATCACAGTGAGCTGACAGCTCCCTTGAAGTGTTCGTAGTTTTCTTAGGGTAAGTCCTGAGAAGCCCTAACCAGTCAACATCCACAATGATGGGCCCAGTGAATGCCTTGCTGTGACGATTGTAAACAAGTTGGAATCTCGGGGAGAGTAGATGTCCACTCTGGGCCAGTGTGTGTAGCAAGTAACTCTGTAGAAGGAGCTCCATAGCTCTTTCGGAAAAAAAAGGCTTTGAATCTTAAGTTCTGTATGATAGAATGTTGAAAGCACCAGTAATATAGTTATTTACAGAGAAAGTCAGTGAAGTTCCTTTTGGGTAAAAGATAAATAAATAAAATTTGTGTTTTAATTATCCATCAACATGAACTAGTGTGGGCTTGCAGTTTTGTTAGCCAGTGGGATAGTTCAGATTGGTGGAAACAAATATTTTTAATATCATTCCTGAGTATGACCCATTTGGAATATTTGTTTCCAAACCACTTCTTGGTATGTTTAGTGGGTTACTTTGCCTTTGTGCTACCATAAGGGAGTTAACCTGCTAGATAAGGTTATTGAAGTGTTAGTGATACAGACTTCTTATTAAACGTATTTCATCTATCATCATTACTATGTGGCATGCTTCCTAACAGTGATTGAGTTAGAAATAGAGGAACCCAGAAAATAATTTTATTTTAAACAAAAATTAAGCCAGGCATGGTGGTGTGTGTCAGTAAATCCAGAAGTCTGGGAGGCTGAGGTAGGAAAATGATAACTTCAAGTCCACCTTGGGCAATTGAGTGACTTATTGAGATCCTATCTCAATATTTTTTAAAAAATGGGCTGAGAATATAGCTTATAGTGAAGGCCCTGAGTTCAATTCCTAGTACCAGAGGAGGGGGAAAAGGCTGGGTGAAGCACTCTTTGATACTCCTTAAACTGACATTGGATCTACTACAAGATAAATTCTGCCACTTCTGACTGTAGAGCTATCCAGGTTCTAGATGAGGTAGAACCTCTTATAAAAGGTGTGAGTCTCATCCTTTTAAAACGTGTACAGTGGATGCAGCTTGAATAAATAAATACTATTACAGTTATCATCTCATTGGATGGTTATCTTAGCCAGAAGGCAATCAGCACAGATGATAGCAGTGTTGTAGACAAGGGACTTGAGACTACTAAAAGGTTGTGATTTGCAAGCACCAAGCTACTAGTGAGCAGCAAGATAGTGTGAGACCTGGGTGTTTCCTGATTCTCCAGCCTCTGCTCTCCTGTTCGTATCTTTATTGCAGTTACATATTTGTGCTCGCTGATAATACACTCAAACAGGGCCAGAGGCATAGCCTACTGGTTAAGAGCACTTTGCCTGGCAAGTGCAGGGCTCTGGGTTCAATTCCTCAGCATCATATATGCTGGGTGTGGTGGCACACAACACATCTCTAGTAAATAAATGAATAAATAGGAAAAAAAAACCTTGTTCTACTGGGTTTGCCTGGCTCGAAAAATTAAAAAATCTTAAAAAAATGGACTCAAAGTATACACACATACTGATGGATGCTGTTACCAGCCATCATTAATAAAATTTAAATTAGTTTGCCTTCATAAAGGACAAGTTAAATAAATCATTAGATATTTTTCTGTTAAAAAAAGCTATGTACTGATGTGGAATAATCAGTAAGAACCATTTATACTACTTTTTATTTTGACAGAATGAAGTCTCACAAGAAGCTCTAAAATAGTACCGTGTTCTTGCATATCTCTCAGCTTCCCTTAACGGTAAACATTACACATAACCATAATACTGACAAAACCAGGAAATTGACATTGGTGCAATATTAATTCAAACAGAAACTTAGTTAAGATTTATTTTTCCTTTCAGATTTCTAAAAATATTTTTCAATAGAAGGGAGAGATAGTGGGCGTATGTAGGGGTCTCCATCACGCGGGGACCCCTGGAAGAGCCTAGGAGGGATCAGACAACAGAGTAACACACCCTAGGAGTCGATTCAGTGATCGCCGTCTCAAGTTTATTTAGGGAGTACGGGGGCTTAAATAGACTGAGGTAGTTACCTTGGGCCAATCGGCAAGGCCTCAACCAGCGTGGGGTCACCCAGGGGGAGGGAAGGAGTAGAGGAGGGAGGATGCAATAAGGAGCAATTCCAGGAGTTTAAGCAAAACAACACCTGGCTTAATTTACAAGCAGTAACATTTGTTCTTGGGAAGGAAGGAACTCCACCAAGGTCAGCGATGCTGAGGTTCTCGGGCCCTGAAGACCCCAACAGGCGTACAGATGCATATTATTTAAAAATGGTCAATGTAAACATTATATATCATATATATATCAATAAAATGGGGAAGAGTGGAAGAGTGTGACTGTGTGTGTGTGTGTGTGTGTGTGTGTGTGTGTGTGTGTGCATGTGTTTATTTGTTGTCATATGCCTAGAATATCTGTGAAAAGATATATAAGTAATTAGAACAAAGAGAGTTGCCTCCAGGGAGAACTGGGCACTAGGAGTCAGAGAAGGTAGAGACTTTTTTTTTTTTGTAGAGGCAATTATAATGATGTATTCTTTTATTCCAAAGTCCATCTATGGGGGCTGGAGGAATAGCATAACAGTTAAAGCACTTGTCTAGCAAATGCAAGGCCCTGGATTTGACTTCCCAGCATCATATAAGCTGGACATGGTGGGGCATGCCTGTAATCCTAGCACTTGGGAAGCTGAGGTGGGAGAATTGCCATGAGTTTGAGGCCAGCCTGGGATACATAGTGAGTTCAGGAGCAGCCTGGACTATACAGTGTGACCCTGTCTCAAAAAAAAAAAAAAAAATAAGTAAACAAACAAAAATTTACCAAAGTCCATCTATTAAAAAAAGAATATGGTTCTTTTTATGTATTCACATAAACGAATCTCTGAATTATGTTTTTGAGTAAAAACACAAGATAGATAAAGTTTATACAACTCACAAAAAACGAGGGGTGGTGCTATGGTTTGGATCTTGATGTGCCCCAAAAGTCATATATTTGGAACTGTGTGTTATTGGGAGATGGGGCCTGGCTGGTGTTTAAGGGTTGTCCAAAAAAGACTGTCAATTTATTGAAATTGAGGATTGCCTAGGACAGAGCTTTCAGGTGTTTGTGATTGACTTGTGGGCCAGGAAATGAAGGAGGGAACCCACCCTGTAATGGGAGGAGGGCAACTAGAAGCTTGAAGTAATTAAAGGATGGAAGAAGAAGCATTGCTGCAGTTTCTTCCTGGGAAAGCTCTGCTTGCTCCTGACTCATGGGGCTTCTAGTCACCAAGGGGTGAGCAGCTCTCCAGTCTCTGCCATGTGCCCTCGCTGTTGCTGGCCTCCCCATCAGTGAACTGTGTGTGGTGTGAGACCTTCTGAAACTGTGAGCTAAAAAAAAAAATCCTGCCTCCATTAATTTGTGGATATTGGGTATTTTGTCACAACAACAAGTAACTAAGACAGGTGGGGATGGACTTTCTGTGTCTTTGCTTCTGTATAGACATCTCCACAAAAAAAATGTAAGGCAATCGTGCGACTGCATTGCTTCTAGGGAAAAAAACAGGCACCAGGGGACAGAAATGGCAGGAAGATTCTCCACGATGATCTTCCTTTCATGCCGTTCAAATTTAGACTATGTGATTTTGTTTCTCTTTCAACAAAATAAAGAAAATTGAAAAAAATTAAAACCTAAAGGAGTTTCATTTTGTCATTTTTCCCCCTTCAGCAGCTTTCCTGTCATTCTCTGGCTGAGATCACATTTTTTTTAACTTGACATTCAAGGGTTTTTTTCTTTTTTTCTTTTTGTAACTTGGTTTCATGACTTCCTGCCTGGAGCTTTTTGTCCCACTTAGAGTTTTCACTCTCTATCCTCATCACTGTGCATGTTCTGGCATTTCTTTGTTCTTCTCTTTCCCTTGCTGCCACCAAAAATTAGCTCAGGGGTTAGCGATGTTGCTCAGTGGTACAGCACTGACCTAGCAAGCACCCCTAGCACCCCCACTTCTCCAAAATAGGCAAGGCATCTCAGGCTCACTTCTACTTAGCCACATCTCTTCAGCTCTTTATGACTTTCTCTTCTAAATCATTATAAAAAGTATGCTCTGTATACCGGGCTACTGTCCCAGGCTCTGCTGTCTTAGAAGGGGTATGTGTGCTCTGTTCCCAAATAGGATTACTACATGCTTTTGGGCAGCGCCTGGATATGACAGTTTTCTGAAACTCCCTTTTCCTGGTAAAATACTTAGTTGATGTCCTTGTGTCATTTTTTGGCTAATCTCTTTGTGAAAATTTTATTTCATACATGTGCTTGCCTGATGTGCTTGAGAATTCCAAGCTGTATCAAGGCAACAAGAAATTGTTTATCTGCTCTAAAACACCGCAGCAGTAAAAGGAAGACAAGGTAAGAGTTAAAACCTCTGAAAGTGCATGGTGTTTGAATATTGATATATTTTCAAAATAACATTTCTGGGAAACAATAAGCATAATAAATGTTTCCCTGTTTTTCATTTGACTTATCTAGTTGGCTACATTTTAGAAACTGTTTTCTTGGTTACCATGGTGAATTAATTAGCTTTTAAAATATATAATTAACTAGTTCTTAAGTTCCTCAGTTTGAATTGTGATGAAATTGAATTGAGATCTTGACAGGACTCATCTTAGATCTGCATGACATCTAAGGTTCTTCTAAGAAAAGAAGAAATTTAGATATCCAACAAAGACCTGGGTATGGTGGCATATACCTGTAATCTCAGACACTTGGGGGGATGAAACAGGAGGATTGCCAGTTCAAAATCATCCCTGTCAAGTTGCTGAGTCCCTGTCTCAAAAAAAGAGGGGAAGATAAGGCTGGGGATATACTCAAGGGCAGAGTATGCCTGGGTTCAATCTTTACTTAGTACTGCAAGAGAGAGAGAGAGAGAGAGAGAGAGAGAGAGAGAGAGAGAGAGAGAGAGAAGAAACAAGGAAAAAGTCCCAGTACAACAGGAGGCTGAGGCAGGAGGATTGAAAGTTCAAGTTCAGCCTGGGAAGTTTAACAACTTAGCAACACTCCATCTCAAAAAGCAGAAAGGATCCCCCAGCATCATATAAGCTGGGTGTGGTGGCGCACACATATAATTCCAGCCCTTGGGAGGCTGAGGTACAAAGATTGCAATGAGTCCAAGGCCAGCCTGGGCTCCATAGTGAGTTCAGGACCAGCCTGAGCTACAGAACAAGACCCTCTCTCAAAAAAAAGGCAGCTCACTGTGAGGGCCCTATTACTCCCTTTCCCTCAAACTGCCCCCCTCCAAAAAAAAAAAAAAAAACAACTGAAAACAAAAAACTTAATGGGAATGAAGTATTAAATATAGCCACTGAGGATTATATTCCATTTTTCTTACATGGCGTATTCTACTTCTTTCCTTTCTCATTTTATGGCTGTGTAGGCAGTAAATGTAGTAGGTACAGCCAATTCTTAGAATTCTTCAAATAAGCAGCTTTCCAATTAAGAGAAAGAACATCTGAAAATTCTGGATCTTTGAAACTGAAACTAATAAAAGTAAAAACACAAGCAACAAACAATAAGAGTAACATCTTACTTGTTTTAAGTCTTTACTTTGCTAGGCACTGTGTTTCAGGTAGATGATTTCTTTGTGTTTACAATAAGCACAGATGAGTAAAGAGACTCAGGTGAAATAACTTGACTGTGATCATAAAGCTGAGGGACAGAGGGCTGGAAGGATGGCACATCAGCTAGAGCACTTGCCTAGCGAGTACATAGGCCCTAGGCTTGATTGCCCATGCATCCCGTAAGCTCGTCGTGGTGGTACAAACTTGTAACACTGGCACTCAGGAGGCTGCGGCAGGAGGACTGCTTTGAGATCGAGGCCAGCCCGTGTTATACAGTGAGTTTAGGACCAACCCAGACTAGAAAGTGAGACCCTGTCTCAAAGGGGGAAGGGTGTGTGTGTGTGTGTGTGTGTGTGGTGGTGGGGGGGGGAGAAGCTAAGTGATAGAGCTAGGATTCAAATGTAAATCTTTTGTTCTCTGTGATTAATTTTGTCTTTATGTTGTTTTCCCAAAGATTAATCACATAGACAAGTAACTTAGTATGTTTGTTTCATCTGTAGCTGGAGGGTAAAACCTTTTTTGTTTTTAATGCAAGCAACAGTTTATTGAACCAAACAAAAGAGAAAAGAGAAACCCTTGGCTGAAAAACCAAGAGGAAACCCAAGCAGATCTCTGCTACAGAAAGAAAAGAAAAATAAACAAAGAAAAGCTCCAGGCAGAGAAGCCAGGTGGGGTCCAATGCAGGTGTCCAAGAAGGTAAAATCTTTAAGCAGGGATTTTACCTTGAAATGATCCATAGTGCAGTACTCTGTCTTCCAATGAATACACATATTAAAACAGTATGACTTATATATGTAGTGTTAATAGGCAGGCACATCAAGAGTAAAAGAAAAGTCAGGTGTCATGGTGCATAAGTGTATTGTCATTACTTGGGAAGTTGAGGTAGGAGTATTACAAGTTCACATTCTGCCTGGGCAACTTATTAAGAGCCTGTCTTAAAATAAAAAAAAAAGGTTGGGGGACTGAACGAATAGCTCAGTGGTTAAAGTACTTGCCTACCAAGTGCTAAGTACCTGAGTTCAATGCCCCAGCACCACATAAGCTGTGTGTAGTGGCACACGCCTGTAATCCCAGCTCCTGGGAGGCTGAGGCAGAAGGATAGCTGTGACTTCGCAGCCAGCCTGGGCTACACAGTGAGTTCAGAACCAGCCTGAATTACAGAGTGAGAGAAAAAAAAAATAGGGTTGGGGATGCATGTAGCTCAGTGTGAACATTTTGGGTCCAATCTCAAGTATCCCAATAAATACGTACATACATACATTTAAAAAAAAAAAGACTGGAGATGTAGCTCAGCCTGAAGGCCCTGGGTTAAATCTCCAGCACATTAAAGAAAAAAAGTAAAAAATAAGTTTTTGAAGCTATTTTACTTTAATAGCAAGAAGAAAATATCTTCCCACCATTAAAATACTGGCCCCAAGGAGCCAGGCACGGTGGCGCATGCCTATAATCCCAGCCCGAGACAGGAGGATTGCTGGGAGTTTGAGGCCAACCTAGGCAATATAGTGAGTTCAGAATCTGCCTGGACTATAGAGTGAGACCTGCCTCAAAGAAAAAAAATGCTGACCCCATTCCCAGCCCTGTGTGTAGAAATGACTGTAGAGGTCAAGCTATATCATTTAATGTTTATGGGGATCAAGGTGTAAGACCGTTAAGCTTAGTAAACTGCACAAACTCAAAACTGTACAGTCATTCTTAATTACCTCTTTCAGTTTTGGCTTTCCACATTCATTTGGCTCACAGTTCCTGTTGATTTTACCTTCTTCCTTTCTGTTCTCTCAGTTTCACACTGAACTACATTTACAGCCCATTTTTGATTTTTGTTTTTGATACAGTATCTCATCAAATGGCTACGCTGCCCAGGATGGGCTTGAACTTGTAATCCTTCCTCCTGCCTCAACCTTCCAAATCTGGGATTGCAGGGGTGCACCACCGCATCTGGAGAATCTTTATGTGGTACTAGGGAATTGAACCCAAGGCCTTGTGCATGCTAAGCAAGTGCTTTTACCACTGAGCTAAAAGCCCCAAGTCTGATTTCACCTTCTTAATGATTCTCAAATTTATTCCTTCTCCCCAGCTGAACTGCTACTGGCTTCTTCAAAACTTCCTTGACTTCTGCAGGCAATGTTAGAGGGTCTTCCTCTTGCCTTTCTATCACGTCGTATGCATAAGTCTTATTGTAGGACTTAGTATATATATTCACATTGTGTTGCAATCAGTTTCTTTTCCATTCAAGAATGAAATTTTAAAATGTAATTCCCTTAGATCCCCAGTGGAACAGACCTCAAGCATTTTGGGAGGCTGAGGCAGAAGAATAAGCAACGTCAAGTTCAGCCTGGGCAACTTAGCAATTTAGCCAGATCCTGTGTCAAAATCAAAAGTCACAGTGGGCTGGGGATGTAGCTCAGAGTGAAGGCCCTGGCATGGATCCCTAGAACAAAAGAAAGAGATGGGGCAACAGGTATAACTCAGCCATCAAAGCACTTGTTAGGCGAGCACAAAGCCTTGGGTTTGACTCCCCAGCACTACAAAAGCAAGGCATGGAAGCCAGGGGTGAAGCCAGCGGCACCTGCTTGTAATCCCAGCATTTGGGAGGCCGAGGCAGGATTGCCATAAATTCAAAGCCAGCCTGGGCTACATAGTGAGTTCAGCAGCAGCCTGAACTAATAGGAAGACCGTGTCTCAAAAAAAAAAAAAAAAAAAAAAAAAGTAGTGCCTGTTTAGAAAGAAAATCTAGGCTAGGGTATAGCCCAGTAGTGAAGTGCATGCTTTGTGAGTATAAGGCCCTAGATTCAATCCCTATCTCCTAACTAAAGAAAGAGAAAAATCTTACATCTCTGATGCCTAGCAAATAATAAAGTTCAATGTTTGAGGAAGCAATGAACTTGGTAGTGTTTATCTAGAGGGACAATGTCATGTGCATGGCATTCTAATGTACCAGGCTGTTGGATTAAAAGATGGGGAAAGGTTCTGCTCTGAGGGACCTCAGATAAAAGCAAGGGTCAATGTAATGCATAAGAGAACAAACCTGCCATGTGATCTTCAATCAACTAATATCTGAGCCTCAGTTTCCTTATTTGTAGGTCCCGGAGCCTAGGCCTGGAATCCTAGCACTCAGTTTGAGCCCTGCCTGGGCAATATATCAACTTTGTGAGATCCTGTCTCAAAATCTAAAATATAAAAATGGGCTGGGGAAGTAGCTCAGTGCAAAGTACTGGGTTCAGTTCTTAGTACAATATAAATGAATAAATACATAAAAGAATTGCCATATCTTTTTGTGGTACTAGGGTCAAGCCCTTATAAGAATTAATAAAACAAATTGTAAGACAATGCAATCTTTTTTTTTTTTTTTTCTAGTACTGGGGATGGGATCTAGGGCTTTTGCACAAGGCTACATCCCCAACCCTTTTTTAGTTTTAATTTTGAGATAAGGTCTTATAAGTCACTAACCCAGTCTGCGTTTGTACTTGTGAACATCAGCTTCCCAGACTGCTGGAATTACAGGCACGTACCATCATGCGTAGCTGACATGGACCACCACACCTGATTGGCAATGCAAACTTAAAATTCTTTTTTTTTTTTCTTGTTGGTACTGGAGGTCCAACCCAAAGCCTTAGCACTAAGCTGTACATCCCACCCATTTTTTAGTTTGGATTTTGAGACAGGATCTCAATAAGTTGCTCCAGTTGGACTTCAATTTGCAATCCTTCTGCCTTAGCCTACCAGAGTGCTGGAATTACTAACCACCAGGCTGGGCTCATATAAATTTTTGTAAGAATTAAAACGACTATTGAATTTAAAGCAGTTAACACAGTGGCAAACATAGTAAACACAGGTGGTTGTTATTATTATGAAGATAAGCCCAGCACAGAAATATCCATGATGCAGAGGGATTTTTTTTTTGAATCATTGGACATGTTAATGAGTTCCACAGAAAATCTGACCATATGCCTTAGGAATAAGCCAGAGAAGTCTTCGAGTTCAAAGCCATAGAAGACTTCTGGAGCCTTAGAAACCAAGTCCTAGACTTGGGAGTCAAAAGTTCAAATAGGACAGTGGCCAGGCAGCTACTATATGAGACAGTAAGGGCATCGAAGCAAAAATACAGCTCTCACCTCTATGAGATTAGTAGTTTATTCTAGGGCCCAAAATGAGTGACCATGGCCCAAGAGCATGAATTCAGGTTTCCCCAAATAGCACATTCCAATGGGTTAGTGTTTACATGCAGTATTTACAGTTGCAGAAGTTACACAAAAGCACCCTTTAAAACTACTATTTAGATAGAGCATCGCGTAGGCAGGTGACTTCTGCGATCGGCCGCAGATGCCATTTGATGACATTCTTAGCTTTTGGGTTGGTGGAAACTGGCGGTGTGCTCACACATTTCAAAGGGATTGCTGAGTAATCACAGGAATGTTGGCTGCATCAGGTACAGAAGAAAATAATGACGGCTCCATAAAAGGATGCTGAAACAGGCCCCAAAATAATTCAGCTGTGAAACATTCCATACCAGTCAACCCCTCCTGTGAGATCCCAGATGCAGGTCTCACTGCTTTTTCTGGCAACTTCCTTTCACCAGTGGACTCTGGCTACACAGTAGAATCACCTGGAAGGGACAAAGACAAACCAACAGCCAGGCCCCATGCCTAAAGTAATCAGAATTTCTAGGAGTTAAGTTTCCCAGCAACAGTTTAGCTTTGAATCTATACAAGTGGTTCTAATGTGCTGCCAGGTTCAAGAACCACTGCAATTCTACACACAATATTGTGGTTTGGATCTGGAATATCCCCCAAAAGTCTCATGTATTTGAATATCATAGATTGTCTATGGAACCATGTGCTGTTGGGAGATTGCGGCCTAGTCTGGAGGGTGGATTACAGGCATGGAAATTGGATTACAGGCATGTAAACTGGATTATCGGCATGTGGGGAGTTGGTTTACAACATCTTCCACACCTGAATCTAGGAGAGGCTGATCACAGGGATGAGACCTGGAAGGATATATAAGCTGCATCCTGCCTTCCTTGGAGGACTAGTTCAACTTGCCTTGACTTGGCTTCCTGCTTGTGCTGTTGTGAGAAGCTGCCTCCACCTCTGTCACTGCCATCTAATTCCATTGCTGTGAGCCAACCCTGAATGGACTGTGACGTTCTGAAACTGTGAGCTAAAAATAAACCATTTCTCCCCTAAATTTGTGGATGTCAGGTATTGAGTCATGCAATAGAAAAGTAACTAAGACACACCGGAACTGTGTGAATAAGAGCGTCATCTCCTACTCATTCCAGTGACTGTTGCAATGGTAGTCGTCAGCTTTTGAAAGAGTCCAGAATTTCATTTGAAAGTTCCCAAATGTGAAAATCTTGGCAAGTAATTTAAAACATTTTTAAAAAGGGAAATGGCACAGAAAACATGGATATCATTATTTTTTCTTTTTGCTTTTTCAATACAAGAGTTTGAATGCAAGTCTTCTGCAATGAGCTACATCTCTGATCCTTTTTTTCATTTTGGAACAGGGTGTCACTGAGTCTCTAACTTGCCCCAGTTAGCCTAAAATTCAAGATGTTCTGCCTTTGCCTCCCATTACAGGCATGCACCACCGTTCACAGTTTGAGACGTATATAACAATAATATTTACTATTATTATTATATATTTTTTGAGATAGGGTGTCACTCTGTAGCCCAGATTGGCCCTGAACTCACTATGTAGCACAGGCTAGTTAGCCTTGGATATGGTAATCCTCCTACCTTAGTTTAGCGAGTTCTAGAATCACAAGCGTGCAACACCACGCCCAGCTTTATGTGGTGCTGGGGAATCCAATCCAGGGCCTTGCGCCATTCCTCCAGCCCCAAGACATTTAATAATTTAGCCAGGATTACACAGGAAATCGGACGAAGAGTTTCAACTAGAACTCAGGGCTTTTAAGTCAAATTAGCCGTTCTTTTTATATCAAGGAAGGACACCTAGGGATGCGCTTCCGGAAATGAGTAACATTACGGAAAACAGGTCATTGTGCGATAAAGGACCCCGAAAGCAGTTCCAGCCACTCCAGCGTAGAAACCTTGAGGAGGCAACAACACTTGCGCGGCAACATGAACCGCGCAGGCGCACCCACTGGCGGCTCCAAGAACAAGGACGGCGGGTTAGCAGCGGCGAATTACGGCTTTTGCGGGCCACGCTCACGACTCTGCCGTAAAGGCAGTGGCAGACATGCGCACTTTCTTGCCTTTTCGGGCTCTCGTCGCGGTGAGACCCTCTCAGGCAGCAGCCATGGTGAAGCTGAGCAAGGAGGCCAAGCAGAGGCTGCAGCAGCTCTTCAAGGGCGGCCAGTTTGCCATCCGCTGGGGCTTTATCCCTCTCGTGATTTACTTGGGTCAGTAGGAGAACGATCTGGGCGGAGACCCTGGAAAGCGTTGGTGGAGTCAGTGACTCCGTTTTTGGGCTTTGTGGGTGGGAAAAGGAACCGCTGACTTCGGCCGTGGGGGACTGCCGACATTGTCTAGCCAAGTGTTGTGGATATAACTTGAGTCTGAGTTTCCTTTATTAGTGGGGTGGGTGGTTTTTTTTTTTTTTTTTTTTTTTTTTGAGACAGGGTCTCATTCTGTAGTCCAGGCTGGTTCTGAATTCTCCATGTAGCCCAGACTGTCCTTGAACTCTCAGCAGTGCTCCTGCCTTAGCCTCCTGAGTAGTGGGTTACGGGCTGCGCCGACGCGCCCGGCTTGTGTGGTGCCGGGGAATGGAGCTTGGCCGCTTCGTGTTTGCTAGGCAGGCGCTTTCACCGCTGAGCTGTTCCACCAGCTGGTGGGGTGGGCCTTATCAAGTCACTTAGTTCATCCCCTTGTATTTCTATATCTATAAAAATGGAGATGAGACCTTTTGAGGATTGCCATGAGAACTTGACGCCCATGCCTCTGTGAAAGCGGCTGGCAGTTTGGAACTATGAGGGGTTTTGGGCTCATCTCCACGTGAGATTCAGTGGGAGAAGCTGGATTGGGAATCTCGACTTCTCCTGAATGTGCCTTGAAGCATGATCATGGCAGTAGTGGAATGCTTCTGCTTTCTTACTTGTATTAATACAATGGAAAATCTGAATGCTTTTTATTATTGACCTCATTTAAAAGGGGAAAGACACAGACATGGAAAAAGGACACGTTTGTACCGTGCTTACGAGATCAGGCCCTGGGGCATCAGGGCCGGTAACTTTTAACATTTTGCTGTGTTGCAAAGATTTGTAAGCACCCAGGCAGATATTTTCACCTCTTGCTCCACTAGGATTTCATCCTGTTTCTAGCCCTGGGTAGGGTTTTTTTCCTTCTTTTTTTTTTTTAACCTTACTGTTCTATGAAGACTACGATGAAAAGGAGAGAGTATAGGTTTCTTTTTTTCCCCTCCGATTGTTCAGTTTGAGCATACAGTTTGACATTTCTGAAACTCAGTTTCATGCTTTAAAATAGGATTCTAGCAGAATTTTGGTTCCCATTTGTTTTAGAAGGCATGCACTGTGTAAGATAAAATATATTTATCCTTGGTCTTGATGCAGGCTTTGGTTAGCCTGGGCCTCCTCCAGGCGGCTGTGGTTGGTGTTTCTGTACGAGTTGTAGGCTACCCTTGATAACCTGGCAATAACAGTACACAGGCTTTAAAAATGTCTTTTTTTTTCTACTTTAGTTTAAATGACTATTTGTTTTGGTGGTACTGGGACTGAACTCATGGTCTTCATACTGAGCTACATCCTCAACCCTTTATTTTACTTATTTTTCAGTACTGGGCATTAAATTTAGGTCTTTTGCACTGAGCTACGTTCCCAGACAACACCCCGCTGCCCCTTTTTGAGGTGGGATTTCACCAGGTTGCTGAGGCTGGACTGGAATTTGAAATCCTTCCTGCCAAAGTGGTGGAATTATATGTGCTGGCTATTTTTTATTTTGAGACAGGATCTCACCGAATTGCCCTGGTTGCCTTTGGACCTGTGATCCTCCTGCCATAGCCTCCAGAGTGCTGGGATTACAGTTTTGCTCCACCATGCTTAGCCTGAATGCAGTTTTTAATGGAAAACATCACATCCCCAGATATTAGTGACTTTATAGATAACAATTTTAGACTAAGTAATTGTAACTTTTATATAGTCTATGTTGACCCCTCTGCCTTGCACTCCCCGGCCCCCACCCCCGCCCCGCCCCCAATTTTTCACTTAGGATGAAAGAACTCAGAGTTTGGCTAATCAAACACTGGGACTAGTTCTCCTTTCAGCTAAGAAAAGTGCAGGATCTTGATTCTTCCTTTTTGTGCCACTCTTTTCTTCTTCCTGTTATATCCTGTCCTTGCTTTCTTTGTTCCTGTGAGTTGGTTTTTTTTTTTTTTCGCTACTCCATAATTCTTTCTTACCTTCCTACCTTTTCTTTACCCTTTCCTTTAAAAAAATTTTTTTTTTAATTTTTTTGAGACAGGGTCTCACTCTGTAGCCCAGGCTGGTCCTGAACTCACTATGGAGCCCAGGCTGGCCTTAGACTCATGGCAGTCTGCCTGCCTCAGCTGCCCAGTGCTGGGATTACAGGTGTGCACCACCATGCCCAGCTTATGCGATGCTTGGAAATTGAACTCGGGTACTTGACCCTTGACACAGCACTTGCTAGGCAAGTACTTTAACTGCTGAGCCATTCCTCAAGCCCCCATACCCTCTCCTTTTAAAGATTTTTTTCTGTGCTTGAAAGCTGTAGCTGGTTGCTGAAGTCATGTGAACCAATGCCTTTGGCCTTTCTAGAGCTTATTTTACTTTCTATGTACTTACTCCCTTTCCTAGGACTATGATGATTTTCCCCCTCCATCCAGTTCAGGTTATTTGAGATTGATAGGAAGGTTGTCTTTCTAGTACTTACTTATTCCTTATCTGTCATGGTCTGTTCCCCTATACTGTACAGAAAATTTAATTTCATGTTGAAACAAGTTGCAAATTGCTCTTCTACTTCAGCTCTCTAAAACCTGTAACTGCAGATTAACTTCTTATATAATCTAGGTTCAGATCTACCTTTCTGGGCTTTATGGAGTAGAGTACGAAAATACGACAAAGTTGAATAGGTAAATGAAGAGTTTGGATACTTGCCATCAAGAAGATCTTAAGCCACAACTTTGAAGACATCTTTACATGGTCTCTTAGATTTCTGTAAATCTTTTGAGGAAAGAGACTGATGACTCTCTATTCTGTATTATATTTTGAGAATGTTTATAGTTCAGTTTTTTTAATGTTCTTTTTTGAGACACGATCTCACTCTGTAGTTCAGGCTGGTCCTGAACTCACTGTGTAGCCCAAGCTGGCCTGGAGCTCAGGGTAATCCTGCCTTAGCCTCCTGAGTGGTGGCCTTATAGGCGTACCTGCCTCAAAAGAAAAAAAAAGGGGGTGGGAGAGATGACTATGGCTGATTACAAAGATCCTTGTTTCATAAATGTAGGATTTTTCTTCAGTAGATATGGGTATCTTATCTGGCCTTCTTTGCCTTGGGTATTGGGTTACTGAAACAAAAATATGGTACTCTGCCTGTAGCTTCTGCAGGGAGTAATGAACTCTCCTTTATGACCTTAACTTGGAATCTTTTACCAACATTTAATGAGGCTAATTTGTTGTCTTAAAAATGAGGTAAAATTTCAGAATCCACATAGTTCTTGCCATTCTCAATAGTCATTTCAGTAAATTAGCATATATGTCATCAAATGACTTCATAAGTATCATTTGTTTGTTTATTTTGAGACAGGATCTCACTCTGTAGTCTAGGCTGGTCCTAAGTTTGCTATGTAGCCCAGGCTGGATTCAAACTCATAATAGTCCTCCTGTCTCAGCCTTCCAGTGTTGGGATTATAGGCATTCACCACCATGCCCAGCTATTTTTTTTTGTGGTTCTGGGGAATCAAGCCCAGGGTCTTACCCATGCTAGGCAAGTACTTTAACCACTGAGCTAATGTATTTTAAACAGTAAAACTTTATTTAATTATACTTACACTAGGAGTTGATTCACTTAGCCTATTGAATTTCTTTTTCTTTTCTTTTCTTTTTCTTTTTTTTTTTTTTTTGGAGACAAGTGTTTTGCTCTGCTGCCCAGCCTTGAACTCAGGGCAATTCTGGCTCAGCCTCCCAAGTACAGGGTTTACAGGCATATACCAGTATTCCCAGCAATGAGTGATAAGTATTGAATGATGTTTCTATCCTATGGTCTGTCACTAGTCTTTGCTTTATAAAAAGGGAGGTTTGTAGAGAATAGATAAAGATATCCTCCATTGTTTTTTCAGTTAACTCCAGCTTTTGTTTTCTTAATCTTAATCTTTCATTCAGTATGAGTTGGATGTTGTGGTAGCTTACTTCTGGCTAGTAATGAAAAGTAGTGCATGAACATGCTGAAGCTACTTTGCTAGTTGTGTATACAAGACAAATCAGGTACCGTGTGCTTGTTGCTGTTTAGTCCTGGGTGTGACTTCATATTTCATAAAAAGTGGGGACTGTTCTGTAGCTCAGATAACTCTAGATCGTGTTCATAGACTTAGACATTCTAATTGCTTTAACTTAAAAAGTTTTGCTTATAGGGTATTGTCTGCTGGGGTTTAATTAGTATTTTTTTTCTTTTCTCCCCTCAGGTTTTAAAAGGGGTGCAGATCCTGGAATGCCTGCGCCAACAATTCTGAGGTACTGTTCTAATAAACGTTTCAAGGCAAGGTCTGTAACTCAGCAGTTAGAGTGCTTGCCTGATAAGCACAAGGCCCTGGATTCCATTGCTCAGCCTCACATATGCTGGGCCTGGTGGTGCACACTTGTAATCCCAGCACGGGGAGGCTGGGGTAGGAAGCTTGTTGTGGGTTTGAGGCCAGCCTGGACTACAAATTGAGACAGTATCTCAAAACCAGACATTTCACGGCAGATGCCTACAGATTAGTATTGACTCATTAGGAAGCAAAACAACAACAGTAAGTGTTGACGTGGAACTTTACCAGTCAGTATAATCTTGGGTTGTTGGAAAGCTGCAGTGAATTATTCACCAGTCTAACTTATGTTACCAGGGAACTACTTCTCCCTTCCAAACTTTTAATTACTGTGTGTCATAATTGTGATGAAACATTTTAATTTTCTGCATTTCCATCTTACCCTTATTTTCATGGATATAACCATTCTGTCATTTAGACAAAGATAAAGGATTTTGTTTCCTTCACCTAAAATAGTTGGTATCTGTTTCTTAAGTAAATTGATATACTTAGGTTTTTCAATTTTTTAGTGTTTTCTGTAACAATATAACATTTTTGTACACACAGCTTTTATAAATTTTTATTTCCTTTTGATAAATTCTTATTCAGCCAGTAAGTGTGTAAACTGATCTATGGTTCTTATAACGCACTGTCACATTTCTTTGTTAGAACAACCTTGTTGGCATTAAGCATTTGTGAAAACTTGACATACATAGTATACATGTTCATATGTGTGCACACACACATAGATGGATACATTACCTGTTAGCTTTCCATTACTGTGGCAGAATACCTGAGATAATCAGTGTACAAGGATGAAAGTTTTGTTTTGGCTCATGGTTTCAGAGGTTTTAGTTTGTGGTTGCTTTGCCATGTTCTTTGGGCCTGTGAGATTCATAGTATATTACAGGAAGGAGTACGTTGCAGAGGAGGCCTTATGACCTCCTGTCAGCTGGGAAGCAAAGATGGAGGAAGAGGTCCCATTATTTCCATCAAGGGCAGGTGTTCTGTGACCCACCTGCTTCCCACTGTGCCCTGCCACTTGAAGTTTCTGCCACCACCTAGTAGCTTCACAGGTTGGCACCTAAGCCTTTGACACATGAGCCCCTGGGTAATTCAAAGTTCAAATTGTAGCAACCTTTTTTTTGAGATAGAGTTTTGCTCTGTAGTCTAGGCTGGTCCTGAACTTAGTATGGAGCCCAGGCTGGCCTTGAACTCAGCGGCAATCCTCCTGTCTCAACCTCCAGAGTGCTGGGATTACAGATGTGTGCCCCCATACCCAGCTTATGTGGTGCTGGAAACTGAACTCAGGGCCTTGAGCTTGCTAGGCAAGTGCTTTAACTGCTGAGCTATTCTTCCAGCTCATCTTGCCACTTTTTGAAAAAATTCTGGAAGTCCTCTTTTTCTTTGAGATGTGACCAAAAGTAACAGTGAATGGTTCTGTTGAGTGCCATCTAAAAAATATTACAGTCTGCCTCATCTACCTTATTCACTGGATCTGGCATTGTATGACTTCTCCAAAGTCAAAATGATGATGAAAGGTGAATGTTTTGAATTGATTTAGGATATCAGAGCAGACATGATAGCACAATGAAAAACACTTAGTGGTAAGAATTACGAAATCAGTGTGTTTGAATGAGGAAAGGTAAAGGTGATATGTCTTTTGCTGTAGTTAAAATATTAATTGCCATGTTTCCATTGTACATGTATATATATGCTTATATAAATGTAAAATCAGAATTTTCACAGGTATGTTTGCTCTGGAGACAGGACCAGTGCATCCAACACTATGACCATGAGTGCTGAATACTGGTGCTGTGGGATTGAAGCCTGACCCTTTGTCTCAGAGAGACACTTCTTATAGTCTGCCCTGACAGGCCTTCACTGGTTATTCTAGGACTTCAGTTTCTTCTGAGTCCTCCTTTGAGATACCTTTTATTGAGAGTTTCAGATTAGAGATGTGCAACCTACAGTAATTAATATTATTCACAATCACTTATGATGTGTCAGTTACAGTTTTAATTACCTGTAATTGTCACTTTAGTCCTTTAGAGCGGGTCGCACAGCCTCTTGGGGATGATCATGTCTCTTATTTAGGATAGGATCATGTGATGTGAGTCTCCTCCACTTTTCTGCCTTACTGGCCTTGCTTTCTCCAAGGTTGAAGTTTTTCCCTCATAGGAGTGCCTCACATGTGTCCTCCACTTGTCTTCTTTTGCAGTTATTCTCCTTTCCCTGATAAAATTCTTCAGTAAGTGATCTTCACTCATTGTTTCCTTTCTTTGCTTGTCTCTGTATAATTTTAAAAATTCTTTTCAGAACTCCCTACTAATTTTTTTCTTTGCCGTTGTTCTTTGAATTGTCAACTTTTCTGTACAGTGGGGATTGAGATAGTATACTTGCAGTGACTGTGGACCACTATTTCTTTAGAAAAACATTACTTGAGGACTCAGTATCATAGATGAGACTACTTGGTCAAACTGTACATTTTCCAAGCACTAGAATTATCATCAATAGCTTTTCTCAGGAGGTCATCAAACTTCCTAAGGTGTTGTCTCCTATTTTTTGTAGTACTGGGGATCCAGTTTAGGGCTTTCATATTGACCTAGATGCCCAACCCAGTTTTTGTTCTGATTTTGAGGCAGAATCTTACTTGCCTGTTGCCCATGCTGCGTTCAAACTTGGTATCTTTTGCTGTCCTGCTTCAGCCTGCCGGGGTGCTGGGGTTATGGGCCTGTGACACTGGACCTGGCCAGTCTCTTTTATAGATTGGCCTTAATAATACTTCATAAGGTTGTCATAAGGCTTGAAAAAGAACACTGTATGTGATCAACACATAGTAATATTTCATCTCTCATGTTTCATCTTTATCCTCACCTATAAGAACAGTGGTCTAGCTACATAATAATGAATCTCATACTAATCCCTGGATAAACTGTATTTTCATGTCTTTGTTTCATTTGCCTATGCTGCCTCGGTCTGAAATGTTTGGTCTCCTCAGTTCCCAGCTGATGAAAGTCTGCTTTCGAGGAAAGCCAGTTCTCAATGTTGGCTCTTTGCTAAGTATTTTTCCCCTTTCCTCCTTGGTGAAACTGATCCTATTCGGTGTTCACTTTTAATATTCTCTGACTTCATTCTGAGCCTTGTATTATGCTTGTTGCTTATTTAAATTACATTTTGTCTTCTAAACACTGAAAGTAGCTGCTCAACAGGTCTGAATCCTCCAACCTGTTTTTCATTGTTCTTTGTTATTTTGGTCTCAGTGCTGTCTTTATTTCATGTGCTGTCTCACATCATTTCTTTCATTAAGAGTGTTTTCTGATTTCCTCTCCAGGTGTACTTTTTTTTTGAGATAGGATCTTACTTGGTCTCCAGGTGTACTTTTAAGACATAAGTAATTGCCTACAGATTGTTGTCCAGTTATGGAAGGTCATGTTCTGTGCTGGCTGTAATAGAGAGCTCTTATGGGTCTTTGTACCCAGAAAGGAATAGATGGTTTATAAGTTTATCATCTATATATAATGCTCATGTAAATAATATAGTTAACAAATTTACTAATTCTTTTTTCTTTGCTAACTTTTTTTTTGTGATTAGAACCACACTCATCTCAGGAACCCAGTTATTGTTCATGTGGAGTACATGTTGTGGCATTGAGCTACATCCACAGCCTGCAGTACCCTCTACTTCCACCCAGGGTAGCATGTTGTGTGTGGTCACCAGTTGTTGGTTCATAGGAATGCCTTATTTAAATACAGTATTTTACTGAATAAAGAATAATAGCTTGATAAAATTTGAATAAGGCAGATGTCAACCAATAAATTATTCACATTGTATAAAACCAAGGAATATTTTATTTTTATTTATTTAGTTAGTTTTTGAGGCAGGTCTTGCTCTGTAGCCCAAGCTGGCCTTGGACTCACGGCAATCCTCCTGTCCCAGCCTTCCAAGTGCTAGGATTGCAGGTGTGCAGTGTGAGCTTGCAAGGCAAATGCTTTAACTGTGTGCCATTTCTCCAGCCCGTCAAGGAATACTTTATTTTCTTTTTACTCTGAATTCTCATTACATTTGAGGAAGAGACCCTAATAGATAGTTTATTTTCGAATCTTTTTCTTTTGTGTGTGTGTGTGGGGGGGGGCGTAATTGGGGATTGAACTTAGAGCCTGTCGTCTGATCTCTTTCTCCAGCCTATTTTTATTGATTGTTAGAGACAGGTCTGGCTAAGTTGCTGAGTTGCCCAGGTAGTTCTCCACTTGTGATCGTCGTTCCTCAACCTCTCAGAGTGCTAGGATTGTGCTCACTTTGGCAGCACATATACTGGAAAAAAAATTGGAACATCCAGAGTGCTAGGATTATAGGCATGTTTCACCATGCCTGGCTTATATTCGTATCTTAATCATGCTCAGAAATACTTGGAGTTAATTGGAAACTTTCAATAGATGCATTTTTTTTTTTTTTACAGGCACAAAAGTCCTGTTTAAAAGTAAATTATATAGAGACCTCATTGTCATTTTGTAATGCAGTTTTATTCAGTTGAGCTAGAAATCTATTTTTAAGACAGGGTCTCATTCTAGTTCAGGCTGATCCTGACTTCATTTTGTAGCTCAGGCTGACCTCAAACTCATGGCAGTCCTCTTGCCTCTGCCTCGTGAGTGCTGGACTTACTGGCGTCCACCACCATGCCTGGGTAATTTTATGTGGTATTGGGAAATCCAACCCAGGTTCTTGTGCATGTGAGGCAAGCCATCTAATCACTGAGCCATGCCCTTAAGCCCAGAAATTATATTTTTACCCAGCAGTATTTAGACATGAACACATTCTTTCTTCCTAAATCTTGTTGTCTTGAAAGTTGAGGTTTCTTAGTGGCTGGAATTAGTCCTTGGGCATGAGGATTAATTGAAATGGAAGTAGAGACTGTGTCTATGGATGTGGGTAGGCTAAAATTTAGAGTGCCTAGGGCATATTCTTCTCTTCCATTCATTACCTGTGTCCATGTGAAAGCCTCAGTTTTCACAGGTAGCGCTAGCTTGCTTCCTTACTGCTTTCTTTTAATGGTGCTGGGGGATTGATCCCAGGTCCTTGTGCATGCCTGGCAAACACCCTGCTGCTGAGCTCCCCTCCCACCACAGCTTTAAGCCAGGATCTTCATAAGGGGGCTTATGGTTAACTTTCACATGAGTCTTAACTCAGCATTTGGTAAATGTTATTTTAGTATTACTGATCTAGGTTCATCAATCCTTCCAATTAATGAAAGTCATAAATCATTCATCTTTTGAGTGACTTCATTTTATTTCTGAACTTAAATTTTCTTTGGGTTTATGAGAGTAGTGTCACTGAAAACTTTCCTTAAATGTAAATCTGTTTGATTATTTTTTTGTTTAATAAAATTGTTTCTTTAAGTGACTGAATTTTTTAGATGAACAAACGAATATAAATGTATAAAATCTTGTTCTTAAGTTGTGTATAGAAAGCTTTTGTTTTGGGATTTATTTCTCTTCTTCACAAACATTTCAGCCTCCTTTGGGGATAAAGGATTATTTGGTCATCTGGATTTGGAAGCCGTCATTCAACAGAGACAACCTGGAAGGTGTGTGTTCTGGCTGATACAAGAAATGGGACTTTCAGATAGTCACCAGTTGGATGGCACAGGGCTCTTCTTAGATTTATCTGTGGCAGAATGGAACCTCTACTGACTTATTTATGACAGACTGTATCACAATAAATATTTTTAACAATGTTACGTCTTGAGTCTTTTTTGAATTGAGCTTACTAGGAGTATAAGGTAAAAATAAAGCCTGTTATTTTTCAAAACAGGAAAGCTATATTTGTGCTGCCTAATTCTACCATAAACCATTAAAACCCATTTTCCCAGTCCAAGTCCTGGTCATTCACTTAACAGATGTATTCTGGTATCCCTTTCCGCATATTAATAACTTCCTTAGAGATGTGCTAACGTAGAAAGATTGGAGACAACTTTTACTTTGGGATAAATGGGGTTGTTCCTCAGCAGTGAAGTCAAGTTCTTACAAAAGAAGTTAGGTCTTGATTGTTTTTATTGTTCGGGAATGGAAGTGGCTTTGGAGGATTGTAAGTCTGGTTTTTGTGTAGGTTAAATTTGCGATTTTCCTCAATTATATTAGCAAACTGACTTGGCCAGATGAGAGTCTACGGGGGAGTATCTAGCATATTGGTATTTTATCTTCTGGAAGAGGAAAGATATTAATTGTTACTAGTTGTGGATAGTCATTTCCTGGAATCTTTACGTATATCGGAAGCCTACTTAATTATTTAGCCTTTTCTATTCTAATAAAATAGCTGTTTTTACTTGCTTAGGAGACATAATTAATGAAGGGAAGAGCCTGAAATGATACAGTTTGAGTGACCCTCTCTGGTCAAATATTTTAAGCATCTACTATTTAGAGAATTCATTATTTGTGAATTTAATCTCTTTCAGATGTTTGGAGCTGTCATTACCCAAAATAAATTCCCTTGTTTTTTAATGTGGATGCCTCTTTTGTATTTATGCCTGTTTTCTCAAGTTTTGTTACCTTTGCCATGGAGACCGGAGGCTTATTACATGAGGAGTTTTATTTTAAATAGAGTTCTTGAGAGCTAACTCCAGGAAACCATTTTTGGAAAGTACTTAATTGCTTCAGTGACTGTGAATCTAGACTTCTCTGAATTTGTTAAAAAGAGTTTTTAAATCTCAGAATTTCTTAAGTTGGTGCCCTCCTCCTTTTCTGTGAAGTGTATTAATGGATTCTTGTTCATATTTTCTTATATATTTTCTTCCCTTTGTCATGCAAGGTTTCTAGAAATTGATTTTAATTTTTTTTTTTAGAGATTGAAACCAGGGCCTTTGCACTGAGCTACATCCCGAATCCATTTTTTATTTTGAGAGAGGATCTCATCAAGTCGCTAGGTTTTCAGTCTATGCTTAAACTTGTGATTTTCCTGCCTTAACTTTTCACAGTACTAGGTTATAGGCAGGAGCCACCATGCCTGGCTTAGAAATTGAGAGCATAAAGCTTTCACCATTTTGATAAGGCAGTTATATGGATAGTAATCATAACTTATTTTTTGATCTTTAAGGAGCTAATTTATTGCTGTCTACTGAAGATTAAAGTGAGAATGTAGACTTAATCTCACACGGGAGGAAGCTGATGAACAGAGCACTTGTTCAAAAGATGCAGAATATGAGCTGTCACCATGTGGATATCTGGGATTGATGAAGTGCTTCAAACAGCTCCTACGTTTTATTGACTTTAGACTTTAGGGTTGTGCAGTCCAGTTTGACATTTATGGTCTGCTCTGTGTAGATACTAGAGTGTCCTTTGGATTAAAACTATTACTATATGAGAGTGGGTTCAACCCCCAGCACCAAATGTACACACATAGACACAATCTTGATTTGTTCAAGGAATATTAACAAGCTGATAGGATCCCTGGTCCTGCCACTTAATTTCTAGACACCTTGGTGAAGTCATTTAGTCTTTTGGCTGCTTTCACAAAGTAGGAACAAGTAATTGCTTCCAAGGATTTTCTAAACCAGTGGTTCTCATAATTGACCCTAGACCATATCATCTGGAGACTAGAAATGCACATAGTTGGGTCCTACCCACACTTTCTGAATCAGCAATAGGTGGAGAGGCCTTGCAATATGTGCATGTTGCTTTTTTATGCCATTTTAAATTACTATTTTGAGAAAATTGTAGAGTTGCATAAATATAAGAAACAATGTAGAAAGGTTTACCCTATTAATTTCTTGCAGTTGTAGCCTCTTGCAAAATTATACATTGTCTCAAGAGTTGCTGTATATGGGAAATATTAAAAATATAAAATGTAACAGTGTAAAATATAATAGGAGTTTATTAACATTCCCTATGTAGTGTGACTTTTGGGATTCCCCCTGTAGTGTGATATCCTGTTACATTGATGTAGTCAAGACTGGACATTTCCATCACTGCAATGATTGTTCTTTCAACGCCTACCGTCTGTCCCTCCCCGGGTGCTTGTCCTTGTCTTTATTAAGCTATATAAGTGGTATCATTAATCTTTCGGGATTGGCCTTTTCTGCTTAGCATGCTTTTGTACATTTGTTCAAGTTAATCGTTCATTTCTTTTCCCTGCTGACTACAGATAATATGTGGCATAGATAACTGATTTTTGTGTGATCAGTTTAGCAAGCCAAAGCTAGGTGATTCTCATGCAGCTCAGATTTGAGCTAGACTTCTAGCATTTTCTGCTTCCACAGAAATCCTGAGTGATCTTTTCTTCCACTCACCTGTGGCCCTAAGAATCAGCTTACACGCCTCTGGCCTTTTTGTTGCCTACAACTCACTATTTGCACTCTTACCGTTTCCATTTGTTGATGTCCCACAGAAGGCCAAGTGTGTTCTCACCTTGTGGTCTACACCATTCTTTACTGGAATTCTTTTTTGTCCTCTATAATCTGTCCAGATGGCCATCTTAGAGCTTTCCTGATCCTTATGCAAAATAATAAACTATTTTTCTTGCCTATCCATAATTCTCTTCCTTAACCTCATCTTCAAAGAACTGTTAGTAACCAGATTATATGTATGCACAAAAAATTTATTTTAGCATTTTTTGTGCGTTCTTGTGTGTATACTTGTGTCTATGTAATGTAAACTCTACAGATACAATGCAGTTACCATATTTTTAGATCCTTGAGTAGGTCCTAGCAAATAATGAATGTCTTAATTACTTTTTCATCGCTGTGATTCAATACCCAACATCTACAACTTTAAGGAAGAAGGAAGTAGTTCTGAAATCATCTGCCCTGAGTATCTTTATGAGATACAATGCTTAAAATTTTTATTACTATTATTTATAGTATCATTGAACCTAGGACCTTCACACTGAGCTCCATCCCAGCCCTTTTTATTTTTAAGTTTAAGACAAGGCTTGCCAAGTTCTCTAGCATGGGCTTCAGGATCCCCCTTCCTTAGCTTTCCAGAGTGCTGAGATTACAGGCATGTGCCACCATGCCTGGCTACAAGGTGTGATCAGATACAGTAACTGGTGTTTAATGCCATTTAGCTGAAAGTCAGGCTTGTAAGAACATGATTTGGCTTCATCCATTTTTTTTGTAGGATCTGACTCTTCCCCAAAGTCAGAGTGACCATGAAAGGTAAATGTTTTGAATTGATTCAGCTATGACAGTGCACTAAAGATACTCATGAAAGAGAACTTCCACAACTGCTTCAGAAAGTGGCAGATATGTTGTGTTCAAAGTGAAATGGTGTATTTTGATGAGGATTAGTGGCAGTTGACCTAAATAATTAGCTTATTCACTGTATTTCTCATCATCTTGTAAATATTGAATTGAGAAGCAGCACTAGCAGACAAGCAGATAAGATGCCGTAATAAAAATAACTTGTACAACTGGTGAAATATTGTAGATAAATATAAAAAATGTTAACATTTCCAGTTTCATAGAGTTGGACCCTTTACCCAGTATCCGGAATCTTAGACACAATGTACTTTAAATCTGGAACTCTATAGCATCTAATTTTAGAATAGTCAAATTTGTAAGTTTCACTTCTTTGAAATTGCTGTGCCAGCTATAATAAACACTAAACATTTATTTTTGTTTCCTTACCTTGAAGAGGTTACCTTTTATAGAGGTAATTTTACATGCAGTAAAATGAATAGATCTTAAGTACATGGACAATTTGAATGTTGCCCTTTGTAACCATTGCTACGCTTTAAATTTTTCATTTTTATAAATATATATGCGATACGTAATGTTTACAATGAACTTGAGTATTTTGTGCACATGTATATCACATCAACATTACAATTTCTTACCATTTGGCCCTCACACCCTACCTATTCCCCCTAATTCCCACTATCACACCCACTTAGTTTTATAAAATGCCTGTATTCTGGGTTTCCCAAATTAGAGAAACCATGTGATATTTAACATATTTAATCTTCGGGGTCTCACTGACTTCACCTCTCATAACACCAGTCTAACTTAGCTTCCTGTTCCTGGAATGGGTTCCAGTGGCTATATCTTAATGCCTCTTTTCTGGGTCCAGCAGAGCCCTTTATTGGAACAATTTGCTGAGGTTTTTTTTAAATATCTTAGTATATTTTTGAGATTCTTTATCATGGCCTCATCCACAAGTTCACATAAGAAAACTATAGCAATGAAATTCCTAAGGTTAGAAAATGATAGAAAGAAAAAGGTAAGTTGAATTTGAAATTCCTTAGCTGAGTACTGAAGGGTCAATGTTTGTACATTCAAATGACATTCAGGTTATCATTACATAAGTCAGTTTTCTTAGGATAAACTTATATCAAAGACCAAAGTCAATTGCTACATTAAATGAACTCAAGTCTGTATAGCAAAAGTATGTTATGCATGAAGGAATAGATATAGTGACATACTTAGTTATTTCAGAAATTTTTAACTTTAATAAATTAGTTATATTTCATTATTTTGCCAGATTTGGTATTTTATGTACCCAACCAAAAACTCATGCATATATATTTCTTAAATATTTTATACCAGTTCCCCATGTTTAATAGTAGTTTTGTAAACTACTATTAAAATAATTGTTATGGGGGAAGTTTCATAGATTTTATGAGAAAACTGGTACTATCTTAGTAGGATACCAATCAAATGATTCAAATAACTATCTTTTTTGTTACACTTTTTGTATTTTGTTTTTTCCCCCACATTTTATTGATATGTATACGTGCAAAATTCAAGGTTTACAATGAGGTTGGGCATTTTGTGCATATTCCTATCTTGTCAAGGTGACAAGGGCTTTCCCACTCTCCTTTTGTCCCTCCCCCTACCCACCACTCACTCCCTCCTCCCCCATCCTACCCCCCTCTTTCACTTTGTCTTTCCTAAGTTCCAAAGGAGTTGTGATCTGGGTCTCTCATATCAGAGAGACCATTCGATGTTTCACCTTCTGCTTATGACTCACTTCACTAAGCATGATATTCTCAAGTTTCTTCCATTTGCCTATAAAAGCCTCCACGCTGTTGGACTTTATAGATGCATAGTATTCCATTGTGTATAAATACCACAGTTTGTGTATCCACTGGTCTGTTGATGGGTATTTTGGTGACTTCCATATTTTAGCTATTGTTAGTTGCGCTGCTATAAACATGGGTATACATGTATCTCTGCTGTATGTTGTTTTGGCCTCTTTTGGATATATTCCCAGGAGGGGTGTCACCAGATCAAAGGGGGGATATTTATTTCTAGTCTTTTGAGAGCTCTCCATACTGCTTTCCAAAGGGGTTGTACAAATTTACATTCCCACCAGCAGTGCAGGAGGGTTCCTTTCTCCCAGCAGCCATGCCAGCACTGTTTGCTATTTGAATTGTTGATGTAGGCCGTTCTCTCTGGAGTGAGATGGTATCTTAGCGTTGTTTTGATTTGCATTTCTCTTATGGCTAGAGATGTTGAACATCTTTTCATGTATCTATTGGCCTTACACTTTCTCTTTAAATGTTTTCTCTCCCACATGTTCTTTGGTGCTGCCTGTCTCTGTCTCTTAAAAGATTCCTCCAAGTATTTTCTGCAGTGCTGGGATAGTGGTCACAAATTTCTTTAGCGATTCTTGGTTAGGAAAACTTCTTCAATTTTCAGGCATAATTTTGCTGGATACAACAGCCTGGGTTGATGCAGAGGGTTTTTTTTTTTTTTTTTTTTTTTGGCTTGGTTTTGTTTTATCTTTTAATTGATGAATTTTATTTCCCCTTTTATTAATACATATATGTGGTACCTAATGTTCACAGTGAACTTGAGTATTTTGTGCACGTATATATCACATCAACTTTACAGTCCTTTCCCATTTTTGGCTCTTCCACATCCTTTTCATCCCCCCTAATTTCAGCTTTAACACCCATTTTGTTCTTTAGAATTCCTGTATTCTGGGTTTTCTGTATCAGAGAAATTATGTGACGTTTAACACTTAAATCTTCTGTGTCTGACTCACTTCACTCAAATCATCTCACTTTAGCTCATCTTCCCACCCCTAGAATGGGCTCCAGTGGCCGTATCTTGATGCCTCTTCACTGGGTCCAGCAGAGCCCTTTATTGGGATGATTTGCTGATTTTTGCTGTTGTTGTTTTTATATCTGACTATATCTGTTGAGATGCTTTAACATGTCTTCACCCGCCAGTCCATGTAAGAAGTATAACAGTGAAATTCATAAGGCTAGAAAATGTGAGAATGAAAAAGTTAGATTTCAAGTTCCTTAGTTGAGTACTGAAAGGTAAATGTTTGTATATTCAGAAGACATTCAGGTTAACATTGCATCAATCAGTTTTCTTAGGATAAACTAACGTAAGACTGAGTAAGTGCACTGCTACATTAAATGAACTTACATCTATATCATGAGAGCAAATAACACATAAGCAGTAAATATAATAATGGCATACTTAGTTATTTCAGATTTTTAACTTTAATAAATTTACTCACGTTTCACTAATTACATTTTGCCAGATTTGGTTTATCATTTTATCTACCCATTCATAAATTAATGCTTACATTTTTTAAGGTTTTATCCAATTCTCCATGTTGAATAAATTATGTTTTTCATATTAGTATATTAATAACTATGGGGGAAAGTTTCACAGGTTTTATGAGAAAGCTGGTACTGTTTTAGTAGGATACCAATCAAATGATTGAAATACCAATCTATTTTGTTACACTTTAGATGTTTTCTTTCTTCTGTGTTCTTTGGTGCTGTGTGTCTCAAAGATTCTTTCAAGTATTTTCTGCAATGCTGAGTTAGTGGTTGCAAATTTGTTCAAGGATTCTTGTTCTAGAAAAATTTTTACTTCTTCAATTTTCAGGGATAATTTTGTTGGATACAACAAACTGGGTTGGCACTTGTCGGTTGTCTTTTAAAACTTGAAAGATTTTGCTTCAGGCTGTGCTGGCCTTTATGGTTTGCATTGGGAAATCTGAAATTTGAATAGGTTTGCCCTGGTGGAATGTGTCTTTATCTCTTGCTTTTAATATTCACTCTTTAGTTGTATTTCTGAGATTTTGATTATATGTCGTGACAAGTCTCATTTCAGGTTGAGGTTATTTGATGTTTTATAAGCTTCTTTTACATGAAATTAATTTCTTTTCCTAGATTTGGGAAATTTTCTTGGCATGATTTTAGTGAATACATTTTTTATGCCTTTGATATTATCCTCTGCTCTTCCACCCCTATAATTCTGATATTGATTCTCTTTGAATCATCTATCAGTTGTTGTATTTAGCTACTTTGCTTATTTCTAATTTTGAAGTTGTGCCTAATTATAACATTTGTTTCCTCAGCCTTGTCTTCAAGGTCTGTAATTCTGTCCTCACAGTATTTATTGACTTCCTCTGCTTTCAAAAGTATTTTTCATATCCTGAATTTTAGCTAGATTTCTTTTCAAAATTTCCACTTCTCTATTATTATGTTCTTTCATATCTTGCATCTTCTTATTTACCTCAGCCAACTTTTATTTGTGACTTCTGTGTACCCAGTAAGCTTTGTCTCCATTTGGCCCACTATTTGATCAGTAAGTTCTTTAAGTCTGCTGATCATTGCTTGCATTTCTTTGGGGATATCTTGTTCGAACTGGCTGTTGGACTCATTTATTTGCTTTTTGACTTCCTTCCCTGAGTTCCACTATTTCAGGGCCCATGACGTTAATTCCTGAGGTCTCAGGCATTTCTATGTATGTCCCGTTGCCTTGTCTTTTTCCCATATTTCTGTTGAGGGACTTCACTTTAAAGGCCTAGCTGAGAGATGTCTTTGTTTTCTGATTTTTAAATATTTATTTATGTCCTCCTCCACTTCGGATAATGTCTTCAGGATTCTGACCTTTCCATGGCCTCCTTCCAGTTGTTGGGGTGGTCCTCCCTCTTCTCTTGGTCAGAGGTTCAGTGGGATTTCCTCCATCAGCCGTTTGCAGTTGGCCTGAGGCTGCTTATTGGACTGCTGCTTACCTCCACTTCTGATGTGCTGTGGGTGTTTCTGACCTTCCCGTGTCCTCCTATAAATTGTTAGGGTGTTCTCCCTGCCCTAGCTACATTGAATAGGTGGATTTTTGACAGTATTCTCAACATTTTAAGTGGGTACACAAGGACACATTGTACAGCTCTGTTATTTGGCTGCCATCTTGACTGGAAGATGACAGCTGTCTCCCAGAAGTCTATATGAACTGTGAGAGAAGCTGTAGATTAAGTAAAATCACAGGTTTTAATGATAAATTCCAAAGGATCAAGTTAGAGGATGTATTTCAAAGGATCTTTTGGAAGTTGTTCCCTGTCTTGCCTCTGAGCATTGTATAGTTGCCATGGTCACTGCTTTCTTCTAACAGCTAGAATAGTACTTGGCACATAGTGAGGCCTCAGTAAGCAAGGAAGACATGGCATAGGATGAGACCTACCAAAAATCCCTTTTTTTGAGGTCTCTGAGATTTCTGCTTTGCTTCCTAGCAGCTATTCTCTCTTAAGCTTCCTGGAGTCTTGCCCTATTCTGTTGTAGCGCAGAGCCAAAAATCTGAGAAACATTTCTACAAAGATTCATCAGTGGATGCATTTTTGAATCAGAGTTATATGCAAGAATGAGACTGCTCTGATCGTAGGAGAAAGTATATATGGTAGGCTATATGCTATAGTTTGGATCTTGATTGTCCCCCACAAGCCTTATGTATTTGGAACTCTATTGTTGGGAGGCAGAGCTTGCCTGGAAGGGGTGGATGTTTTGGATTTGAACTGGAGGGATTGTGTCAACTTGTTGCTACTGGGAAATATCCTGGGAATAGCTTTCAGGTACGTGTTGTTTACTTGAGGTCCAGAAAATGAGGGAGGAATGCGTGTCTTGGGTTTGAGTGCTCAGGATTGAAATAAATAAAGGAAGGAAGAAACAAAATTGTTGCAGTTTCTTTCTGGCAAGGCTCTCATCTTTCCTGAACCTGAAGACTCATTTGGCTTCTGTCTGCAATGGTATGAGCAGCTCTCCAGCCTGTGTCTCTACCCTGTACCTTCCACCATTGTTGGCTGCCCTATGACTGGACTTCTGAGACCTTCTGAAACTGTGAGCTAAATAAATCTTTCCTCCCTTAAATTGTAGATGTTGAGTATTTTGTCACGGCAACAAAAAAGTAAAACATTGTAGATAGAGATGTGTATAATATAGATGGAAGCGGTTGAGATTTCTAGAATGCTAAGTTTATGTCTTGTGATAAGACTCATTATTAGTTGAAAACAGGAGCTACAAATTAAAACTAAAATAAAACTTTGGGAGTGCTGCTTAATTTTTTTATGTAAAAAAAATTTTTTTGAGACAAAATCTTGCTCACCTCAAACTTATGGCAATCCTGCCTCAGTCTCCCTAGTGCTAGGATTACAGGCATGTGTCACTACACCCAGCTTATGTGGTGGTGGAGAATCCAACTCAGGGTCTTATGCTTGCTAGGCAAGAGCCTCAATCACTGCTACACATCCAGCCCCGTTAAAAAGTCTATGACAATATATACTTACCCCTTCGAAGAACTCACTTCTGTGATACTGTTAATACTATATTAATATTGTATATTTAACATGATGGTTCTGTAAAATTTGATTTTTTTCTTTTACTATATGGATCTTCTGAGTAATCAAAGAATGGAAATAAAAGTACAAAAGAGTTACATGTCATGTGGATCCAAAATTCAGGACTGGCAGAGTCAATAGTGGAGGCATTGTTTTTATTGTCATTCTTGTTTTCATTAATAACAGTGAAGCCTGAGTGGAAGGGGTGGATCACTCCTGGAAAGACACACCTTCTTTGCTAGCTCTGTACTTTTCCTTTCTTCTTGTTCCAGTGCCGTGAACAGCTTTTCTCTGTCATGCACTTCCACCATTGCAGTCCACCTGTGAATCAACTGAGACTCTGAAACAGAACTAAAATAAACCTTTTGTCTCTTAAATTATGGATATTAGGTATTAATGGCCTAGCAGTAAGAAAATTATCTATTCTGAAATATGCTGTCCTTCACTGGCATGCCTTAGAATACCACAGTTTAAACCTCAGTGACTTTAACTTTCTGTTATGTGATGTCTGAAGACTCGGGCAAGGCCAGGGCTTTCCCTGGAACCCTGGAAGAAGCTGTAACAGTGTTTTCTTTCTTTGTTCAAGCTGCCAGTTGCCGCCCCCCCCCACCCCCCACCACATCAGAGTAGGTGCTTCTCCCTCTTTTCCAGGCCCACAAGTCAGTAACAAACCTGAAAACTCTGTCATGGGCAACCCCCACTCTCAACCAATTTATACAGTCCTTTCAGGAGAAGTGCCAAGCATCTGTCCCTTCTAGTCAGGCCCCACTCCCTAACAGCACATGGTTCCAAATACATGAGGCTCTTGGGGGGACACTCCTGATCTGAACCGTAGTAAGGACTAAGATATGTTATGTTTCCTTATTGTATTCATTTGTTCTGTCCCCAAAGATGGAGGGAATAGGATGTAGGATGGACACCAGTTGAATAGAGGGTCTGAGACCCAACTTCAGGACAGTAAATAGTTCATTGGATGTCTGAGCCTGTGGAAAAGAAGCATGGCATTTTGGTTTATGAAATTTCGATGCGGAAGGCACAGGCTTAGAAAGGGTAAATTGTGAATTGTATAGATGCTATGCTTGGTTTTTGTTCCCCAAAGTAATTCTTAATTATTATGCAGAAGTTCCCAGGTAAATATTGCTTTGAGTACCATTTCCACCATACTTTTTCTGTGTTAAAAAATAATTTGCTTGGGAGAAATGAGAAAAGCAAATGAAGAGACTTTCTTAATAATGAATCTAAGATGACTCAATTTTTTCACTTCATGTTTTACTTTGGATATATTCTGTTCATCTGTCTTCAGGTTCTGTTCTTGTTTTCTCTTGGACAATGGGCCAATCTGATAATTTATTACTTCCTGATACTGCATTTTGCAACTATTAGATGTCTAGTTCTAGAAAAAGATTATAATTCTCTGTCAGCTCAAGTTCTTCATCCTCATTCTTAAATTTCTGTTTTGATTAGCATATTTGTTTAGTTATTTTGAAGTTGTCTCTGATTAGTCCAATATTTGGATCATCTCTGTATCTGCTTCTGTTGGCCGTTAGTCACTTTAACCCAGGGGTCCCCAACCTTTTTGACACCAGGAATCAGTTTGGTTTAAGACTCTTTTCCCAAGGCTGGGGAGAAGTGGAGGTCATACCTGATTTTATTACTAGAATGTAGTCCTTATTTCTAGAGAGTAGTCATTATTTCTGAGACATTAAGTATATGGTGTGTTCTGTTTTTGACACATTTGAAGGTCTGGGAGTTTGCCAACACCTCTATACTCTGTGTTAGAACATCATCATTTTCTTAAGATCTGAAATTAATTTCAACATTTATATGAAATTGTGGCGTGGCTCTGTTTTCCTAACAGCAAATCACTGCTAGGTTTTTGGAATCTCACGCTGAGGTAATACAGTAGACATAGTTAAGGACCTAAGAAAGAATTTCTGAAATTTCTAGAGGTTCATTCTCTGGAGTTCTGGGCAATTCTGTCCTACCCAACACTTGACCTAAGAGTCCTAGACATGGTGGCATCTTCCAACCCCAGGCTTTTTTATTCTGCTCATTGAGAATATCTTTCTGTTTACACTCCCCTTCGCAAACAGGATAAAGGTAAAACTCACTTCTCTTCTTTCAAAGATCCTATGTCTGTTTTGATAGCTGTCCAGTTCTAGAAAATTGTGAAGATATTTTAAATTTTTTATTTATTCTTTTGAGATAGGGTCTCACTTTGTAGTTCCAGCTGGTCCTGAACTCAGTAGCCGAGGCTGACTTTGAACTCATGGCAGTTCTTCTGCTTCAGCCTCCTGAATGGTGGGATTGCAGATATGTACCACTACCACCAGCTCATGTGGTGCTAGGGTATCTGTCCCAGGGCCATGTACTTGCTAGGCAAGTTCTTTGATTGCTGATTATGCCCATTAGTTACTAGTATGCCCCTTAGTCCATTTCATGACAGGAGGCTAAAGTCTAATACCAACTACTTTTTCATGACTGGAATTGGTAGTTTAAGGCAGATTTTTTTTTTAAATGACCCTGTTGTCATTGAGAGATGGAATTGATTTCCACCACAGTTACTCTTTTTTTTTTCTTTGTTCCTGGGATGGAATACCTAACATTCACAACTTAAGGGAGCAAAACTTTTTAGCCTAGAGTTCCAGAAGGTCACCATCCATTCATGTGTGCCTGGTAATGATGGAAGCGTATGATAGAGGCTTAGCTATTCATGACATTTCAGATGGAAGCAAATGAAGGAGGAAGGATAGAACTAACATACACTCTTCTAAGTCCTGTCCCAGTGATCTGCTTCTTCCGGGTCTTTCCCCAGGGATCCACCCCTTGCAGGTCACTCAGTATTGGTGCCACACAGCTATAATCTTCAATATGTTTGTAATTTATAATCTTTTACATGCCCGTCTTCCACCACACATCTATGATCCACAACATCCAAATACATCAGGCTTTTGGGGAACATTCTAGATCCAAACAAGAATCTTCCCCTGGTTCCCAAAAGACTCATGCCCACCTCCCTAGGCAAAATACATTTTTAAGAATTGCCAGTCTTAACAGTTCAGAACTGCTAAGAAAGTCCAAGTGCAGTGTCTCCTCTGAGACTCAAGTCAAACTTAGCTGTGAAGTTTTGTCAATCAAAGAAAAGTTGAACACTTCCAATATACAGAGGCATAAGGTGACCATTTCCATCCCAGAAGAGGGACATAGGATAGAAAGTAATCAGAGCAGAACAAATTGTAAACTCAGTAGAGTAAGGGTTAAATCCTGTAGCTTCCATGGGTCCTGTAGTTCTGTAGCCAGCACTTGGGATAAGCTGGTGAGATGTGAACTTAAAAGGGATTAGGTGGCCTTACACTTACATTGTTGCCTCTGGCTGCAACCTCAGTGCCTTCTCTATTCGGCTGGCTTTGCACAAAGCCTGTGGCTTTTCTTTCCAGATGATCCACATTTTTAGCACCTCCAAATTTCTAGGGTCTGCACTGCACTTTTGGGCACTGTAGGCTTTTCCTTTAGAACTTCATGCATTGCCCTCCCAGGAGCACCCTGCCTACCTTCCAAGGGCTTCCTCTGAAATCTGGGTGAATTCCTCAGTGACCCAGTTCTTGTGCTTTGTGTGCCTGTAAAACTTGCACCACATGGATGTCACCAAGTTCTGCAGGCTTGAGCAGTAGGTCAGTAGGCCCCCCTTCAGTAGTCTCTCCCGAGGCTTCTGAATTCTAAGGTAGCTGAACTTCTTTGAACATTTTTCTTTGTCCCTACAGGATGTCCTTGGGGTAAGATTTTCAGAGCAAGGTCTGTCTTTCAACTTTTCTCAGTTTCTTATCTGTTGCTGTGACAAAATGTCTGACATTCACAAATTAAGGGAAGAAAAATTTATTTAGCTCACAGTTTCAGGTCTCACACAGTTTGTTCATAGGCAGCTGACAAGGATGGAAGCACATGGCAAAAGCTGGAGAGCTGCTCACCCCATTGGAGACAGAAACCAAGCGAAACAGGAGCCAAGTCAATGTCTGGAGACTCAAGCAAGGCTAGAGCTTTCCCAGAAAGAAGCTGTAATGTTTCTTTTTTTCCTTCTGGAAATTACTTAAACCTGCTGCAGTTGGGCCCCTCACCCCGGTGGGTGATCCTCCCTCTCTTCCTGGTCCTGGAGTCAACAACACATACCTGAAAGCTCTTCCTGGGGCATTTCCCAGTTGAAACAAACGGACATGTCTTTCTAGGTCACCCCAAGCATCTGCACCTCTCAGCCAATCTCTGCCTCCCAATAACACACAGTTCCAAATACATGAGGCTTTAGGGGACACTCAGGATCCAAACCATAGTCTAAATGTGGTGGAGTCTTGATTACTGAAGCATCCTCAAGGTGTCCATTTTATAGTCTTAATGGTAAGTACTTGTCTTCTTTTCAATGCAAGTCTCTAACAATCACATCTGCCATTTTTCTCTAGCTTCTCAGTGTAGAGCTGGCTATAAAAGCTTCATTCTAAGATTTTAAATTTTGAATTCTTAAGAATATTCCAGCAATTGACACTTTCAGTGGTTCTGGTATGAATCACACAGCTTCCAATTTCCTGAATATAGGTTCCTTTAAGATTGTTTATAATGGTCTTCTGGCTGCTGTTGTATATTGGAGAGGGCAAAGTGTGTTCCAGAACCACAGAAGCAGGAAAAATATCTTAAAAGATTATTACGTAAAGTAGTTTAGTCTCGTAGAGTCTGTGGCAGCTTGTGAGATGCTATCCAGTGATCTCTGTCTCCTGCTATTCATGCTTGTATTAGTTCACTATGGCCACCATAACAAAATACTGCAGACCAGGTGGCTTAAAACACATGAATGTATAGGTGTGGAGACCAGTTCAAGATCAAAGTGTTGACAGACTAGATTCCTCCTGAAGTGCGTTCTCTCCATGGCTTGTAGATAACTGCCTTCTCAGAGTTTCTTCACATGATCTTTTGTCTGTGCACCTACATTCTTGGAGTCTTCCTCTACTTATGAGGATGCTGTTAACACTGGAGTCAGGCCCACTCATTTAATTTTACTACCTTTTATCTCCAAATACTGTCTAAGGTACCCAAACGTAGAGTTCCAACCCACAAATTTTAGAATGAGTAAGTTCAGTTCATGACAATGTTCCCACTTTTTTCTTTGATTTTTGTTTGAGATAGGGTCTTTCTGTGTAGTCGAGGCTGGCCTTAAACTTGATAGCCCATGCTGGCCTTGAACTTGCCATCCTTTTGTTCCAGTTCCTTGGTGCTGAGATTATAATTGTGTATTGCTGTGCCTGGCTTAACAGTACCCTATTTCCTAAGCATAGGATGGACCTCCTGGCTTGCTTTTAATGAGTCAAATATGGCAAAAATGATATGCCTTGATATTTTCATACAAAATACTGGGACTTTTGACTTCTCACTTCTTCAGTGTTATTTTCCTTTTGGCTCTTCTTGCTTGTGAAGCAAACAAGCTCTCATGTTGTAAGCTGCCTTGTGGAGAGACCCAGATAGCAAGGAACAAAGAGTGCCACAGAGCCAGCAAGAAATTGAAGCCTTGTCCAGCAGTTCACTAGGAACTGAATCCGCACAAGAGCCACAGGACTGAACTTGGGATCATATTCTTCCAAAGTTAGGCCTTGAGATGACTGCAGCTTTGGCCTCTCTGCTTGCAGACCCTTGCCTCGTAGATGCTAAGTCAAGCACTAACTACCCAAGTTTGATTCCCCAGTCCCACATAAGCTGAACATGGTGGCACTCACCTGTAATCCCAGAACTTGGGAGGCTGAGACAGGAGGATTGCCACGAGTCTAAGGTCAGCCTGGGCTCCATAGTGAATTTAGGACCAGCCTAGGCTGCAGAGCAAGACCTTTTCTTCAAAAACAACAACAAAAACAATATGGAAGTCACCAAAATACCCATCAACAAACCAGTGGATACACAAACTGTGGTATTTATACACAATGGAATACTCCGCATCTGTAAGGTCCAGCAGCGTGGAGGTTTTCACGGGCAAATGGAAGAAACTTGAAAACATCATGCTTAGTGAAGTGAGTCAGAAGCAGAAGGTGAAACATCGAATGATCTCTCTGATATGAGAAACCCAGATCACAACTATCTCACGAAACTTAAAACGAAAAACAAAGTGAACCAGGGGGGTGGGGTGGGGAGGGAGAAAAGGGTGGAGAAGGGGAGGGACAAAAGGAGAGTGGGAAAGTCCTTGCCACTTGACAAGATACGTATGTGCACAAGATGCTCAACTTCATTATAAACCTTAAATTTGTGCATATATATATATATATATATATATATATATATATATCAATAAAATGGGAGAAAACAAAAATACAAAAATGAAATTAGATCCTGTCCTGCATCATATATGTAAAAAGTGATGGAATGGGTTGAAACCTATAAATTAATATTAGACCTTATCTCAAAACAGGCTAAATAAGCGGTGGGGCCCTTATTTAGGTGTTGTGAAGAGACTGAAAATAGTAACATCAGAGTAATGGACTAGGATTTGAGCTTTTTTTGAGTGCAGGGCTCTGATTTCACTTGGCTTGTCCATTGATCCTGCCATGGCTGGTGCTTTTACTGCCTATGTAATACTGCTTCCCACTTGTTGAGTAGGAATATACACCAAATGAGAACCCTACATAGACATTTAGGCCAAATGACAGAATCATGTGTCCTCATCTGGAGCCTGCAGTTTCTCTGCATTGAATTGCCTTTGTAGAACATATTCTCCCTAACTACTCACTTGGGTTTGAAACTCCTGTGAGGTTTGCTTCTCACCATGGACTCTTAAGACAAGTTGATGGGAACATGGATGCCCTGCACTCTTGAATGGCAATATTCTAGTCTAGTATGTTCTAGTGAGGGCATACTGTGCATGAGAAAGGAGCATTGAGCACAATGGAGCTCTGCCCATTATTAGTTCCATCTTATAGGCTTCTTCCTTTCCAAGTAACTGTTTTCTTTGTTGCTTACTATGCAATAAAGGATTAACAGGAGTTTTCAACTGTTTCAATCCTATATATTCCAAAGTTTTTGGGCACCAGTCCTTAACCTATCTGCTGGGCGATAACCTCTAAACTGTTGGAATATCTCAGGTGATAAGCATGTATACATGGGCATTAGGCTATTAGTTTATATTAACAATGTAATTGGAAGATTAATTCCTCCTTTTTTTTTTTTACCTAGGAGACCAGGTCGTTATATCAGTTTAGTCTCTGGGGAGTCGAGACAGAGTGGCTAAGGTGAACATTCCACCAAAACCAGCGTACCAACCAACCCTTGGGTGAGTTTTCCTAGTAGGGAAGGCTTCATGCATGTTGGTGACATTGTTGCTGGGAGAGTTACAGCAAGGTCTGTGCTACTGTCCTGGGAGGACTGGCAGAAGCTTACACCCATGTTCTCCTCCTGGATTCTGCCCAGGTTCTTTTTCCTTTACTGATTTTTAGGTTTTTTTTTTAAATTTATTTTTTGAGACAAGGTTGCACTCTATATACCAGGCAGGACCTGAACTCACTAGCCTAGGCTAGCCTGGATCCTTTACTGATTTTAAGCTGTCTTCTTTAATTGTCATACTCTATAGCTATGAATATAACAGTTTCTTGAATTTTGTTAAGTCTTAGTAAGTTAATGGGATGTGAATGTGGTCTTGGAGAACCCCAAAACACTTCCTTATCACATTTAACACTTAACTGTTTTTGTTTGTTTGTTTGAGGTACTGTGGATTGAGCCCAGCCCATTTTTATTTTTGATTTTTGAAATGAGATCTCACCAAGTTGCCCAGGTTGATCTTGAATTTGTAATCCTTCTGCCTCAGACTTCTGGAGTGCAGAGATTACAGGCCTGCACCACTGGGCCCAGCCCCATATTTATACTTTTTAAAATACATTAATAGTTCTTAGATAGTTTCTGTTCAACTTGTTTTATTCCATTGATTTTTTTTTTTAGTATGGGAGATTTCTATTTATGTATTTTCAGTGACCCATTAAATATAACTTCTGAAAACTTGCAGCACTCCGCATGGCTGAGGCAAAAGGATCACATGTTCAAGCATAGCCTGGGAAACTCAGTGATTTACTGAGATACTGTCTCAAATAAAAATAAGAGCATAAATAAAATAGAATATAATAAAAAGGATTGGGAATTTAGGTAAGTGCAAAGGTCCTGAGTTCAATCTTAAGTATGACAAAAAAAAAAACTTGAAAAAAATTGAAAAACGTGTTTTCCTGTTAAGTTAAAATTAGAATAAACAGCCAGGTACCTTAATGGAGGACATATGTCTAATGGGATGGTTTGTTTTAGTATTTTTAAATTATTGCTAGCACGTGTTAGGTGGTGCCGAAAAGAAATAACAGCCTCATCCTTGTTATAAATTGACTATTCCATGTTGTACTTGTCTTTATTTTCTCAAATTGGTCAGTGTAAACAATAACATTTTATATAATGAGAAGATTTAATTTGTACTGTCTATTTCCCAATCTACTTGGAAATACCATCAAGATAAATTTTCCATTGTGTAGAATGATTGTGAGTGAGCCACATCCCATTTTAGCATTATGCTTAGTTTTTAAGACATTTAATTTTTGGTCAAAAGCAGATAATGGGCTGGGGTATACCCTCCATGGTGGAGTGCTTGACTGGCACTAAAGCCTTCCTGAAGGATGAAAAGGGGGTGGGACTAGCAAAATATTTGTTGCCTAAATACAAATTATTGAGTTTTTTCCCCCTAAAACTTATCTATTTAGATACCAAGTAATTCTATCAGATATCCCGCTTACCTTCCTTATCTCCTATGTATGAATTCTTTTGTTTCTTTTCTTCCTTTTTTTTCCCCCTCTTTTTTCTTTTGAGACAGAGTCTCACTTGTGGTCCAGGCTGGTCATGGACTCACTGTGAAATCTTGACTGGCCTCTGACTCATTCACAGCAATCTCCCTGCCTCAGGCTCCCGAGTGCTGGGATTACAATTGTGTGCCTCCATGCCCAGCTAATATTTATGAGGTTCTGGGGTGTGGAGTCCAGAGCCACCGAGCAACATCCCCAGCTCTCCCTTATTAATTCTAGAGGTCTGCAGGAGAAGCAGCATCTCATTACTTCAATCTTTTTGTAGATTAATGAAGAGCTAGATGACTGAGCTGATGATGTCTTCCTAGTACTTTTCTGTGGTACATGTAGAATAGAATGATAAGATGTAGCTCTCTATCTTCGATTTTATGATGTCAGTACATTACAATATTTATGCCTTCTTAATCTTTCCTCCTTACTTGCTGAATCACTTCAGGTCCTCATTTCTCTTTGGCAATTATGGTTCCTTCTTATATTTGCTTTAATTCTCATCCATTTCATGCCATCTTTTACATTGTCTTTGGAAAACTTAGATACATTGCCCACAAACTTTAGATGCCTGGCTAGAAAGTTCAGTCCTGCAGAATGCTGTGGTATCCTGACTTGTTCTTCTAATCCTGTTTTCCACCATGCCACCTAATTACAGCAAATAGAGAAACAGAAGTTCTTGGTATCCTCAGAGTAACCCATTTCTCCGCTTCTTTTCTCTTGCTCTTTTCTGGATCTGGGAGGCCCATTCTCAGTTCTGCTGATTGAAATCTTACTTGTCTTGAGAACCTACTCATGAAGTCATCTGTGATTCTTGTTCTACCCACTGTCTTGGACAAATTGATTTTTCTTTCTTCTGTGTTCCCATTGTACTTTTTTTCTGTATAACTAATATACCAATTAGTGTTTGACTTCAGACATTCTCATGCTTGCATATTTCATCTTCAAATTTATCAATCCCTCTAAAGATCAAAATTGCTGTTGCCATCTTTGTTTCTTCAAATTATTGTAACACTTAAGGTTTTCAAAGTACCTGACACATCTGTTTCCTTATTTTGCCCAGCCAACTGTCACAAATAGGCTGAGCATAAATATGATTTCATAGGTCAAGTCTTTGGGTACTAAGAGGTTAAGTGCCAGTTGTTAGAGACAGGAGAAGCAGTAACAGTTAAATGCCTGCCACAGGCCAAGTACCACTGCAGTCAGATTTATTCCTTAAAATAACCATATGAGGAAAGTATCATTATCTGCATTTGGGTAAACTGAGGCCCAATGTATTAGTTCACATTACATTACTATAACAAGCTAACTTAATAAAGAAAAGATGTTTACTTTGATCACAGTTTTGGAAGGTCAGGGTGTGGAGATGGCATTGGCTTAGCTCTGATGAGAGCCTTCTTAGCAATGTCACATAATGATGGAGTGTATATGTAAGCAATCACATTACAAAACTTGAAACTACCATGGGTGGGGGTAAGGTTCAGGTTTCTAAAACACTTTCACAAGAACTAGCCAGAGTCCCATAATCCCTTCTGTTTGCTGTATCCCCGGTGACCTAAGGTTCTCCCACTAAACCCTGCCTTTTAAAGGTCTTCCATCTTCTGTTTCACCACACTAGGGATCAGCACCCAACACATGAATTTTGTCTTTGAGAGAAAAAAAAATCTAAACCATAGCACCCAAGGGTAATCAGAATGCCTTTCTGAATACCGAATAACCAGAAAATGACAGAACAGAGGTGGGGGAGTTCAGACACTAATTTGCACCGATGACTGATGAATGGCTTGTGCCTTTTTCTCAGAAGGACACTCTCTCGTGTGACTTTCAGTGTAATGAAATGTGGTTTTCAAGTGTGCGGCTTCTCTTTAATGGTTAGTTGTATATTTTGAGGCCTACGTGGATGTCAGATCCCCAGGACTGCCTGGACCTGTGTAGTTTGGAACACAGGTGTCCAGCAGCGGGGGTGGGAGAACAGTATCTGTGTGGAGAAAAGATCTGAGCTTCGCACCTCGTGGTGTCATGTGTTACTGCCTTCGCTATTCAAGACTAGCACTTTGCCTTTGTTTCTCTTTTGGTAAGAGGATGACCTCTCTCACAATTGAAGTCACAGAGAAACACTGTCTTTGAACTCCACTGTCATGGAATTAGAAGCACATCTGAGGAAAAAGATCTAGCTATGTGTTATTTGAAGTCTTTTCTAGATCAAATCCTGTTTTAAATAAGAACAAAAATAGACAGACAGTATAAGCTAGATCTTTCTTGGCATGCTACATGCACTGAAACTGGATCCATTGGAGGCAAAGTATTGATGGCTCATGGTTGCTATTGGCACTGAAGAGCCAGAAGGCAGGCTGGTAAACCGTGAGTTCCTGAGGGCAGTGATGAGCTGAACAACTCAGCAATTAGTATTACATTCCTTGGGAGAAAGGAGATAGGTTTGGCCTGCAGAGATGACATAGGGACAGGGATGGCAGGGATAGATAGAGAAAAGCTGAAGGCCAAGACTGGTTGGATAAGGGTACAAAGATGTATGAAGCTCAGAGCAGTGGCTGGAGTTGGGGCTCAGAGCTGAGTTGGGGAGATCTAGTGTTGCCTTTGTTGGGATTAGGAATGGGGAATACTTGTGGAATGGAAGAGAGAAACTGTCGTGACCCTGAGAAAGCAGGTGGATGATGGGCAAACAGGCAGCAGGAAGCACTTGAGTAGGGTGGCACTAGGGAAACTAGGCTTGATAGAAATTGATAGAAGAGTTCTGTACTGCTTTTCTCAAGCTCTGCCTTTGAAGTGCTTTTAGATCTCATCTCTCGAAAGTGTTTATATTGTAGCTGACCCCCAGCTAACCCAACTTGGGCATTAACTGCATAGTGAACTGTTGGCAGATGACACATTTGTACTTTGCTAGCTGGGGTGGAGGCAGTGGAATTTAAACATTTTCCAGAGTCATGTGAATGTAGCTTTTGGCCAGCGACTGGATGGAGAGAAGACACGTGCACAGCAATGCCATATAACATTATCTCATAGAGGAGGTATTTTGGGACAGGAAGCTGTGCTTCACACTCCCTCAAGTTGTCCGTTACTCAGAAGATTGTCATCTGGACAGGGAAGTCTAAAATACCAAGAGGCTGCCCACATTTGTCTCCCAGCAAGGTCTGCTGCTTTTTTTTGTTTCCCAGGCACTAACACATTCTTTGTTTGTTCCAGGTGAAGGAGAAATGATTAAGGCTCTGTTCCTTCTGTTCTGTGTCCTGTTCTTGACTGGGATTCAAGCAGGCATGGGCTTAAGTTTCTCTAATGACCCAGGAAATACGTCCCATTGTTTAGTGAAAATAAAACATCTGTTTCAGCATGAGTTCCACATGATTTGGGATGACATAATGCCAGTAATTTATCTCCAAATGGTGAAAGCATTATGTCTTTTGGTTACTGATGTTAAATTAAGAAACTCACATAAGCCAAGACTTAGCGATTGTTAGCTTATCATAATTTTGAAAGTCAGAGTCTCAAAAAAGTTTTTCAATGGAACCAAGTAGAAAAAAAATGTCCAAATGAATTTTTGTAGTACCAAATTCATGCTGTATTTTTAAAATAACATAACATCTTCTTATTTTAAAATTTGTAGATATTCACTGTAGAAAAAAAACTAGAAGATATAAAAGTAAGAAAATGAATATTTCACTTTGTAATCTTAGCAGTTTAGTGGGTTCTTTCTTGACTTTAGTTTTCAACATATGTACTTTCACTTTTGTGAAACCTACATAAACTTCACAATCTTATCTTTTTTTTTTTACTCATAATGCCATATGGTGAGCACTTTTCAATGTCATTTAGTATTAATTGTAAACCTTTATAGTGAGGAATTCTTCTGATCTTGCCTCCTTTCACTTCTATAATTGTGCTTTTATGGAAATAAAGTGGATTAATTTTTAGTTCAGAGACATGGGAGGTCATAGAAACATCAGATATTGGTTTCTTACTTTGATTTCCTTTTTTTCCCCTGCTTTCAGTTTCAGAAAGTTCATAGTTGAATTATCTTCTTTGTGAATGAAGTGGGACAAAGATTTCTATCTTTAAAGGAAACAGAAGCTAAGAGAGTTTCAGTGACATTCTCAGAGCTAGTTGATAGCAGATCTGGTACTAAAATATAGAATATATGAGTTGCACTTCTAAAAAAAGTATCTGAAAGTAACTTAGAAGTGAGCTGTGAACATTCGCATTCTGAACATTCATCAAATTTGTTTTTTTTTCTGAATAAGAAAACTTTGTACTTTCTAGTTATCTTTATTTTGCTGTCTCACAAATGGATTATTATTCTCCCAGTTCTAATTGAGATGTAAACACCTGGAGTTAACTCTATAATGAAAGAAGAGAAAAAAATTATATCCATGTGGCCATACAGTTTGTAAAGAAAAATTATTTAAGACAGAGAAGTTAAAAAAAACTGTGAATATAAGGATATTTGTATGGTGAGATTTTGAAGAAAAATCAAGACAAAACCAATAAATAAAAAAATATTTGTATGTTTGATTGTTCTAAGTTTGTTTTGCTCTTGTTGATTTTGTAAAGCCTAAAACCTATTCCTTTTGAATTTCCTTGTAGCTCAAACGTAGCTAAAGATTTTATAGCACTGAGACTAAATCCTTAAATCACTTCTCCTCCACTATGAAACTAGATAAAATCAACAAACAGAACAACATTCTGGCAAAAAAGAGAAGAGAAACAACAGTAAATTAATGTATTCAAAGACATAAAGGATAGATATAAAAAGTCATAAATACCATAATAAAGTGACTAGTAAAAAAAGAGGCAAGAGGTCATTCAGAAAATTCTTATATAAGTACTTGATAATAACTATCAGAAAAAAACTGTGAGAATCGTTAAGTTTGTACTGAGTCAGATTGTGCTTAATCTAACAGATCTGTTATTTAAAAATCCAGATCCTAATAAAATGTTCACAGATTTTTAAAAGCTCAAGCTTGTACTTGGAGTAGATGTGTTATTGGAACACACCCTACATGCAACAGTTTGAAGAATTTCATAAGGATACAGATTGTAAATATAATAATACACAGTTGGCTAAAGTAAGAGTGCAGCTGCCTGTATCGTACAGGTTAATATGAGATAATATAAACTACCAAAGGAGATGCCATATCATATGCTTAAATAAATACGAAGAGTTGAATTACTTCTGGACATATTATCGAATTACATTGGAATAAATCTAGAAATTGACAGCAAAAGAAACTACAAAAGCTGCAGACATGTTTAGATTAATGCATTACTGAAACCAATATTTTCAGGATTCTCTCTGATTAATGGATGTTTCTATCCCTTGGTCCTCTTTTTTCCTAAACAAAGTATCTTTCCTACACATTGAAAGAAAAACAATACATTACTAGATAATCATTGGATTACAGAAAAAACCAGGGATCAGAGTGAAAGCAGTATTGACATTTATAGCTATGAACAAAAAATTTTTAAAAAATGGAATAATCACAAATAACCTTATTGTGTACCTCAGGGAATTAGAAAAGTAACATTACAAATCTAAAATAAGTAGAAGGAAAGAAATTTAAGAACATCAGAATGGAAATTAATAAAATTTAGAGTGAAAAACCCCAGAAAATCAATTAAGATATTACTTTGAAAAGTAGATTGCTAAACCTCTAGCCAAACTTAACAAAACAGGGAAAACACAAATCCCATCAATACAATGGAATTGAAAAAGAAATCAAAATAGACACTACTAAAATCAAGAGGATCATAAGGAGCAGTTTTGAAAACATATTCAAATTAATTGAAGAACCTGAATAAATGGATAGATTTGTAGAAACTTATGAATTACCAGATTGAACCAAGAAGATATAAAAACCCAGAATAGTCTAATAATCAGTAATGTAATTAAGGGACTAATGAAGATCCTAATGTCTTTTTTATTGTTGAGACACAGTGACTGTCACCACAACTTAAGGGAGGGAGGATTGAACTCAAAGTTTTAGAAGGTCTCGCACAGTCCATTTCTGGTGTCTGGTAATGGTGAAAGCACATGGCAGGCATCCAGTTGGAGAAAAGAGCTTCTATGGCAAGGTAGGCAAAGCCAGGTGGGTGAGAATCAAGTCTGTGTCTAGAGACTAATGCAAAGACCAGAGCTTTTTCAGGAAAAGCTGTAATAATGTTTCTTTCTTCCTTTTATTTAGTTTAAGCTTCCATTTCTGGTGCCCACACCCAGGGTGGTTATTCTTTTCTCATTTCCTGGCCCACACTGTCAATCCCACAAAGCTGGAAGCTCTGTCCATGGTATTTCTAATTCTCAACTAATTGATGTAATCCCTCCAGGGCAAGCCCCCAGCACCCACCACTTCGGGCCAGGCTGTAGCGCCCCACAGCAAATGGTTGCATAGGTATCCCACTACATCCAAACATATGAGGTTTTTGGGAGACATTCCAGATCCAAACCATACTACCTACCAAGAGAGGAAAAGCCCAGGAACTGACAGATTCATTGTGAAATTTTACTAGAACTTTAGGAAAGATATGTCAGCAGTTCTCACACTCTTCAATGAAATTGAAAGGGAAAGAACACTGCCAAATTTATTCATGGAAGATAGCATTACCCTTATACCAAAACCAGGGAAAGACTCAACAAAAAAGAAAACTGCAAACGAATTTTCTTGGTGAACACAGATATGAAATCTTCAAGATTTTCAAACAGCAGTAAATCACTAAAGGATAATACATTATGGCCAAGGTGGGCTCTTCCCAGAAATGCAAGAATAGTTTAACATATATAAATCAATAAATATGCCACATAAATAGAAACAAAGGCAAAAAATTATGTGATCATTTCAGTTGACACAGAAAAGGCGTTGGGAAAAATGTAGCATGCATTCATGTTAAAGATCCAGATAAATATAGAAGGACATTATGTCACACTAATAAAAACAATTTATGTCAACTCCACTGCCAGCATCACACTAAACCAGGAAAAACTAAAAATATGTCCTATAAATTAGGGAAAAGACAAGTGTGTCCAGTTACTATTCCTTTTCAATATAGTACTAGTAACCTTAGAGCAATTTGCAGGAGGAAAGAAATAAAAGATAATACAGAGAAGAAAGAAGTCAAATGTCCTTATTTGCAGATGACTTTTGTGACCATTGAAGGGATTATGACAACTGAAGGGGATAAAGAACCACACCTAGATTAGGGTTTGTGAACCACACCTAGATTGGGAATCAAGAACTGGCCTGGATTAGAGTGTGAGTGATTTGTGGGCTGGCCAATGAGAGAAGAGTACCCACCCAGATGTGGGAGGGCCAACTGGAACTCCAAAGGTATAAAAAGGAAGCGGGACGCTAGTTACAGCTTCTTCCTCTGGGAAAGCTCTCACTTTCGCAATTGTCTACAGACACCAACTTGCTACGCATCGAACATCTTCAGCACAGATTCGCTCCAGCTTCAACTTGTGCCAGTGTGCCTGTTGCTGCTCTTTAGTCGCCAGACTTCAGGTTTCAGTGTTCACCCAAGATCTGCAGCAGACTCTCACCTCACTGCCTGTCTTGCAGTCCTGGACAGGAGGTCTACTTCACAGCTGAGCAGCCATCTTGGACTGTCTCTGTTTTTGGATCCTTCCGATATGAAATCCGTAAATTCTGGCTTTAAAAGAACCCAAACTAATACAACATTGCTTTTTTTACATAGGAGACTCCCACCTCTAATTAAAAAAGAAAAAGAAAAACCTCTACCAGAAGACTTTTAGAACTAATGTACAATTCAGCAAAGGAGCAAGATACAAAATCAAGATAGAAAAACCATTAGAATTCCTATACATCAACAAGGATCCCACTAAGAAAGAAATCTGGAAAATTTTCTTAGTCACAGTAGCCTTGAAAAAAAATTAAGTATGTAAGAATGAACCTAACAAAAAGTGAAAGACCTCTGCAACAAAACCTGTAATGCTCTGGAAAAAAGACTGAAGAGGACATTAGAAAATGAAAAGACATCTTCTATTGGGATGTTTTTGTCAAGGTGACCATGCTACCAAGACTCATGTATAGATTCAATGCAATTCATGTGAAAATACCAATAGCATTCTTCTTAGAACTAGGAAAAGCAATCCCAAAATTTGTGTGAAACCAGAAAATACCCAATTAGCCAAAGTGATTCTAACAAGAGCAAAGCAGGAGACATCATAATTCAGATAAAAATTGTATTACAAAGAAAAGTGATTAAAAAACACATTACTGCCACAAACACTGACAGGTGGATTTCCAGGAAAATGGCAGAGCATATTTCAGATTTGACACGTGTGCCACCACAGAACTCTTAGAACTAATTAACAAATTAAGCCAAATTGCAGGTTACAAAATGAATACAAAAAAATCAGTGGTATTCTTCTACACTAACAGTGAACTCACTGAGAAAGAGAAGAATACTATTCTCAATAGCTCCTGAAAAAAATTAAATACCTAGGAGTAAACCTAAGGAAGCGAAAAAAAAAACCATACAAAGAAAACCATATTATGCTGAAAAAAAAAGACATTGGAGAGGACATTAGAAAATGGAAAGACATCCCCTGTTCGTGGATAGACAGAATATTTTCAGAATGGTTAGATTGCCAAAACTGATAAACAGATGCAATGAAATTTCTATTGAAATACCAACAGTTTTTTCCCCCCACAGGACTGAATCAAAAAAACCCCAGAGGAGCCAGAGCAGTTCTGAGCAACAAGCAAGAGCAGATGGCATTACAATTCCAGACAGCAAGCTATTACAAAGCAATAGTGATAAAAACTATGTGGTACCGGCACAAAAACAGGTTGATCAATGGAACATAATTGAGGATGTAGGGACAACCTGAAGCACCCTCAGCTACCTGCTCTTTGATAAAGGTGCAAAAACATATAATGGATAAAGGATGGCCTCTTTAATAAATGGTGCTGAGAGAATTGGTTAACCACATGCAGAAGATGTATACCTGTCACCATGTATAAACATTAAAGTGGATGAAAGACCTATACATCGAAAATAAAACACCTACCCTTCTGGGGGATAAAATGGGCAAAACTCTTGAAGATGTAGGTGTGGACAGGATTTTCTCAATAGGACACCCGTTGCAAAAGAAAAGCCCCCATAATCAACAAATAGGATTACATCAAATGAAGAAGTTTCTGCATGGCAAAGGAAACTATTAATAGAGTGAAGAGTGAAACATTGGAATGGTAAAAAAGAAAATTTACCACCTTTACCTTGGACAGGAAGCTAATAACTAGAATGTGTAAGGAACTAAAGGAAAATAAAACCCTTAAAATCAAAGACCATTTAAAAATGCGCAACTGAAATGAATAGATAGTTCTCAGATGAAGAAGTACAAATGGCCAGCAAATACATAAAAAAGGTTAAAAAAGGAAAAAAATCTGCAATATCCTTAACGGTCTGTTTTTGTTAACTTTTCATTGCAGAATACCCAACATCCACAACTTAGAGAGAAAAGATTTATTGTAGCTCACAGTTTCAGATGATCTCAGTCCATTCACAGGTGGGTGGCTGGGAAGGGGTGGAATCATGGCGGGCTGTACCTGGAGCCAGAGCACGAATTGGTGCTCCAGAGACAGATACAGCATACAGCAGGGTGGAACAGAGCCCAGTCTGGGAGGAATGGTGGAACCAGCACACAGCCCTCCAGATCAAACCCCAAGCATCCAACCCTTCTAGCCAGGCCCTACCCCTCAACAGTATCCGTAGGTATATGAGGCTTTTGAAGGATACCCCAGATCCAGACCACAATGTCACTAGAGAAATGAAAATCAAAACATCACTAAGATACCATCTGATCCCATTGAGAATGGCATATACCAAGAACTTGAACAGGAACAGATGCTGGCAAGGTTGATGGGGAACAGGAACACTTTTACACTACTGGTGAGACTGTGAGATAGTACAACCACTATGGAAACAATATGGAGATTCTTCAAAAGCTGAAAATATTCCATTTGATCCAGTAATACTTCTTTTGGGTATCTTTCCAAATGAATTAAAAGCAGCATATAACAGAGATACATGTACACCTGTGTTTATAGCAGCACCACTAACAGTAGTTAAATTATGGAAGATGCCAAAATATCCATCAATAGACCAATGGATACCAAAAATGTGGTATTTTATAGATACCTTTATAAAGACAGATAGGTTCCAGGCATTTGTAGGTAAATGATTGCAATTTGACACCATCTTGCTTAGTGAAGTGAGTCAGACCCAGGTGGTTAAGTATTGCATAGTTTCTCTAACATGAGAAACTCTGAATATAAGCATTTTATAGAATAAAATGGGTGAGATATTTGGGGGTCACAGAGGGAGGGTGAAAACTGGAAGGTCAAAAAGGGGGAGGGGAAGGGATTGTGATATACATGTGCACAAAATTCTCAAGCCTTGTGTAACTATTGTATATCATATAGATAGATAGATAGATAGATAGATAGATAGATAGATAGATACACACAGTAATAAAATAAGAAAAATATCATGAGGAAAGAACCTCTTTGTCTACCATGAATTGCATCCTGGAGGTCAAGAGTCATGGTCTGAGCCTTGCCAAGGGCTCAACAGACAAATGGGTGCCGCCTTGCTGAGGAGCAGCTGCTAAAGAATGGCAAAGGCCTGGGCTGGAAGGACAGTCAGGAGTTCAAGAGGACACTGAAGCATAATCCCCTTGGAGCACGACAGAGCCCTACTAAGGAGTTCACAAGCCATTGGTGGAATGTGCTCTTCAGAACTGCAGCCAACTCGGTAGTGGAAAGTGTGCAGATAAGATGCCTTCCAAAGGAAACCACACGCCGCATTTATCCCAAGCCCAACTTGTATCCAGTTGTGAACATGGGTATACTGACTTCAGGTGGAGAGAAGCAAGACAAAATATTTGAGAGCTATAGTGACTGTGACTACCTGGGGTCCATGCCTGCAAAGATTATGGCTGACGACATACTCCTTTAAGTCTGTGAGGGATGGACAATGCACAAGGTTGCCCATCTTAGGACCACAATGAAGACAAAGTTTGCTTAGGTAGAGGCCCAGGACCAGACCTTCATGGTTCATCTCAATGGCCAGAATCCTGAGACCTCTCAGTCAGCATGAGAGCAATCCCTTCTAGACAAAGAAAACGACAAGGAAGCAGAAAGAGGAAGAAAAATCTAGAGGAAAAAAAATGAAGATGTAAAACCCCTAGGACACATTAATAATAGAGCACCGAAAAAGAAAGAAGAAAAATGAGATAAAGAAAATGTCCGATGAAAGAGTGAGCAACTGTAAGGAGTAAGGAGGAAGAGGCTACGGGCCTTTGGGAAATGAAGAGCGTAACACAATGTGATAAGTTACTCAGGAAAAAGGAGGAAAAGCATTGGAAGAAAAAAGAAGAGACGGGGTCTTGTGTAAAAGAGGAAGAAGTAAGGAGGCCGCAGGTGGTGTCAGCAGAGAGCAGAGCGTGCTCTAACCTCAGCAGCAAGAGCAGGAGGCAGCAGTATGAGGAGGACTTGAGCATAGAGAACCAAGAAGGGGGAACCAGGGAAGCAGAGTACAGACCGTGCAGTTACGGAAGCAGGAGAAACAAGGAGAAAAGACGACGGCACCAGGAGGAGGAGGTCTTGGGTAAAAGTGATGAAGAAGATGAGGATGGTGGGACTCAGAACGTAGAGAGCAGAGGTAAGAATACGAGGTAGCATCAAGAAGAGAGAGCTGAGTTAACACTGACCAGAGAGAGAAAAAGGAACACAACAGAGACTGAATGTCTGGTCAAAGTTTGGCTAAATTCCTTCTCAGTTGTTGCCATAGTGACCTCAGACTAAATACCAATGCCCATTTGCTTTAAAGGTCGCCAAAACCTACAACTACAGGTTTTGACAAAATCTGAAAAAATAATTCCATTAGATTTCTGGTCTCAATCAAGAGAGACAAAAGCCTAACGTACAGCACTAGATCAGCCATTGCTGGCTGTAGAGAAAGTCATGTGAGAGATGAAATTAATTCATCAGTAGGTTTGCTTCAGTGACAGTAAAGACAGCATATCCAGTGAATGGCTAGATTAAAGACCTATTGGCTAACCATCTTTCTGGGATGGTACAACTTTAGACTTTACAGAAGTGACACATGTACTTACAAATGCATAGAGGTCTAACTTCTAGTCAAGGGACAAATGCTATAGAAGCAACACTAGGCCAGTATGTTTCAAGCTATTGTACATTTTTCAATAATTAAACCAACAGCTAAGCCAGATAAGGTACTGAAAGAGACACCACTTCCTGAAGGTAGTCGATACACTAATGACACTAGTTGAACATATAACATGAATTGGTGACATTGACAGTACAGAGAAATACAAATACCATCTGACTAAAATATAAAACTAACAAACAGCCACTATCATGATGTGATTAAAATATATGGTACAGCTGGGTGTGGTGGCACACTCCTGTAGTCTCAGGACTCAGGAGGCAGAGGCAGGAGTATTATCTTGAGTTTGAGGCTCGCCGGGGCTATGTAGTGAGTTCAGGACTAGCCTGGACTGCAGCGCAAGAGCTCGTCTCAGGAAAAAAACAAAAACAAAAAATCCTTCCATTACTCTGTATGGATAAGAACTGAGCTCCAAGAGAGATAAATGACTTAGGGGCATTAAACCGGTAGTGGAAACAGGAGTTATGGTTCTACTAGTACAAAGGTACATTTCTTATTTCTTTGTTGAGTTTTAACATTTTCTTTCCTAAAATTATCTTTTGATTATTTAAAGAAGAAAATACAGGGGTTGGGGAATAGCTTAATGATTTGAGCACTTGACTAGTGAGCCTGAAGCCCCCAGTTCAATCCCCTAGTATCACATACTAGCTGGGAATTGTGGTGTATGCCTCTACTCCCACACTGGGGAGGCAGAGGCAGGAGGATTGCCATGAGTTTGAGGCCAGTTTGGGCTCCATAGTGAATTCAGGGCCAGCCTGGACTCGGGAGTGAGACCTTGTCTCAAAATTAATTTGAAACAATCTTTTAACATTACAGTGTTTTTATAATTATGTAGTTGATTAATACAGGTGACCAGAAAGTCTTAAGCAATGAAGTTGTGATCTGACTTCAAAGATTACATTTCTAATTCAAAATCAGAAGCCAATGGAAAGAACCCCCAAAATATATAATGAATGTTTAAATAAAAATTAAAATGAGAGATTCATTGCCTTTACTCCCTCTCACAATATGCCCTTGTCACTTTGAACACAATTATCCCATCATACTTTTTTTCAGTATAATTGCACTTAGTTTGAATACATAAGCATGTTTATGCATGGAAACTTTCTGGAAGAATAATAACCTAAGTATTACCTTTGCATAATTGCATTTATAATGAAAATGGAAATTTGCTGTAAGGATGAAAAAGAAACAATGGGCTGTGATTTCCTCTAGTGGTGCAAGACTGTATGAAACGGAGCTGGAGGAATGCCCTAACACTTAAAGTGCATGCCTTGCAAGTGCAAGGCCCTAGATTCCATTCCCCAGCATCACATAAACCCAGGCATAGTGGCGCATGCCTGTAATCCTAGCACTCAGAGGGTTGAGGCAGGAGGATTGCTGTGAGTTCAAGGCATGTCCAGGTGACACAATGAGTGCAGGACCAACCTGGGCTACAGAGCGACTCCTTGTCTCAAAAAAAAAAAAAAGACTGTATCAAGGAAGATGGAAATAAGCTTAATTTTAATACTTAAGACTATCATTCTATATTGTTGGAAATTTTTATTATAAAGGCTGTTTATATTTAAAGTATTTCTGTGTGTGTTAGTGGTTCATATTTTATCCTGCCAATTGTCTTGAATTATCAGAGCTTCATTATTATTTAATATTTATTAGTAATAATTGTGAAATACATATTTACCTGTTTGTCTTTGATTTGTTTGTTTTTCTTGTTTTGATTTTTGGTAGTGGTGATGGAGATTTAGCCCAGGACTTTGCGCATGCTAATCACATGCTTAGCAATACCTTGTTTTCACTTTTTCCCTCTATTTTATTGATACGTGTAAGTGCAATACATAAAGTTTACATAGTTCTTGAGTATTTTGTGCACAAACATATCCTGGAAAAGTTACAAATCTTTTCCTTCTTCCTTTCGACCCTTCCACTCCATCCCCCACCTGTCCAGTTCCCATTATTCCCCACATTAAGTTCTATGAAATAATTGTGATCTGGGTTTCTCATATCAGAGAAACCATTCAATATTTCACCTTCTGCTTTGTCACTTCACTAAGCATGATGGTCTCAAGTTGCCTCCATTTACCTACAAAAGCCTCCAACCTATCTGTCTTTATAGATGAGTAGTATTCCATTGTATATAAATACCACAATTTATGAATCCATTGGTTTGTTGATAGGTATTTTGGTGTCTTCCATATTATTGCTATTGTCAGTTGTGCTGATATGAATATGAGTATACATGTATCTCTGTTATATGTTGTTTTTAACTCTTGGGAAAATTCCCAGAAGAGGTATCGCTGGACTGAAGGGGATATTTATTTTCAGTCTTTTGAGAGACTTCTGTATTGCTTTCCGTAGTGGTTGTAGCAGCTTATGTTCCCACCAGCAGTGCAGGAGGGTTCCATTCTCCACACAGCCTCACCAGCACTGATTGCTGTTGTGCTCTTGAAATGTGTCAGTCATTCTGGAGTTAAATGGTATCTTAGTGATGTTTTGATTTGAACTTCTCTTATGGCTAAGGATGTTGAATGCCCTTTCATGTATTTATTAGCCCTTTGAACTTTATCTTAAATCTGCCTATTCATTTCCTTTGCCCACTCTTTTCAATAAGGTCTTTGATTTTGAGGGACTGATTTTTATTCAGTTCCCTGTATATTCTGGTTATGATTCTCCTATCTGAAATATCGGTGGTAAATATTTTTCCCAGTCTGTCCATTCTCTTTTTACAGTGTTGATAATTTCCTTTGCAGTACAGAAGCTTTTAATTTGACATAATTCTGTTTGTTAATTCTGAGGACTATTTCTTTTGCTTTTGGTGTTTTATTAGGAAAGTCTTTGCCTACCCCTATGTCTTTTAGATATTTGCCTAATTTGTCTTCCAGAAGGTTCAGTGTTTCAGTTTTAATGCTTAGGTCTTTGATCCACTTTGATTTGATTTTGGTATATTCATCTTCTGCATGTGAATGCATTCTTCTGCATTCTTCAGCACCATTTCTTGAAGAAGCTACCCTTTTTCCAGTGTATGCTTTTGGCTCCTTTATCAAAGATTAGGTAGCTGAGGGGATTTGAGTTTATTTCTGCATCCTCAATTATGTTCCACTGGTCTACCAGTCTGTTTTTATAATATATATATATATATATATATATATATATATATATATAATATATATATGTGTGTGTGTGTGTGTGTGTGTGTATTATAACTATTGCTTTATAGTATAACTTAATGTCTGGAATTGTAATGTCTCCTGCCTTAGTCTTGTTACTTAAGATTGATTTGGCTATTCTAGGTGTTCTTTGGTTCCATATGAATGTAAGCATTATTTTTTCAAGCTCTGTGAAAAAATTGTTCGTATTTTGTTAGGAATGGTATTGAACCTATATATCAGTTTTGGCAGTATAGTCGTTTTGACTATATTGATTCTGCCTATCCAAGAATAGGGAATGTTTTTCCATTTTCTGATGTCGTCTAGAACTTTTTTCTTCAGTGTAATGTAGGTTTTTTTTTTTTTCTATATAGGTCCATCACTTCCATGGTTAGGTATACTACTAGGTATTTAATTTTTTGGTGGACTATTGAGAATGGGTTTATTCTTTTGAGCTTTTTCTCAGTGAGTTCGTTGTTGGCATAGAGAAAAGCTATTGATATTTTAGTATTGATTTTGTAGCCTGCCATTTGGCTGAGATTGCTTATTATTTCCGAGAGTTTCACAGTGGAGTTTTTGTGGTATTGTATGTAGAAAATCATATCATCTGTAAATAAGGATAATTTGACTTCCTCCTTTCCAATGTATAGTCCCTTTATTTCATTTTCTTGCCTGATTGTTGTGGCAAGTGTTTCAAGGACAGTGTTGAATAAAAGTGGTGAAACTGGTTAGCCTTGTGTTCCTGATTTGAGAGAAAATGCCTTCAATTTTTCTGCATTGACTATGCTATTTGTAGTAAGTTTGGCATGTCTTACTTCTATGAGTTTAAGATAAGTCTTTTCTATACTGTGTTTCTCAAAGTTTTTATCATGAAAGGATGTTGAATTTTGTCAAAGGCTTTTTAAAGCATTAATTGAGATGATCATGCTTTTTTTGTTGATGCGATGTATTACATTGATTGATTTATATGTGTTGAACCAGTCTTGCATCCCAGGAATGAGCCCCACTTGATCATGGTGTATGGTCTTTCTGATTGCTTGTTGGATTATATTTGCCAGAATCTTATTAAGAATTTTTGCATCTATATTCATTAAGGATACTGGCCTATAATTTTCCTTTTGGTTAAGTCTTTGTCTGGTTTTGGGACTAAGGTGGTGCTAGCCTCCAGAAATGAGTTTGGTAGTATTCCTTCTCTTTCAATTTCATGGAACAGTTTGAGAAGAATTGGAGTTAACTCTTCTCTGAAGTACTGAAAAAATCCTGCTGTGAATCCATCTAGTCCTAGGCTTTTATTTGTAGGTAGAGCTTTTTTTTATATTTTATTTTTATTCTTTATTTTTTCCCCCATTTTATTGATATGTACAAGTGCAGAATTTAAGGTTTACAGTGGAGTTGAGCATTTTGTGCACATACTTTTCTTGTCAAAGTGACAAGGGCTTTCCCACTCTCCTTTTGTCCCTCCCCCTACCATCCCTTCCCTCACTTCAGCCCTGCCTCCCCCCACTCCACCTCCCCTTTCCCTTTGTCTTTCGTTTAAAGTTCCATGAGATAGTTGTGGTCTGGGTCTCTCGTATCAGAGAGACCATCCAATGTTTCACCTTCTGCTTCTGACTCACTTCACTAAGCATGATATTCTCAAGTTTCTTCCATTTGCCCGTGAAAACCTCCACGCTGTTGGACCTTACAGATGCGTAGTGTTCCATTGTGTATAAGTACCACAATTTGTGTATCCACTGGTCTGTTGATGGGTATTTTGGTGACTTCCATGTTCTAGCTATTGTTAGTTGTGCTGCTATGAACATGGATATACATATTTCTCTGTTGTATGTTGTTTTGGCCTCTTTTGGATATATTCCCAGGAGGGTTGTTGCCGGATCAAAGGGGATATTTATTTCTAGTCTTTTGAGAGCTCTCCATACTGCTTTCCAAAGGAGTTGTACAAATTTACATTACCACCAGCAGTGTAGGAGGGTTCCTTTCTCCCCGCAGCCATGCCAGCACTGATTGCTATTTGAATTGTTGATGTAGGCCATTCTCTCTAGGGAGAGATGGTATCTTAGCGTTGTTTTGGTTTGTATTTCTCCTATGGCTAGAGATGTTGAACATCTTTTCATGTATCTATTGGCCTTTTGCATTTCTTCATGAGTGAACTGTCTCTTCATTTCATTTGTCCACTTTTCAAGAGGATCCTTTATTTTGGTAGGCTTACTTTTCTTCAGCTCCCTGTATATTCCAGTTATAAGCTTCTTATCTGAGATGTTGGTGGTAAATATTTTTTCCCAGTCTGTTGGATCTCTTTTTACAATGTTGATAGTTTCCTTTGCTGTACAGAAAATTTTTAGTTTGACAAGATCCCATTTGTTGATAATGGGGATAATTTCTTTTGCTCTTGGTGTCTTGTCAAGAAAATCTTTGCCTATCCCTATGTCTTTTAGAAATTTGCCTACTTTGTCATCCAGAAGGTTTGGTGTTTCGTTTTTAATGTTTAGGTCTTTGATCCATTTTGATTTGATTTTGGTACACAGGTGTGTGACTAGATTCATTCTTCTGCATGTGGATGTCCAGTTTTCCCAGCACCATTTGTTGAACAGGCTGTCCTTTTTCCATTGTATGCATTTGGCTGCTTTGTCAAAGATTAAGTAATTCAGGGTATTTGGGTTTGTCTCTGTATCTTCAATTCTATTCCACTGGTCTGCCTGTCTATTTTTGTGCCAGTACCAAATTGTTTTTATGACTATGGCTTTATAGTATAGCCTGATGTCTGGAACTGTAATGCCTCTTGCTTTGGTCTTGTTGCTCAGGATTGCTTTGGCTATTCTTGGTCTCTTTTGGTTCCATATGAATTTAAGAATTGTTGTTTCAAATTCTTTGAAGAAACTTGTAGGTATTTTGATAGGAATTGCATTGAATCTGTGTATCAGTTTTGGTAGTATAGTATTATAGTCATTTTTACTATATTTATTTATTTTGCCTATCCAAGAGCAGGGGATACCTTTTCCATTTTCTAGTGTCTCCTATAATTTCTTTCTTCGGTGTAATGTAGTTTTCTTTATATAGGTCCTTCACGTCCTTGATTAGGTATACTCCTAGTTATTTAATTAAATCAAGATCAAAAGGAACTGAAGAAATTGTACAAATATGTGGAGATTAAATAATTATTTAACAAATGAAGGATCATAGAAGAAATAAAGAAATAAAAAACTTCCTTAAGTCAAATGAAAATGGAAGTATAGCATATTAGAATCTGTGGTACACAAGGAAAGCAATACTGAGGGGAAATTTTATAGCTCTGAATGCACATGTGAAAAAAATCTCAGATCACTTAATGATGCAACTTGAAGTCCCAGAGAAACAAGCTTCCTGAGATCATATAGTGATCAATTTTCCATTAATCTCTGCTTCACTAACCTACCAACCTTCCAAGGCATGTTGTTCAATAGAAATTACTGCAATGATTGTAACTTTTTTTTTAAGACAAGGTCTCTTTCTGTAGCCCACGCTGGTCCTGAACTCACTATGTAGCCTAGGAAAGCCTTGGTCCTATGGTCATCCTCCTGCCTCAGCCTCTTGAGTGTTGGGATTACAGGTGTATGCCACCATGTCCAGCTTTATGTGGTCTTGGCGAATCAAGCTCTGAGCTTTGTGCTTGCTAAGCAAGCACTTTAATCACTGTGCTGTTTCTCCAGCCCCCAATGGTGGAAATATATCTGCACTGTTAAGTATGAATGTCCATAACCACATGTGAAGTTGAGGTCATTAAATTTTTTGTTTTATTTCATTTAACTAAATTGGCACATGTGGCTGTTGTGTACAATATGAACATCAGAGCTACTGGAATTACTTTCTTATGCATGACTGAAGCTTCATCACTACATTTTTATTCTAATCCATAGACGAAACAATGAAAATAGAGGGAAAATTTAAAAAAATTTATTTACACTTGAATACCTTTCTTGTTTCCACCCTGTCACTTATTTCCCCTCTCTACCTTCCCTTTCCACAAAGTCCATCTTACTTTCTTTCATAACTCTTAGTTTTTTATGGTTTAGAGTTCTCATATTAGAGAAACCATATGATATTGAACTTACTGGATCTGATTCATTTTGCTGAGCATAATGCATTCATTTTTCCATAAATGACTCAGATCTGTCCTTCTTTATGCCAGAGTACTACGCCATTGTGTAAAAATGCCATGTCTTTTTTATTCATTTCTCTGTGGTCCGATGTATTGGCTTCTTCCAAGGTTTGGCTATAATAAATTGTGCTGCCATAAACATGTTTCACTCTTTAACCCTTTTTTCACTCTTTATACCCAGAAGGGGAATAGCTGGGTAAAGTGGAATATTTTTTTCATTTTTAGTGGCTGTATGAGTTTACAGTCTCACCAGCAATGTTGGAGGGTTCCTTTTATCCCACAGCCTTGCCAGCATTTTTTTTTTTTTTTTGAGTTCTTAATAGCGGACATTCTTACCGGCATTAGATGGAACATCAGTGTTATTTTGCTTTACATTTATATTGTGGCTTAAAGATGTTGAACATTATTAGGATTTATTATTTTGAGAATTTTTTATTCATTTCAGATTCCTATTTTTATTAGGTTCTTTATTTTGGAGGGTCTTATATTCTTGGTAACAGTCTTCTGTTTGAAGAGTTGCTGGCAAAGATTTTTTCCCATTTCGTGGGTTCCCTCTTCACTCTGTTGATTGTTTCCTTTGCTGTGCAGAAGGTTTTTAATCTCACATAATCCCATTTGTTGATTTTTGGTGGTATCTCTTGTACTCTGTTTTTTGTTTGTTGGTTGGTTGGTTTGTTTTTGAGAAAGTCCTTGCCCCTGCCTGTGACTTCAAAGGTTTTTCCTATTTTTTATTCCAAGTTCACTGTTACTATTTTAATGTCTATTTCTTTGATCCATTTTGATTTGATTTTGGAACATGGTGAAAGTTGTGAATCTAGTTTCATTCTTTTTCATGTAGTTACCCAGTTTTCCCAGAACCATTTGTTAAAGAGGCTACCTTTATTTCAGTGCATGTTTTCTTTCTTCTTTGTCAAAGATCAGAGGGCTGAAAGTACTTAAGGTTGTCTCTGCATGCTCAGTTCTTTCTGTTGTGCCAATATTGTGTAGTTTATTTTTAAATCACTGTTGCTTTGTGTTATAATTTATAAATTGTATTTGGTATTGTTATGCTTCTGGCTTTTGTATTGTTCTTTAGGATTGTTTTGGTTATTCTCTGTCTCTTCTGGTTCCATATAAATTTTTTCAAATCATGTTTTCTAATTTGTGAAAATGCTATTGGTATATTGATTGGGATGGCATTGAATCTTTATATCAGTTTAGTTATTATGGCCATTTTGACATTGTTGGTTCTGCCTGTCCAGGAACAGGGCATGTCTTTCCATTTTAAAAAATTCTCTTCAATTTATTTTTTCAGAGTACTATAGTTTTTGAATATAGAGATCCTCCACTTGCTTTGCTAGGTTGATTCCTAGGTATTTAACTTTCTTTGAGGCAACTGTGAATAAAATTGTTTTTCTGACCTTTCTGACCTTTCCCTGTTGCTGTAGAAGAATGCTACTGATTTTTGAGTGTTGAGTTTATATCCTGCAACTTGGCTGCAATTTTTTACTTCTGACGGTCTTCTGGTAAAGTTCTTCGGCTCCTCTGTGTAAAGGATCATGTCATCTGCAAATAAGGCTAGCTTGATTCCTTTCTTGTGTGTTTTCCCTTCAATCTATTCTAATGCCCAGTTGCTCTGGCTAATATTTTGAGCACTCTTGTGGTGCGGATTAACACACGGGACCCACATTCATGGGTGATCAAGAGTGTATTGTCCAGATAAACCAGCATGCTGGAACCTGACAACCAAAGGATCTGCACTCTGAACGACTTGGGTCAGGGGTTTTTATACTCACAGAGCAGGGAAATAAAAAAGGGGGTTTCAACAGAACAGGGGAACAAGAAAAGCAAACTAGGGCATACATTGTTTTTACAGCAGGAAGTTTATGTGTCTATCTAGCGTACGATCTATCAACCATGGTGACTTCTGGGCACACAGAAACTTACTATCTGTCAGCCATGACAACCTCTGGGTACACAGAAACATACTGTGGTTGTTCCTGACACATGTGCAGGGTTAGGGTCAAAGTAATTTTTCTCATGAGCTCAGGGAGAAGGGAGGGGTAAGCAGAAGGAGGTGGTGAGCAGAACTAACTCCATTTTGATTTTGTGTCTTTCGCTATGTTGAATGGAAGTGGTGAGAGTGAACACCCTTGTCTTGTGCCTGATTTCAGGGGAGATATTTTCATTTTTTCACCATTTAGGATGGTGATAACAGTAGGACTGTCATAAATTGCTTTTATCAGCTTGAGGTAGGGTACTTCTGACATGTATTTTCATCAGAGTTTTTGATCAGAAAAGGGTGTTGTGTTTTGTCCGAGGCCTTTTCTGCATCTATTGAAATGATCATTTGGGTTTTGTCCTTGATTTTGTTTATGTGATGTATTTTTTAAATTGATTTGAGTGTGTTGAACCATCCTTGCATCCGTGGGATGAAGCCAACTTTGTCATGGGATGTGATCTTTCTAATAATTCATTGCATTCTGTAGCAAGTGTATTGGTTATGATTATGTTTTTTCTTTTCAGACAAATCTCGCTCTGTAGCCCAGGCTGGTCCTGAACTCACTATGGAGCCCAGGCTGGCCTTGCACTCAAGGCAGTCCTCCTATCTCAGCCTCCTGATTGCAAGGATAACATCCGTGCACCCCCACGCCCAGATTATGTGATGCTGGGGGATCAAACTCAGGTACTTAGCACTTGCTAGGCAAGTGCTTTAACTGTTGAGCCATTCCCCAGCCCTATAGCAAGTATTTTATTGAGGATTTTTGTACCTATGTTTGCTAAGGAGATTGGCTTGTAGTTTCCTTATTTGTTCGGTCTTTATCTGGTTTGTGGAACATTGATGATATCTGCTTCCAGGAAGGGATTGGACAATGTTCTCTCTCTTTCAATTTTATGGAAGAGTTTAAGGAGCAATTGTGTTAACAGTTCCCTAAATTTCTAATAAAATTCTGCAGTGAATTCTTGGCTTTTTTTGTTGGTGGATCCTCTACTTCTGCTTCAATTTCATCCCTGGTTATTGCTCTATTCAGGGTTTCGATATTCTCTTAGCTCAATTTAGGTATATCATATATGTCAAGGAATTTATTTCATCTGAGTTTATGAATTTTTTGGAATATAGTTCTTCAGAATAGTGTCTTATAGTCCTCGGAATTTCAACAGTGTCTGTTGTGATGTCATCTTTTTTCATTCCAATTGCATGGATGTGAATTTTTTCTTTCTGTTTTTTGTTGAGTTTGGCTAGTGGTTTATCAATCTCACTCATTCTTTTGAAGAACCAGCACTTTGATTCATTGATATTTTGTATTTTTAAAATTTCAATTTCATTGATCTCTGCTCTGGCTTCTTACTTCCCTGCCTTCTACTGCCTTTGGATTTGGGTTGTTATTGTTTCTCTAAGACTTTGAACTGTATCATTAGGTTGTTTACTTGAGATTGCTCTATTTTTTTCATATGTGCACTCATAGCTATACATTTTCTTCTTAGTATTGCTTTCATTGTGTTTCACAGATTCTGGTATGATGTGTCATTTGACTTTTGGAAGTTCTTGATTTCTTTCTTCTGTGATCCATTGCTTGTTCAATAATGTATTATTTAATCTTCATGTATTTGTATAGCTTCTGTAGTTACTTTTGCTATTGATTTGTAGTTTTATTACATTGTGATCTGAAAGTATGCTAGGAATGATTTCACTTATTTTGTATGTATATAAGCATGTCTCATGTCTAAGGATATATTTTATTTTAGAAAAAGCTCTGTGTGCTGCTGAAAAAAGTATGTTCTGTTGATATTGGATAGAATAGTCTGTAGATATCTGATAAGTCCATTTGCTGCATGGTGTGATTTAACTCTGATGTTTGTTGATATTTTTGTCTTGGTGTCCAGTGTGGGAGTGGGATATTGAAGTCTCTGATTACAATTGTGTTTGCATCTATTTGTCCCTTCTTCTCCAGTAATTTCTGTTTTATGTAAGTGGGTGCACATACTTTTGGTGCATGCATGTTTGTAATTATTACCTCTTCCTGTTGGATTGTTCCTTTGTCCTCTTTGTCTCTTCTGATCTGCTTTGGGTTTAAGTCTGCAATATCCAAGAATAATGTAGCTACTCCACTCCTTCTTATTACCAGGCTCCAGTAGCTTGAATATTAGTTTCCAGCCTTTTGCGTTCAGCCTGTGTGCGTCTTTGTGGGTGAAGTGTGTCTCTTGCAGACAATAAACGGTTGGATTTTGTTTTTTGATCCAGTCAGACCATTAGCATTTAGACTAATTAAGATTTTTACTGAATCCTGTCATTATTGTATTCTTATAGTGTTGGTTCTTTGATTTTTTTTTTTTTTTGGTTACACTTTCTCTTTAGATGTTTCTATACTCTCTGTTCATTAGTGTACTTCAAGTATTTTCTGCAGTGTTAGGTTAGTGGTCTCAAATGTCAAATTTTAGGGTCTCTGCATCATGAAATTTTTTTATCTCTTCAATTTCCAGGTATAATTTTAGTGGATACAGCAACATGGCCTTTTTTGTTGCTGTTTTGTTTTTTTTTTTTTTTAGCTTGAAAGATTTTTGGTTCAGGCTCTCCTGGCCTGTAAGGTTTGCATTGAGAAATCTGCAGTAATCTGAATGTGTTTACCTTAGTAGAATAATGTTTGTTTTTCTCTTACTGCTTATAGTATTCTTTGTGTTGAATTTATGAGGTTTTGTCATGGTGAGTTTCTTTTCTCGTCGAGGTTATTTGGTGTTCTTTAAGCTTCTAGTACCTGAAAATTAATTTCTTTTACTAAATTTGGGAAATTTTCTTGCATGATTTCAGTGAATAGATTTTTTATACCTTTGGTGTTAAGTTCTGCTCTTTCTCTCATTCCTTAATTCTGAGGTTGGTTCTCTTTAAATCCTCCATCAGCTGTTGTATCCAGCTACATTTTTCATTTCTTTTTTCCCCACTATTTTTATTAATATACAAATGTAATGCATAGTATTTACAATGAATTTGGGTGTTTTGTACATCTATGTATCACATCGACTTCACAATCCCTTCCCATCTTCTACCCTCCCATCCCCTCCCTGTCCATTCCCCCGGCTCGGATATCACTTCATATGGTTCCAGAGAATGTCTGTGTTCTGGGCTTTCCAAGTCCGAGAAACCATACAGTGTTTAACATATTAATCTTCTGCACCTAAGTCATTTCACTCAAGTCACACTCTACCCCAGCTTTCTGTTCCTCTAATGTGTTCACAGTAGTCAAATCTTGATATCTTCTTTCTGAATCCAACCAATCTCATCATTGGGATATTCACCAAAAGTTTTTTTTCTATATTTTCCTACAACTTTGTTGTTATTGTTAAACCTGGCCTTACCCACCAGCTCACACTGGAAAATAATTATAAGCATGTAGTTCAAAAGACTAGTTAATTTGGAAGAGAAGAGAAAAAAATAAATAAAATTCAATTGCTTTAGCTGAATACTGGAAGGTGCATATTTGTACATTCACAAGGCTATCTTTACATCAATCAGTTTCCTTAGGATAAACTTTCATTAATGACCTAATAAGTGAATTGCTACAACAAAACAAAGTCAAAACCATATCACATTGCTACATTAAATGAACTTAAATCTATACCATATAAACATATTTAAAGCAACAGACATGAAGGCAAATGTAGTTATTTCAGAATTTCCTAACTTTCGTTATCTTATTTACTCATATTTCACTGATTACTATCCTACGTTTTTCTCAGCTCTTTGTCCTCTAGCTGTTGTCACTTTTTCTCTGGGGTCATTGGTTTCGCTGGTTTCCCTTTCACTGTCCACGTTTCCTTTAAGTATTTTCTGCAATACTGGCTCAGTGGCTGCAAATTCCTTTAAGCTGTCTCTGTCATGGAGAGTTTTCAGTTCTCCCTTTAAGTTAAAAGATAATTTTGCTGGATATAGCAGTCTTGGTTGGCATTTATGTATTTTTAGTGCTTGGATGATATTGCTCCACGATTTTCTTGCTTTTAGAGTTTGGATTGAAAAAATCTGCCGTTATCCTGATGGGTTTATCTTTGTAGGTCACCTTCTGTTTTTCTCTTACTGCTTTTAGTATTTTCTCTTTGTGTTAGGTTTCTAGAATTTTAATTATGATGTGTCATGATGAGGACCTCTTCTGATCAAAGTTGTTTGGTGTTCTATATGCCTGCAATAGTTCCATGTTCATTTCTTTTCTTAGATTTGGGAAATTTTCCTCCATTATTTCATTAAACATGTCCTTTAAGCCTTTGTTTTGTCCTCAGTCTTCTCCTCAATTCCCATAATTCTGAGGTTATTTCTCCTTGAATCATCTATCAGTTGTTGTAATGATTTCTTTCTTTCTTTACTTTGTATTCTTCATGGCCTGTATGTTGCAGCTTAGTCACTTTATTTTCTAGGTCTGACAATCTATTCTGAAGTTGTTTAAAGTGGTTGCTTATTATTACCTGCGTGTTTTTCATTTCCTGAATATCTGCATTCAATTTTTCTATATCTCTGTTGTGTTCTTCTCTAATTTTTTCTTTTGTCTTCATTATCTTCTGGTATATTTCTTCTCTGGTCTCTAGCTGCTTTTCAAGGCTTGCTTTTTGCTTATGTATGTATTGGTGTAGCTCTTCTGCTGTCTGTTTTATTTCCTGCTTTAATTCCTGCTTTAATTCACTGAATTTCTGGGCCCAGAAGATGCTATCATTTTCGCCATATTCATCTTTATTTACCCTGACTTCATCTACTGGGGTTTCAGGTCTTTTTGTAGGAGATTTGTAACTGCACTTCCCCATTTCTTCTTTGGTCTCCTCTAATTTCTTTTCAAGGCTTGCTTTGTGCTTAGCTAAGTGTTCTTGTAGCTCTTGCGCTGTCTGTTCATTTCCTGCTTTGCTTCCTGGTTTAATTCCTGCTTTAATTCCAGCTTTAATTCACTGACTATCTGGGCCCATAAGTCACCATCCTTCTTGCCCATCTCTTCATTGGGTTCTGGAATTTTAGCACCCCTTGCACCCTCCTCTGGGCAGTCAGATCTTTTTGTATAAGATTTGTTACCATGTTTCCGCTACCTCTGTCTCTGGTGTGCAGGAAAGAGAATGTCTCCTGCTGACGACACTGCCTGCGACGGCTGTTGAGCCCCATTTCTGATCCGGGATCCCGGGGCCTTTTCTAGGGGGAGCACACGCTGCGTTTGTAGTACACGCACCTGCAGGTTGGTGCTTCTGAGGCTGGGGCCGCCTGCAGCCTATGATTCCCACCTGTCCGGATCTGCTCTTACCTCGGGCTGAGTTTCTGGCCTCCGGACCTTGTTTGTGATCTGTGGGTGCCGGCAGCTCAGGGCCCCGCTGAGTGGGCAGCTTCTGACCCGCCCACAGCCTCTTCTCCCGTTGTTGTGTGCGTTGTTGTGTGCTCCCTCTGTCCTCTCCCAGCTCCATTCAGTCATATGTTCAGGTCCCCATGAGCTTTCCTCAGTCTGCCGCTGCCTGCTGTTTGCTGCTGGCTGCGTTGGCTTCCTGGACTGCGGGGATTTTTTTTTCCCTCTGGTTTTGATGATCCTTCGGAGTTTCTGGCCTCCCGCTGGTCACCTTTCAGCTTCTGGGGATGTACCTCTCTTTCCTAGCTACACCAAACGTGTTTTTTCTAACTATATTCTTGACTTTTTAAATGAGTTGATGAGGAGATATTGTGCAGTGCTGTTACTCAGTCGCCATCTTGATTGGAAGACTACATTTTTCATTTCTAATTTTAGATTCATGTCTGTTTATGGCATTCATTTTTCAGCCTTGTTTTAAAGGTCTGAAATTCTGTCCTCACAATGTTCGACCAACTTCCTCTGCTTTCAAATGTATTTTTCGTATCTTGAATTTCAGCTAGACTTCTATCAGAATTTCCACTTTTCTATATACTGTTTCTTCATTGCTTGCGTTTCCATGTTTACCTTGGCTGACATTTCATTTCTGCCTTCTATATGGTCACTAATCTTTGTATTCATTATGACTATTTGTTTAATAAGTTCCTCTTTAAGCCCACTGATTATTACTTACTTTTTTTCAGAATATTTTGTTTGAACTGACTGTTGGCGGAAACCAAGTCATCTATTTGCTTTTAGACTTTGTTTCACGTGAGTTCCGCAATTTTAGGGCCTATGACATTATCTTCTGAGATCTCAGGTGTTTCTGTGTGTGTCCTGTTGCCTTGTCTTCCTGTGATTCTGGTGATGAGGGATTTCTCTTTAATGGCCTAGTTGAGAGGTTTCTTTGAACCTGTGTGAGAGTGTCTGAGAGGAGCCTAAAGTTCACTGAGTTCTATGCTAGGAGTCAGCAGTGAGAGAGTGATCAAACAGCATAAAGGCCTCTAAGATGTCTTGTTCACATCCAGCCACTCAGCAAAGCTTTGCCATCTGTTCTGGCTTCTCTCCCCAGAGATGGGGCTCTCCACCCTCTGAAGTGCTTCTGCTACACTACCACTTGAGCTGTTGAGGAGGTTGGCAGCTTTTCTCTCCTCTCTGCAAGTGTCTGTTGTGCCAGTTTTTTCCTAGGCATTAAGAGTCCCCCAAATTTCTGATGTACCCCTTCTGTGGCATCTTTTTCTCTAAACTGTTCAGACTAGAGTTCTTTTTAAAATGGCTTCTGCCTACGTTACTGCCTGTTAGAGTTGCTGATCACTGCTTCTCTTGAAGCTGGTCTAGGCTTTGAGAGGCCTTTTTAAGGGGAAGCTGGCAGTGTGTTTGCAGTCTGCACTACTTTCAGTCCTTTTCCTAGAGGATGGGGCTGCCACCTGCTGTCACTTTTCATGTCTCCTCAATCTGAGCTTACCTTGGTCTGTGGATATCAGCAACTCACTGCCATTCACTGTCAGCCTGGGTTAGCTTCTTGGGCTTTTTTTTTTTTTCTAGCTTCTGATGATACTGTGGAGTTTCCAACCTTCCTGTTGTCTTCTTTCAATTCCTGCTGTTCTCCTCCCTCCTCTGGCTAAGTCGAATAGGAAGGTTTTAACTTATAATCTCATTTTTTTTGGAGTAAGTCTATGAGGAGACATTGAGCAATTCTGTTACTCAGTCACCATCTTTCCCAGAAGGTCCAAAGAATTTCTTTTTAGGTGAGAGAGAGTAAAATTATATTACTTTACTCACATCTCACTAGCAAGAACTTAGCCACTGTGTTAGAGGTTTCCAAGACTACCTTCAGAAGTGATGGTTTGCTAGAGGACTTGGCATATAGATATGTATTATACTCATGGCTATGATTTATTACAGCAAAGGGACAAAAACAAAAGCCTCAAGGAAGCGAAATGACACATATGGTGAATTCTGGAGAAAATCAGCACAGGATTTGAGAATCCTCTTCCAATACTATTATTAAAAATGTACTAAATTCCTTTAGCGATGACTTGTGACAACAGGTATTGACAATGGAAGTTAGTAGCAATTCAGTGCCCAAAGTATGTGTTGGGGGCACCTTCTGCTTTGCATATATTAAAAGTTCTGATTTCCAGAATGACATCTATAAACTGCTTGGACACTCTCATTATTGGGAGAACATTATGTCACTGCAAGGACCTGTTTACCATTCAAGCACCCACATACCGACTGAACCAAGCTTGTAAGCAGGTCTTTCTAAGGATAGTACACTTAGGCCTGCTTCATGGCCTAAATACACTTAGCTGCAAGGAAAGGTGGGCAATGCAATTTTTAAAAAGACAAGAACATGCTTGTTACTACAGGAGAGATGGAGAGTGCAGTTGAGAAGACAAGTAGCAGTCTGCTGTGGAATTGCATACTTCGTGACTTTGGTTGATAGATGTGCCTCTGAGATAGCTCAGACATTGAACTGTGCCTGGCATGTAGTAGTGCCCCATAGCATCCTCCATATCATCTTGGGTATTATTCATCTTTTCTTAGAACACTTGGGTATATTTTGAAGTTAGTTTATGTCCTTCCAGTCCTGAACCACCAGAATTCTGAAGTTGTCAGAAGTGGAATCTGCCTCCCTATTAGCTTTGTCTGTTGCAAATTTTTAGGTCCTGTTCTCAGTGTAACTAAGTGTCATGAAGCTGTTAGCATTTGGAGATAACTTTTCCTTTAGCATTCAAATATAATAACCAATGTCTTCATCCTAAATTGACTAAATGAATTTCAGTATTTCTCAAAATTCTCTGAGTATTTTTGATTTTCTTAGTAGGTTCTCATGTGGTCTAGTTGTTGCCTGTCACTTCTCTTTTTGGTCACTTTTCAAGGTCTTTTCTGCTTTTTCTGTTGTTTCAACTATGTCTTTTTCACTGCCATAAAATGTGGGCATGAAACTTCCTTTATTCCTCAGAGTTGGATTAGTACATGGTTATTACATATTTGATGTGTGTTGATGAAAAATCTTTTGGAAATTCTATCAGTAAGGAAGAAGATATAAAACGAGCTACTAGAAATCATAGTGCCTGAAGTTTCTAAGGCACATATATTACCAGGATCTAGTTTTTGTTCCACTTGTTTCTGCTTCTCTCATTTCTGGAAATGTGTCCCCTGTTGATGGAACCTGCCACAGGAGACAGTATCTCTTCCACCTCTGAATCCACCATTCTGACTTCACGCAACCAATATGAACTGATAAATTCTTCAATATTTAAAAGACAAAACCAAATATAAATAAGAACTTTTTTCAACATTTTTAAAAATCTTTCTGTTACATTACTGATTCTGTTTAATCCATCTTATACTATATTTCATGACTCACTTAGTGTGTGTTGCCAGAATGGCTGTATTGATTTTCTTAGGCTACTATAACAAATGAGCACAGGCTCAGTGGCTTAAAATAGCAGGAACTCCTAGCTAGTTCTGGTGGCTAGAAATTCAAAATCAAGAGCAAGGATGTGCTCTCCCTGAAACCTACAATGGAGGATCCTTCCTCGTCTGTTCCACCTTCTGGTAATTGGTCTTCCTGTCTTATAGATATCTCTCTCCAATATCTATGTTTGTCTTCATGTGAACATGGAAAAACCAATCTCTTACTCTCTTTCTCTCTTTCCTTCTCCCTAACCTTGCCTCTGAATTGGGGTCTTACTGTGTTGCCCAGGTTGGTTTCAGGCTCCTGGGCTTAAGAAGTCTGTCTACCTCAGCTTCCTAAGCTGCTGAGTCTACTTCTGTGGGCCTTCACACTCAGCTTATGTCTTCACATGAACGTATCCTGTGTATCTTTCTGGGTCTTCTCTCTTCTCACAAAGTCTACCCTTATGATCTCATCTTATTTTGATTTCATGTGTAAAGATCTTATTTCTAAATAAGGCCACATTCACTGGGTATTAGTGTATCTTCCTAAGGGACACAATTTAATTTATAACAGTAGCATACATTCTTAGTAAATGGCATAGTAGTCATTTCTTTAAATTGTTTTTCTAATCTAAATTCTTTCAGTGTTGAGTTTTCTCTTATTCATTCACCATTGTATCCTTTGGGCCATAGAAAGAAGTTGACATGTTACAAATGCTCAGAGAATATTTGATAAAATGGACAGTCTCAAATACCAAGTTTTCTATGTTTTTACTCCTGTTTCTAACTTCTAACTCTCCTCTCCTTCCAAGCTCCTAATTGTCCTATGTGATTTCAGTACCTTTCTGTGTAGTTACAGTATCTTAATAAACCCAATCTTTCACTGACAATTGCCATTGCCTTGTCTTCACTTGTTATTACTAGTACCCTAACTCAGAACATTATTGCCTGTTTTCTGGATTACAGTGATGGCCTCTGGAAAGTTCATTTAACATCCTCTTCCAGTCAGTTTCCCATCTGTTCTCTACATGAAAACCTGAGGGATCATATTAATATGAAAATCTCATATGCCACCCTATTACTTTAAATCCATCTTCTCACTGCATGTGGAATAAATTCCAAAATTTGAGTGTGGTTTTTAGTGCCAGAGGAGCTTTTGTCCCAGTCTCTCTTTTTACCCCATCTCAAGCACTCTTTTACTTGCTCCTTAGCATATACTATTCCTTCTGCCTACTATTTTCTTCCTGAATTCATATCTTTCATATCTCATTTAAATCTCTATTCCTCCAAGAAGCTTCCATGACTGCCTCCCCAAGGTTTAATTAGAGCCCCTGCTGTGAGTTCCCAAAATAGGTGCTCACGCTTTTCTCTTTTGTACATCTCATTACCTACATTCTTTGTTAAATGTCTGTTTTCCCTGTAACAATATAAACCAGAGGACAGGGACAATAGTAAGAGGTGTTTTGTTCACCTGTTGCTATGAGCATTTCTTGACTAATATATGATAATGAACACATTTTTGATTGAAGAGTAGATACTTTGGTCAACTGCTGTTTCTCTTTGTTCTCATATTTGACCCTAATGTTGGGAAGCCTATTTGTGCTGCAATGTCTCTAGAAATCACAGTGTCATTGAGTCTCGACCTTTTGGATAAGACCAAGTGTAGACATCACAAGTATGTGGCTCATTTCTTGTTTGGCTCCTCTCAGTTCTTGTCCTCTGTGGACTTTCCCCTGCCCAGAAGAACTCCTGCCCTGGAGGAAGAAGTCTGCAGTGGTAAGGGTGGGGAAAGGCTTATTAGAAGATAGAACATTTTTATGGCAGGGACTAGGAAGGGGAAATCTGCATCAAATTTCCAGTGTTGTATTGCATTGTGATGGAGGGGCTGTGTTATGTTGTCTAATTGTCTGGAACTGACATGCTGGCTGGAATCTCTTTTAAAATGATGCATCATGGTAGATATGATGGCACTTAGCATTTGGAAGCTTGCACGTCACTGTGTCTTATGTAAGTGGTTATATTCTCTCAATGGCTTTGACTGTGTCATTAAATATGTCCTCTACACTTACATATTTTGGGATTTTCTACAACTACCTCCCAGTTCCTTGGGATGCAATGGAACCTAAAGTTTGAGTAGGACGTCTGGATTCAGGTGGACTTGGATTTCAAATCTTGGCTCATGCTTATCTTCCAGGTAGGTGACTGAGGAAGATTATTTACTCTCATGTATCTAGAAAGGAGTGTGCAAGTGTTAGGATTGAAAGACGTTATGGATACAGCACACTTAGTGTGGCACCTATCATACAATTGTGCTCAGTTACATCCTTCTCTGCACTATTATGGATTTTTCTTTACTTTTGGTTGTGGTGGTGACAAGAAGCTTATTTATATTTAGCTTTGCAAACCAGGAAGTAATAAATGAGGTTAAAATGTGAATAAAGAACATTTGGGTGAAGAGTAAATATAGGAACCAGAAAACATGGGCTCAGCTATAATGAACCAGACTTCCAATAAAAGAAAATGGGTTTAGGATATTTATCAAATTTAATGTTTGCAAATTGATACAAGTAAAACTGGTTGTAAATTTTATAGGTTCGTTGGAATTAAATCTGGCTAGGTCAGAAAGCAAAAGTAGTCACTATAGGTTTTTTTTTTTTTTTTGACACAAGGTCTCACCCTGTAGTCCAGGCTGGTTCTGCATTCACTGTGTAGCCCAGACTGGCCCCGAACACATGGCAGTCCTACATTAGCCTCCTGAGTGCTGGGATTATAGGCGTGCACTACCACACCCAGATTTATGTGTTGCTGGGGAATTGAGCCCAGAGCTGCAAGCTTGCTGGGCAGGTGCTATAATTGTTGAGCTATTCCTCCAGCACCTCTAATATTTTTCAAACCCTGCAAGAAACTGTTAATCCTTTCATCTAGTGGATTTTGTGCTTTTAATGATTCTGTGTGGCAATCTTTCTCCTGTCTGTAAATCTTCAATGCTCAGTCGAAGATTTTCACTTTCTCTGTTTTTTTATTATTTTGGATCTGCTTGGGCTTTTATTTTGTTTAATTTTATACGACACACACATGTTTAATTGATGATTCTGTCTTTCTTTATTTTGAGACAGGGTCTTATTCTGTACTCCAGGCTGGTCTTAAACTCACTCTGTAGCCTAGACTTGCTTTGAACTCACAGCAGTCTTCCTGCCTCAGCTTCCTGAGTGCTAGCATTATAGGTGTATGTGATTTTTAAAGAATATTATTTTTTCTGGTAAGTGGTTTAAACATTATAAAAACACAGCACAAATTTTTTAAAAAAGTCTATAAATTAGCAATTTATTGAGGTAAGCTTATACATTCAAAGAAATGATCTGGCTCTGAAACAGAGGGTATTCAAAACTGCCTAGACTTTTATATTGTAATTTTTAAAATATATATATTTCAAGTGGCATTTAATAAATATAAATATCAATTACATATAAATTAACTCAAATTTTACATATTTAAATTATCAATAAATTAAAAATAATTAAAATAGTGTCCTAACGCTTATACTGTCAGTTCTTCATAGAAAACAAAATAAGGCAAGGACTCAGTGGACAGGACATGTTTTCTGACCACTGGAAGGAATGTCCATGAACTGATCATCTTAGTTGCCTGAGTGATGATTCCGAGAGGCCCTCAGACCACATTGCAGGAAATCTTGAAGGGTGTGCATGACAACTTGAATTGTCAAGAGTGTCTGCCCCTCGTTCTGCCTCAACAGCTTCTCCTGCAGATGGGCCTTTGCAGTCGGGCTAGGGGAAACTATTTCATCTTTATTCTTTACCTGAAGTGGGAAAAAACAAAAAGATTATTTAAACATGCACAAATTCTTTGCAGTCAAGGAATGTTCTGAGCTGTGGGAAGATGTCCAAATTTAGAGTGAATGGGGCTAGTTGGAGCTTCCAGCCATGGCTGCCAAAGTTTGTGCAGATGCCCTTGCTCCAAGCCCATCGTGTTAAGGGCAGCTGAATTCTGATCATATCTTTGTGGCAGTCTCTGAGTAGATGGTAAACATACACAGGTCAGCATCATTGTCTTATTTATTTTTCCTTCTATTATCTAGAGCTGTGCATATAGTTGTTATCCTCTAGACACATAAAGACCTCATAGCTAAAGTCCATCTAATGGGCTGTAAGTCTAGTACTTTCCCCCAGCTTCCCTCTCACTATTTATCCAGTACATGCTGAGAATTCACTGGCCTGGCAGTGCTGAGAGAATTGACTTCCCAACATGCCTCCAAGTAACTTGCAGAAGGACTTGCCTCTCTCTATACGTGTTCCTGGAACATGCATCACCAGGGGATACCCTAACCATGTAAATCTCAAGCCCCACTCTAGACCTGCAAAATCAGAGCCTGCAGTGAAACAGCATCCCTGGGGCAGCCCTGTGTTGAGAAGGCCTGGGTGAAGGGGGGCAAGTAGAAGTTGCAGAGGTAGAATTGGCACCTGAAGTCTCCTTCCAGGGCCCTTAGTGCACTTTGCTTGCTTGGCTCATATACTCTCTGAGCCATTCAGCCTTCATTATCTGCCATTTAATAGGTAGTCAAGGGTGGCCAAAGCTCTCTGTTCGCCACATACTTTAGCCTTTGGCCATCTCTCTGCATTAACTCCCTAGTAACAAGAATGTCCCTTAGCAGTTATTAAAATATGAAAATAATTTTTGTGCTTTCTGTTCTTTTATAATGGCTTATGAGGTGGGGTTAGACATTCTTCCTCTCTTACAGATATTTTTCCTATCTCTTGAGATTTTGCAAATTTTAAATACAATAATCAGTGTTCTTTGCAGAAACAAGCCAGAAAGCATACAAATATATTTATCTATGAGGAGCATTTCTCAGATCCCCACACATGCATGCAGCCAAATTTGTCAAAGCAGAATTATGTCCCTGCATTGTCAGATGCTTTCCTTGAGCATCTCTTCTCCTTGCCTCGGAAGAGATGAAGAAGCACTCACCTCTGCTTTCAGGATCTGGGTCAGCATTTTGGTGACCTGAAATATCTCTTTGGCTTTGTTGTTTGCTTCATGAGTGTGAAACTTGTTCTGCATGTAGTTCAGGTAGATCTCAAAGTTCAGAAGACCAGAGGTGAGTTTCAACAAACAATTTTCCTATGAGAAGAGATAATAGGGAAATTGGTTATTGTTAGGAAACGGGATCAATCCGAACACTTAAAATTCCTATAATTCAGCATGTTCTTCTGCCCCTCTAGAGAATTAGGCAACACATTTCGGGACACTAAAGAGCATCAGCCACCCAGTTTTAATTATCTGGACAATAAGAGGCATCACTGAATGATTTTTACCCAAAGCCCAACAAATGCTAGGGTGTTACTGTGGGGCTTCTTTCCTGATACCTGAATTTCTGCCCTCCTCAAGGCTGGCCTAAAGTTTCCTTTTGCATATAATGAGAGGTCATTGTTGGTTAACACATTGCATAGAACGAGAGGATGCGGAGATTGACTTCAGCGGGGAGGGTGGACCTGGATCTGGATAGCATAGTTTAGGTATAGAGGAGATTCTTCCCCTAACCATCTTAACTAGGATGAACTAGCTAAATTGTTCAGGGTTTCAAACATTTAACAGTTGTGAAAATCCCAACACTGGACCTGCCTGTTCAAAGACAGACTGCTTTCAAAAAATGTAAACTGGCTTCCTCGTGGACTTTTTACATTTTCTATCCCCTTTTTTGTTGTCTCCCTTGGTCTACCTGTTCGCAGGCACTGCATGCAGAGAAAGAACTTTGGCTAAGGAATAGCTAGAAAAACAAGCTCTGGTTTCTCTTTAGAGTGTATAAATTTTTCTCTTTTGAAAATATATGTGTCATGTCCATACCCAGTTGTATCCAGCCTCGAAGCATCCATCCTTTTCTGTCAGCTTTGAAAGATTCAGGTTGTTTTTTAGTAGTGCCACATTTATATCAATACATTTGACATCACCATTACACATCTGGAAAAGAATACCAGGATTGTTATCACTTAAGTGCCTCTAAAACAAACACCACTAGAGGGCCAATTCATGTTGCACCACAGCCAGGAAAGTCTTCTAATAAAAAAGAAGTCAAAATCAACTGGCATCCTGGCAAGCAAAGCTTCATGAATGAGCTTAGCTGTTCAGTTCCAGGCTCACCCAAGACTCTAAGCTTGTGCCTTATCTGAGTCTTAGATTCCTTATTTTCAAACTGGGAATCATTAAATACCTCTTTTCTACATTTTTAGGGTGTTGGATATAATATTTGTATGTAAAGTAGACAGTTGGTACTTACTAAATGAGAGCAACTTTGATAATTATTTTAGATAAATAGAATTTATGCCATAGAATGTTTTAGCTATGAAGATCTATAAGATCATTGAATATAACTCTATAATTTTACAAATAAGAGTCTAGAAATGGTATGCTCAGGATGAGGAAAGTCTTTTTCTTTTTCTTTTTTTTTCATTTGTGACACAGGGTCTCATTTGTAGTCCAGGCTGGTCCTGAACTCACTGTGTAGTCCAGGCTGGCCTTGAACTCACAGTATAGTAATCCTCCTGTCTCAGCCACCTGAGTGGTGGATTATAGGTGTGTTCCACAACACCTTGCTTATGTAGTACTGGGGGAATGAATTCAGGGGCTTATGCTTGGCAGGCAAGCATTCTAACTGCTGTGCTATTCCTGCATTCCAATACTTTGATTTTCAGACAAAACTTGTTTGACATAAGGACAAGAGTCCCGATTTCTAATTCCTCACCTGTGTTCTTTTCTTTCTGTCAAATAAAGTCAAAACATTTTGCACCTAAAATTGGAAAATATTTTAATCTACTGGAAACTCTCCCTTTATTGGTTCCTAGCGTATACAACTTGGCTAGAGTAACCCTGGAGAGTCCAACCTAAACATATATAACCCAAAACTACTGCAACTTTCCTAAGAAGCTCAACATGCATCTTAGACAGCTCAGCTCAGGCTAAGTATGGAGCTAAAAATGGGTCAAAAATATGGATTTTAGACCTATTCTGTACTTTCCAGACAGGGAAGGAACCTTCTAAGACTAGCAGCAGAGAAGTAATACAAAATACAGTCTAGTCTGCCCCACTGGCCTCAAATCTAACGTGCCCCAGAACCTAGCAGAGATTTCCCAGTTCAGGAGCTTCTGCCCATGGTGGGCAAAGAGAATAAATGAATACCCACAAGAGGCCTTGTGCTCATTGCCAACCTTACCCACCTCCTGTTTCAGTTCCCGGATTATTGAGAGGATGTGTGAAATCTGTTTTTCTTGTTGTGAAGTAGCAAGCGTTGGCTTATTTGGCATGGTATCAGTTCTGAAATCTTCTGTCAGAACGTGTGAGGTGGGAAAGGCACTAGCAGTCACCAGAAGCAGCCCCAGGAAGGCAAGTGGACATGGACGTGGAAGGAAAGCGCCTGTGCCAAGGGAAGGAAGAGCAGCCAGTGAGCAGACAGCACAGCTGGGAGCCTGCTGTTGGCAGCTGGCCAGCTGCCTGGCCTCCCTGGGGCCACACACCTCCTCCCTCACGCAGGCAGGCACTCAGTAGCACCGCTAGCCAGCACTTCCAGAGCTAGGGATTTTCTTCACTTACTTGTCTGGAGGAACTTCATAGCTGTTCCTGGAGGGCAGATGGAGTGAGCTCTCTTTCGTTCCTGGTGGGCTCAGGAGCAGAATGAGCTTGTGACATCCCCTGTCTCATATTTATTGGGAGTTGAGACTGTAATTTTGAGACTCATGGGAAAATCCCACATTTGATAAAATCTTTGTTGGAGGATGGGGGTTGGGCCAGAGTAGGTGGGGCTGATTGGAAACCTTATTAAGATTGAGCAATGTGACGTTGTTAGTATCGAAAGAATCACAACTGGGGAAAAAAGCGTGGCTTAGGTCATCGTTGAGGCTAGCCCTAAGAAACAGGATCACTCTTCCTTTACTTTCTTCTTCTTTTTTTCTAGTGACTCAGCACTTTAGTATGTCTTGAGAAAGTAAAGCCGAAGTCACACACGAAGTTTTATAAAAAGAAAAAAAAAAAGCTAAAGCTGACCATGATTTAAGAAAAAAAAAACAACAACAATACTTTGATTTCCAGACTAAGATGCTAGAATTTAGCATTCCAACTTATTTGCACTTGTAAAACAACTAAGAGTTACGACCCCAGTTTCCTCATCTCACACCACAGCCCCCAGCCTGCAGTCACACAGAAGTTGACACTCCCAGCCGTTTCCTGCTTTAGTTCCTGTCTCTCTCTATGCCACAGAAGGCCTGGCTGCCAATTAGCCTTGCAGTCACTTCTAGGAGACCCAGAGGGGTGTGCCACGCGTGCATAAGTGGCTCCCTTGCTCCTTTCCTTCTCATGTGTTGCAGCCCACTTCTAGAGGTCTGCTATTACCCTACTGTCTCCTAGTGGGCTCGTGGGAACCTACCTAATAAGGGATTCAGTTTCTGTGCCACAAGGTTGTTCTGTGCTATAAAGCTGTCCCCGCTGCTGCTGGAGACTCTCCACAATGGCTACACATTATGCCATTCCATTGTCCTGGGGCATCTTGAGGTTCCTGGATGGATCACAGGCCTGCTGAAGCCCACTTGGTAGAAATAGAGAAGAACACTGCTTATCTCTTCCATGAGGTTATCAGAGGAGGACCTTGTGGCATCTTCTAGAGATTTTATTTATAGCTCGCTTTCCCTGTATGATTGGATTCGAATCTGAAGGTGGCATGGTTCTGGGTTCTGAGTCAGGCCTTGCCCTGTAACCTTAAGCAGACCCTTCCTTCCCTGAGAGTGATTCTCTTGCAGGAAGGTCCTTGGCTTTCTATATTAGGATCCCTGATCAGGCTGCCCAATGAGTCTGCAGACCCTGCAGACAGCTCTGAGGAGGATTCCAGGCTGAAACTAGAAGACTTGATACGGCTGCTGAAAAAAATTATTAGTGAAACACAGTGTTAACATTACAGTCAACTAGTTGGCTTTGCAAAGAATACTTCTTCAAGACTGCTAAGATAACAACCTCCGCCAGGGCATTTAAAGCATGTATGACTTTACTCATCTTGCTTTGAACATAACATTTTAGAGCCTGCCTGTTAAGAAAGTGAGGTCATCTATTTTTTTCACTCTTTGTCTAAACAAGAGACAGCGGTCTTCTGGGTTCTGTGGTGATAGTGGGGGTTTTTAGTTTGAAATTGAAAATAGGGAAGGATGGCTGGATGATTTCATTTTTAGTGTTCTTGGGTCTTGAGCAGCACAGACACTTACGAGCCAAGTTTGCTCTGCTGCACTGAATGAACCTTGTGCTGTGCTGTCATAGACCTCTTTGGATGGGATTTCTTTTTCATCAGTTTATCTTTTTTTTTTTAGAAAATATGAATCAGTAAAGTTCAAATATTTGAATTCAGTGATTCAATACAACATACAGATTGGTCTTTTTAATAAAAAAGAAATTTAAAAATAGGAACCACATATCCATGATAAAACATTTGAAGAAGACATCAGGGCATACAAGGAAAAAGTAAGTCTTCTACCTTTCCTGGCTCTTGGCCCCAGAGTTTGTACCTAGTTCATCATATTTTCATGTTTTTGTTTTGTTTTGTTTTGAGATAGGGTCTCTCTCTGTAGTCTAGCCTGGTCTGAAACTCATTTATGTTACCCACACTGGCCTCCAAATCACAGCAATCCTCCTGTCTCAGCCTCCCAAGTGTTGGGATTATAGGTGTAGACCACCATGCCTCGTTTATGTGGTGCTAAGAAGTCAAACCCACTGCCTTGCACTTGCCCGGCAAGCACTTTCACTGCTGAGCTATGTATGACCCAGCTCTATATTTTCCATTAAATCCTTTTATTTGTAAAATTGAGTTACTTTGACATTTTCTAACCTCCCCAGGTACTCACTTCAGTATTTACAGTATCCATCAATGTCTGTATATGTATGCACGCCCCCCCGCCAGGAGTGATCTCAGCTCAGAGTTAATTTGAATGACCAGTTCTGCAATACACAGTACTATAGAGAGCTACAAAGGGGGCATCCAGACCACTGAGAACTGCTATGTTTAAACCTGCCTAAGCTACACTGTGTTGATTTACCTGTAGAGCTGGAATAAAAGTTCTTTTGTGATTGGACTGTTGTGAAAATTAAAGAAAAACTGATTGTGAAAAATCCCTGGAGAAGAGTAATCCCTAAACAAACAATAAATCTTTGTGACATGCTTTGGCTGGAGCCTCTGCCTTGAGGAACACTTTCAGTGTGGCTCTGTGAGTTGCTCTGGGAATCTTGCCCGTGAAGCTGCTGTGAAGAAGCCAGGCCACTGTGGCAAGGGTGGGGCTCCCAATCATTTTTCCTTATAAGAGAGAAGACCCCATGTTTTGCTGAAAGTTCCTTATGGTACACAGTGGAGAAAATGAAAGAAACTTTCTCCTCTTTTTTGAGGACATTAAGATGAACAGATGGGCTCCCTTGATTTTGAGACTTAGCCTGTGTTTTGCTCCTACACCTTTTCCAAGGCCTTTTGCTTTAGAATGTTTTCCTGTCGAAGTCAAAGCTTTCCTTGTGTATGGTTAGTATCATTACTCAGCTTCCTGAGAAGGGTTCCCAAACGTGAAGGGGACTGACAACACCATATCTGGCAGCTGGTGAGGAAGCGGAAATGCTACCTGTGTACCACTAGCGTAGATCTTTATTATTTATTGTCAGTGCTTTCTTTGGTTGGCATTTATTTGTTGGAGAAATGGATCCTTGTTCAATGCATTAATACAACAACCCTAGTTCTTATAATATATTCCTTTCTCTACATTTCAGTGGATTTTCAACTTGTAGAACTCATCTCTTGTGACTATTTTTTCCCCTTAGAGCTGTTTTAAGTTCAAGGAAAACTTGACAGAAAGGTAAAGAAATTTCTCAAATATTCCTTGCCACAAATCTGTCTCCTTTTATTTTATCTCTCTTATTTTGATATCTGTGATTGACAAGCAAAGGCTGTGGTATCAGCATGTAATAACTAATACAGTAGTAGCTAGGTTGCACCATTGCTAATTCGAAGTGACTTCCAGCTGTGACTAAGAGAGAAATGACAAATGAGAGTCCCTGCAGAAGGCAGCTCTTTTTCCTTTACTGCCTTACATAAGGCTGCGTTCCTGAAACACCACCCATGTCTACTTTCCTAGGTGGTGGTGTAGTTAGTTCAGTTTGAGGAGTCCATTAATACATTCAACATAAGGGGAAGAAGAGAACTTCATCTTGGCACTCAAGGCCTTTGGAGATGAAGTGCCCTCCACGTTTCAGAAGCTATAGTGGTGTGCTTTTTGGCTATATCTGGAGATCAAAGATGGGTGAGTCTGTGATTCAACAGGAGAAAGAGTAGTGCAAGGGGAAGAGGGAAGTCTCTGGGTACAAGAGAACTTGCAGTTGCTGATTGAATGTGGTTTCATTTGTCACCAAGGCAGAAGTTCACAAACTAAAAGAGTGAGTGAATTAGTAGCTTCTAGGAGAGAGGTCCACTGAGCAAATGCTAGGCCTGGAATCTCTGGGAAATGTCCTGCTTTGGAAAAGTGTTGTTATTACTTGGGGAGAGAATATTAGGAACACATGGTGTGTCTATTTGGAAAGATCTGGCTGAGGTTGGACAGTAGCAAAGCTCTTGGTAGTTACCAGTCTCGTCCAGCCGTAGCTTTCGTCTCAACATCAGCACTGATGTCCCATTGAAGTTTCTGTCTACTTCTTGGTCTGGCCTCACTTTTCAGAGGCACAAGGGACAATGGGAAATATCTGGCTCCTTCAAGGCCAAGGGAAGAGGCACTTCTACCCTGCTGTGTTTCTCCTCCTGTGTTCCCTCACTGTTTTGCCTTGTGTTGAGTTACCTTCCCCCTGCTGAAATGGAAAATCCCAAACATCTCAGAAGGGAAGTGGACTCTCCTGGGACAATAGTGTAGACTCTTCTTCTTTGGGACCCTCCTGCACTTCCTTTCACATGATCCCCAGGCCTCCCTGGAAGACAGTGCCCTGATCTCAAGATGTTGATAAGCCAGCTGCCCTGGTGTTAGTTTGGTGATGAGAAATTGCTCTGTAATCCTAAAAAGAGCCCTAGGGCAGAGGAGATCCCTCAGGCTGAGTTTCTTTTTTTTTTTTTCCTGAGTTTTTTCTCTTCTCTCAGTGGGATCTAGCTTTCTATGTTGCTAGCTCCTAGTTCTGCTTTACAATTAAGAAACTTTAACTTGAAGTGACAGTTAATTTGTTTTCAGTTAGTCATGTGAACCATCTTTGGTTTCTCCAAAGATCTCAGTTCTTTCAGTTCAGTGTCATGGGCAGAAACTAAGCATACAAAGCATTGGTATTTCTCTTCACTTTTTTCCCTTAAGGTTAAGGTATGAAGAATATTTGAAAGTATCACATGTAGTAGCAATATCAGGGGATTCCACTGGCCTGGCTATGATGCATTTTACCTCCATTCCCTGCCCTTTTGGCTAATTATTTGCTGAAAAGAGTGTGACTTAGTTCCTCTGAACAAAGCCTTTTGTGTATTCTTAGCAAGCTGAATTCATTCGGGTAGAGACCTCATTAGTTTTTACAGTAGAAAAATTTCCATGAAATGATTTGGACATGTTGTGCAGTCTGCACATCTGAGACATTGGGCTTGAAACCCTAAGAAACCCTCTGGATTGATTTAAAATATTATAGAAGAATTCAGGTTCAGGTAAGCAGGGCAAAGAATCACAGGTGATTTTTTTAAGCTACTGGATTCTATACCTGTGTGTGTGTGTGTGTGTGTGTGTGTGTGTGTGTGTGTGTGTGTGTAACAGTTCTCGGCATATAGGCCTACCGTGGACACAGCTCTGAGTCCTGCCCACTCTGTGTTTGGGTGTTACAGAAGATCTCTGTGCCCACGAAGTCTGGGCCGGTTGGCTGCTGTTGGCTCTCTGCCGGGCCTGTTGCTTCTCCTGTGCTGCTGCATCTCCATAGTCCCTCCATAATTGGATTACAATATTGTGTTCCCTGAGGGATTGTTCTGTTTCTGTCTGGAGTGGTCAGATTCTCCCATGTCTCTAGAACAGCCAGCCAAGGAGCTATCACATACACTACTTTTCGTGTTTAATTTTTTTTTTTAGTGTGTGTCCAAGAAAGCTATTTAAGAACCAGGAGTATAGTAAGTGGGTCAGACTTAGAAACAGACTTAAGACTAGGGCTGTACCTGTCAGATACTGTGTTGCCATTCTGTTGGCCAGGCTTGTGAAGGTCTCAGTGTCTTATGGACTGGACTTAGATTGCAAGATTCAAAAGGCTAGGTTTCCATATATTGACAGCAAAAATTTTAGGCTAAATGTAGGGTTTCCCTGAATTAGACTTGTCTTTTTACTGCATTGCCAAATCTTTAGTTTCTTGTGTTTTATGGGTGTATCTGTTGGCAGATACGAGTTTGGAGATGAACAACTGGAGGATATGTAGAAAAGTATTCTCCCTTCTTAGGGCTCAGATAGAAAGATGCTCTCTAAATTCCAGTTTAGCTGTAGCATTTTGTTAATGCTGCTAGCCATGCTGTATAATCCAGAGCCTATATTTAGTGGAAATATAGGAGTAGAAGTCTCTAAAGTTGAAAAATGACTCTCAAAAGCCCCAAAATGTGATGCTGTCTTTTAGATCCTCTCTGAGGAGCAGTGAGTTGATCTATTTTGGTCTAGCTGGGTGTTATACATTTAGACAAGACCACAGTCTTGGTGAACTCAGGGAAATTTAATAAATTTAGGGGTGGCAAGGGCATCTGCATTGAGACATATCACTATAAGTTCATAGTAGATTTCTTAGTTATCATACAAGTTGAAAAAGATTAACATTCAAAAATTAAGAATTTTTAGCTTAAAAAAGATTGCACAAGTAACATGCATTCAATGTAGAAAATAGGCAAAAAGTAAACCAAATAGTAGTATAACTCTATCATCCAGCTGTAATAATTATTCTCACTATGGTATTTAGTAATTTTTAATATATATTTATATACACACACAAATGAAACACTTATTGTTCCAAAACACAGAATATTTGATAGGCTTTCTTTGTTATCTTTTTCTGGGTCTCTGAGTAGATACAGTATAAAAATATCTATAGATAAAAGTCAATTTAGAAGAGAAACATGAAGTGAGGTTTACAGATGATGCCTGCATATTCACACTATTCACTATTCACTTCATAAGACACAGAGGAAAAGTTTATATCTTACTAGGGATAAAATGCATTTAAAATAATCACTGGGATTCCTGGGCTGTTGTTATGTTAACTGTTCACAGAGAAACTGTGACCTTAGTAAGATGATTACTTGACCTCATAAAAAAGAGTTTGCAGTTTGACTGAAATTTGCTTTTCGTTGGTTCTGGAGCACAGGCCAGCTTACAGCTCTTCATAGTCAGCAGAGTGTATTCTGCATTTAGTGACTCCTGATGGTAAACTTTGAAATGAGACAAGATGGGAATATTTACTCCATGGAAATTGGCAGGTGGTGCAAACCAGAGCTTTTTCCTCACCTCCTGCTCCCCAACAGGTTGTTAAATATCTTCCAGTACCTCGGTGAACCCAAAGAAAAATCAGTACAATCCAGAGATTACTTAATATTCAAATATTATTGGGAAGTACAAGGAAATAAGACATCAGAGATGTTAATAAATATTTCATCTTTTCTTGTTTCAGAGGCAATTGGCCAGGAGCTATTTGTTTGTTCATTTATGGTGCTGGAGATTGAACCCAGGGCCTCTGCACATGCTGTGCAAGTGCTCTGCCACTGAGCTGTAAGTTCAGCCTTCGCCAGGAGCTTTTCGAGGAAGGAGATTGTTTTGGTCAAAGCCTGTTTCTTTTGTATCCAAAAATTAAGGCAGGTACTTGCGTAAAACAGCTGAATTAAGGAAGAGGAAGGATGTGTACAGGGCAGAGCTTGTTCTACAAATTTAGATGGCCTTGGATTTTCTGCAGCCACAATATGGATCATGCTTTAGTGAATGAGGGCAGAGACTCCACACAGTTCTCCTGCACCGTGAGTTGAGTTAGGGACTGCAAAATTAGTCAGAGTGAGGGAACTTGACAGCCAGCTCAGAGGACTAAGGGTTTCTGATTTGCCACTGTCTTGCCCAAACCAGAACAGACGAATGAACAAGCTGTCTCCGTGGCTGTGGGTGAGCCAGCAGAGAGGAACCATGAAGCAGTCACAGATCCCTAAAGGACTGGCTTTTTGGTTCTTTTGGATTACAAGTTTAGCTCTCAACTGTACCAGAATGACAGGGAATCATGTTGTCTAATATTATTCTTGGCATCACGTCTTGTCCTGCTTTCTATGCTGATTCATCTCAGCTACAGTTCTGTTGCGTATTTCTTGGATGTTGCATTGTGAAAACAAACAGTGACATTAAGTCTGATCTCTTGACTGCTCATAACGGTATCTGCTAATGACAGGAACCTGGTTGACTATGATAGCCGAATTTCAGAATATTGAGTAAAATATGAAATCCCTGACACAATCTTGGTTCTGTTGCATGGCACAGATCCCAGGCAGGTCATATGAGGTGCTATGATACAATTTTTTTTTCTTTCTCTAAAACATGCTGTTTTTTCCAGAACCATTTCAGTGCAGAGCAAAATGCAACATTGCTGCCATCTGAACTTTTGTGGAGACTCAGATCCGGCTTTGATCCATTTCCAGGAATAATGAGGGTTCTCCTCTGGGATCTCTCCTAGGGTCATGTTCTGTACTAATCTGTTTCCAGGCAGTGGCACAGGGGCACAGGATTGGAGCCAAACTGCCTGAGTTCAAATCTGTATTCTGTAATTTACAGGCTGTCACACACTGGGAAGTTACTTAATATCTGGACTTACTTTTCTCGTCTGTAAAATGGAGCTAGCAAATGTCCTACAGCTTTTGGAATTTATGTGCTTAGCAGATGCCTGCCCCAAAGGAGGAATCCAGTAAACATGAACTGTTGTCACTGTTATTTTTCTTTCCACAATTACTAAGGGTTTCCTGAGGGCTCCATCTTTTTCACATCAAAGAGTTACACTGATTCAAGCAGTTGTTTGGAGCTCAGAGTGGATGCATGAACAGAAGGTGAGATTCTTGTTGCAGTTGACATTTTGAAAATTACCATCAAAAGTAGAGAACAGCTTAATTCATAAAGTTTACTTTGTGTACTTTTAAAAAGCCATATGCAATATTAAGTACATTTTTACAAATTATAAAAACAAAAACAAAGACTATATCTGTAAACATATATATATTCCATATCACAGTTAGTATGGTTTACTAGTAGTTTTTTTTTTTTTTTTTTTTTTTTTTTTTTTTTTTTTTTTTTTTTTTTTTTTTTGGCAAAGGGTCTCTGTAGTTCATGTTGACCCGGAACTCATGACAATCCTTCTGCTTCAGGTCCTGTATTAGTATGGTTTCTGTCACTGCAGAAATAGCCTTGGTTTAAATTCCAGATCCATTATTTATTGCTGTGTGGCATTGTCAACTTCACCAGGGTTTCCCTATGTGTAAACAGTGGCAAGTAAAACTTACCATCTGGGGGCAGTTACAAAAATTAAACAAAGTCATATTTATTAAGCCCAGTTATTAAAATATATTGAATTTTCAGGTGATGTTAATTACTGTTGTGTAGTTGTTTATATTAGGTGGAGGTGCAGGAAGGGAATAACCAGAGAAGGAAAAAAGAAAGAAAAAGGTCGAAATAGCTAGAGTAAAAAGTCTAGGAAAGCTCAGAAATAGGCACAGAAACAAAGGCAAATAATGTGGATTATAGATTTCATTTTATTTTAAAAAGTCTTTTTTTTAGTTTTTGCATAGATAATACATACTCATGGTATTAAAATTTAAAATTACCTGAAGTTATTCAGTGAAAACCTAATCACTTCCACCATGCCCAGACTCCTGCAGGGACTGGCTGGTTTCTGGCTTTCCTTTCCTAGAACTAATTTGTGACTTTACTAGCAAAACATTTGTATTTCCCATTTATTTTTATTCTTCTTCAGTGTAGTAATGCACTAATTGTAGCTTCTACATCTTACTTTCTTTATTAAATGTGTTTTACCGGACATTTGTCATCAGACGCAAGTTGCCTCTTCCTTTTCTGCCTCTGTATTCCATTTATTTAACTAGTGCCCCGCTGATGGAATTTTAGGTTATTTCCAACCTTTTGTTATTACCTAAAGCCGTAATGAATAATCTTTTCCATGTGCAATTTCACACTTGTGATATGCCAGTGGAAGAGTTCCCTAGAAACGGAATAGCTAACTAAAAGAATATGCACAAATTTGGTACATAGAGAGAGGCTGTGGCAAGGTGGCGCTCCCTCTTGCCATGCTGCCTGTGTTATCATCAGTGCGTGTGCTCTCAGCCTTCAGGAGCTTTGCGATCTTGACGAGAATCGTATCTCATTGCATTTTTTTTTGCATGTCTCTTTTTATAAGAAAGATGGGGCATCTGTTCAGATATTTGAGGGCCATTCTTCCCCATTGATTTGATGGAGCTCCTGATGTGCTCCAAAAAAGCAAACCTTTGGTTTCACATATATGTTAAATTTGTTATTTGTCTTTCTGCTTGCAGTGTTTGTTGTTGTTGTTAGCTTTTTTGTCATGTAGAATTATTTATTTTTATAAAGTAGACTTTATGTTTATTCTTTCATGGCTTCTAGTTTTTGTGACATAGATAAAAGTTTGTTTATTCAACTCTGATGTAAAAATTATCCTACTAAGTTTTCTTCAAGTGTTTTTAATAGGCTTCAAAATACTGGAGAAATACAGGCTATGATTATATGACAAGATAAATTATCCCTGTCACCCCCCACCCAAGATTCATACACAAAAATAGAAAATGTAGGTCTCTCTGGAAAGTGAAATAAACATAGATTTTTTTCTCATTGTCTTTTTTTCCCAGGTTTTCTGCATTGGTTACATATTAGTTTGGTAGCCCAAAATATTAATTAAATAGAAGTTTATTTTGATGTCCTTTAACTTTCTCTTAAGGAACTCTTTGGTTCCTAGATCCCTCAAAAATCTAGTAATGCTGCCTGTTTGACTTAGAAGCAGGCTGCCTGGCTTCTACTCTGAGCATCTTTTGCTGTGCAACTTCCTGGTGGCTAAAGTCTAGTGAAAATATTTTAGTACTGTTTTTCCTGAACTGGTTCACCTGAATCTCTTGACCTGTCCTTCCTGTTTGGCCTCTGTCCTTCCTCTCTTGCTGCTCATCTCCGTTCTCCTGTGGGTACTACTCAGGCCACTGCCCTAGCTGATGTTTTTTAATAAGTAGCAGTTCGGAGGGCTCACTCTGTGTCAGACACACTTGGTCTGCATATATTATTTCATTTTAAATTTCATTACAATTTTCTAAGGAGCTATGGTTACAAATTGAATTTTCCAAGTGGGAAACCAAGCTTTAGAAGAATTAAGTAATGTGCCCAAATGCACCCAGCTAGAAAAGAATAGAATGAGTATTTGAACCTAGGGCTCTGTGATCTTAATTGCCATGCTGAATTCGGTGCTTTTCTCTCCATATCTTTGTGGGCTAGCTCATTTTTGTGTGGCTGTATTTACCTTTCTCTTTTAAATGCACATCTTTCAAGTTTATGGCCCTACCTCTGATTGGTCTCCTGCATTCCATACAGTCCAGTGAACATTTCCATCTGAACACTGTCAGTTCAGCCAAGATTTCCAAAAGTTGTCTGTCTGGAAAGATGAGGCTATTATTTTTCTATTATCAAGTAGAAGAGGCTGGAAAATAAGACTACAACAGATATGAACTCAGATGTTTTATTTCTGAGGTTAGTCCTTTGATTTAAATAAGTTAGATTTTAGTCATCAGTACCCATTACAGGCATTGAATCCTTACCTCAGGGAACTTTTAATGATTCAGAGTCAGCTTGATTTACATGTCCTTCATCCTTACTCATTTAAGAACAATAAACTATTTGGAAGATTTGCTGCGCTTCTCAGCCCAAAGTGCTATAACTAGCTTATCCTGATGTCAAGGCCCGTTATTTCCTTAACGTGAACTGGGCTTTCTCTCAGGAAGTAACTAACATTGATGGCTGTAATCCCTTTAAGTCCTCTGAGAGTTTGTAATTCAACCCATTCGAATTAATAACCACAGAGAACTCAAGGTAGGACATTATATTTTAAAACAATTGCATTCCAGCAGGAAGAGGAAACTTCAAGCAGCAGAAAAATCTCCTGGCAAAAGATCTAGTTTTTATGTCTTTGCAATTGATAACATTCTCTGTAGGAAGGAGCTTGCCAATTCTAGTTCTCCAGGATGGTACTTTTTCTTTTAATTTTTGTAGTTGTTAAAAAGAAAAATTATAAAAGTAACACATATTGATTGTACTTTAGTCAAGACTTCTAGCCCAGTGAAATGACTGGTCCTTCCTTCCACACTTTGCCACCAGCTCACGAAAATAGATATACCTAGGCATCTTAACTTGACTTATAGGGTTGAGGTTGGCTTATTTATTTATTTAATACTTAGAGTAATGAAACCATACATATTACTCTGCATATTATTTTTCTTATACAACTATCATGATACTCCATCAAGGTCAAGTAACATAGCTTTCATTTTTGTAAATGAAATTCTGTTTAATGATTTATTTAACCAATTGTGTATGTGTGTGTGTGTGTGTGTGTGTGTGTGTGTGTGTGTGTGTATCTGACTGTGTGCATGTGATTTTGGGCATTGAACCCAGGACCTCTGCACTGCACTACATCTTTAGCACTTTTTATTTTGAGATAAATATCACTAAATCACTAAGTTTCCAAGGCTGGGCTGGAACTTGTGATCCTACTGTCTCAGCCTCTATGTATGCCACGACATCTAGCTAGTCAATTTCCTCTTGAATAGACATTCATTTTATTTGGGAGTTCCGACCTTTACAGGCAAGGATACAGGAAATTGTGCCAACATTATAATATTAATATTCTGAAGCACTTATTTCTATAGAACACTAAAAATAAGATTACTGAGCTCTAGGATTGGCTAACTTCGAAAACTACATTAATAATATAGGCAGAGGAAGGGAAAGGGGAAGTCACGTACTTCTGTCTTCCAGGTACTATAGTAGGTATATTCCGTATGTAGTTTAGTTTCATCTTGGTCTCTTGTTTTAGCCCTGTCCCAGTTCATTTTCTGCATACCCACTGGTGATCAGCTCAACTTTTGCCCAGATGCCCTGCATGGCTCCCATTATCTTCAGGGTAAAGTGTCACCTAGTAACAAGGCCCACAGGACCTTTCATATATTGGCCTCGATGACTTCTGTCTCTCTTTCGCCCTCTCCCTTTTTCTTTGTGTTACAGCACATCTGAACTACATGTAGTTATCTGTGGTTACGCTCCTTACCAGGCCATTTCAGCCCTCATTGCCTGCTCTGTGTTACTGTCCATTCCAATGGTCTTTCTTCACTTTTTCCCTCATCTTTCATTCATCACTTACTACTCACTCCACTTTTGACTCTTTTGAAGGCTGGTTTATGAGTTAGGCTAGATCAGGCTATAGGGACTTCCAACACAAATATCAGTCACTTCACATACATTGACTTTGATAATTTAATTAAGGTCTGCTGTGCATCACTCTTGGGCAGAACTCCTTGGAGACCTTCCTGATGGAGCTGGTACACCATCCTGCAATTTCAACATCCAGGGGACACTTAGCTTCTTGGTTGATGTGGCAGAACAGAGTGCTAGAGGGTATTGTGCTGAAAATTAAATATATTGGTCTAAACTGACCATCCTACTCCTGGCCGGCATTAGTAATAACTACAAGAGAGCAGAAGGTGTGTCCTATCTTGAGGCCAGAGGAAAGGAGAATTTTATCTAATGAGTGCTACAACCCTTAGCCTTAGCCACAGAGAAGATGGCACCACTTTTTATATGTGTACTGGAATTATTTTGTGGTCTCAGAACCTTCATATGTGTCTCTGCAAAAGTGGGTACTTTTCAAGGATAAACAACTTTTATTTTGTTCATCTTTGTCTTAGTTACTTTCTCATTGCTAGTATAGAATACTCAACATCCACAACATAAGGGAGGAAAGATCTATTTCAGCTCACAGTTTCAGAAGTTTTCAGTCCATTTATGGGCAGTTGGCAATGGTAGAAGCACAGGATGGAATTGGAGGCAGAGGAGCTCTTCACAACATCATGGGAAGGAAGTCAAGTGAGGAAGAGTAGGTCAAGTGTGGAGATAGAATATACCCTTCCAGGTCATCTCCCAGTGGTCTGCCTCTTCCAGGTCACATGCCTAGTAATGTGCCACATGGTCTGTAATCTAATACACACCCCCATTCCGACACATACCTCTAATCCACCACATGCTCATAATCCACCCTTCCTTTTAACAACACGTAGAATCAATAGGCAATTCACAGCTTCCAAATACATGAGACTTTTGGAGGATGGTATAGATACAAAACACAACAGCCTTCACACTCTAGCATTTGGAACAGTGTGAGGTGCATGGAAGTGGCTAAAAAAATTTGCAGAAAAAAATTACTCATACATAATAATCATGTTTTATAGATTGTACACTAAAGTTAAGAAAAGCTGTTACAGCCTCTCTCATACAGCTATATAGAATCAAAGCAGAATTCAGATCTACATCTGTTAGCTCCCAAAACTCATACTTTCAAGGGAGTTAAAAAAAAGTTTAGAAATCTAGTATTTCTAGTTCTGACAACAAGGAATTTGCCCTTTCGGGGATGAATGCATTCTTAGAGACACAAGAATCCCGACTGTCTGTAGGAGTCAGTCATCATGATGTACGTCTGTAATTCCTGCTCTCTAGAAAGCTGAAGCAGGAGGGTTGCAAGTTTGAGTCCAGCCTGGACAACCTAATGACTTAATGACCTTATGACCTTATCTCAAAAAAAGAAAGAAAGAAAGAAAGAAAGAAAGTAAAAAGGAAGTGGTGCGTGCTGGGGTTATAACTCAATGCAAAATCCTTGTGTTCAATCCTTAGTGCTAAAGAGAGAAAGAGAAAAATAGCTGTCACTTTTGAATACCATGTTTAGAAGGCATCTGCTGGGGGCTTTGGAGTCAGTGCTGAAAAATGAAGCAGGCTGTAATATTTAACATCTCCCAGCTATAGATTTTAAACAAATGAAAGCAAGAAAAAACAATTCTGACAGAACTAAAGGACATTCATTTTACTATTAGACCACCCCTCTTACGAATGTGAATTTAAATAAAATTCCTGCTTTCATACCATTCATGTGGCTCCAGAGGCTGGAGAAGATGAAATTAGAAGCTTAGTGTGTGGCCCATCACGGAGTCTTTCTGTGCTTTTCTTTCTTTGTCTTAGAAAACAACACTATGAAAATATTGACTTCACTGTCACTTGGGAAGACTTGCAAAGGGTTACCTTCATGCCCAATTGGCCACACAATTCCAATGAAAATTTTGATTAGTACTCTACACCCTCAGGTTCTCATTTTTTTTTTTTTTTCAGGCAGGGTCTCACTTTGTAGTCCAGGCTGGTCCTGAGATCACTGTGTAGCCCAGGCTGGCCTCGAACTCACAACTATCCTCCTGTCTCAGAATCCAGAGTGCTGAGATTACAGGTGGGTGTCACCAAGCCCAGATTATGTGGTACTAGGGAATCGAACCCAGGGATTGGCAAGCACTTTAACCACTGTGTTATCCCATCAGCCCAGTCTCTCATACTTTGTACTATTAATTTCTAGCAGCCTTGCACTCATACTCTTTCTGTTGGTACGCTGCTATTTTTTTGTTGTTGAAAACCGTTAAAAGATAATATTGAGAGTAATTTTACCTTCAAGAGACACTATTAAATGAAAATTATTTGCTAAATCCATAGTAAGAATTCAATTCAAAACAACCTTTATCCCTACTCACTCTGTTTTCCCTTGCTGTGATTTACTTTTGCCATTATTCAGCACCACTGGAGATTGTATGAACTGTCCTCCTGCATGCATATTCACTGTGTACCCCTCCTCTTAGTACAAATGTTCTCGATGACATGAACTTTGCTGTATTCACCACTGTAACAGAAGTGACCAATATATAAGCTGTCAAATATTGCTAGAATGAATTTATAAACAAATGAATCTTTAATAATTTCAAATCCCTTATTTAGGGGATTGTTTTTGATAGGTGCAATGCATGAGTCAATCTAGTACTGCTATTTCAATGAGAATTAAATTTTCTGGACTTCCAAAATTTGGATGTGGGACAACAGAGTTAATCTATGGTTTATAACACAGAGGAATCATTAGTTTCTTACGAAGGATCATTGTAATTTTTTATGCAGAAATAGAGCAAAGGGGAAGTGAGATTAGTTTTGCATCCCCAGTGCTCCTAGAAGTGCCTCACTATTTAAAATGTTTAAAAATTTTCTCTTAGGGAAGTAATGAAGTTTCTCTCTTTCATGTACACCGACTTCTAGCCCCTTGTCCCAGAGATAACCTAGGAATTCTGCTAGTTGTATGTTTACTGTGTGGTAGGTCACTGGTTAACACATTCGCTATAGTTGGATATACAACCAGCAGCACCTGTTTAGGTTATCTGAGGCCTGTCCCACCTGATGCTCTTAGTTATTTTTCCTTTATTTAAAAAATTTATAATAAAACATCTTAAAGAAAGTTTTATTACTTATAGACATTAACTACATTATATATTTTATATGTGTCCCAAGAGACTTTCTCTTTTCTCATAAAAATAGGGGCCACAAAACCTCAGCAGGCTGTATGTTGGACACGCTGAAATCTGTTATTTTTTCTTCCAGGTTCCTTCTTACTGGGCAGAAGGGAAGTCCAGTTCTTCTGTCTCAGGCATCCTCCTTTCATTTTGACACAGCTCCTTTCGAAGAACTTCTTGTCCTGTTAGCGCTTGATCTCTGCCTTTTCCCCTCCGTGTGGCCCCTAGAGGAGTGTCTGGGCACCCAGCTAGTACCTGTGCTGGGAGAGTGGGTCATATCTTTTACCCTTGGTAGCCTTCTGGCATCTGCTCTATAAACTTGCAGCTAGTGGTTGTAATCGCTGCTCCTTTAGTTTGGTCTGAGTTAGCCTATCAGCAATTCTGAGGGGCCAGGCCTGGTACTTGGCAAGGTGGTCTGTCAAATCTTAACCCCACCACCCTTGGCTTTCCCTGGACACCTTTTCTGAACTGCCCAGCCATCACTACCAGGCACATTTTGTGCCCCTTTCTAGAGCATAAAGGATCTTAATCAGTAGCTTAGGGGTCCTTGGCTGTCAGGTCATTTTCTGCCTCATCACTACTCACGGGTGATGTTTTTCTCTTGTTACAACATGCCAGGCACTGGGCGTTTGGTTTTTTCTAGTAGTTAATTGAAAGAAGCAAGAATCCTGCTGTTTTCATTTCCCTCATCAGTGTCATTGTTTCTCTAGGACTGTGGTTTGGAAGGCAGGATTTCCATAATGCACATTTAGCTGTTGGTCTGCCCTACAGGCCTCTTCTTCACACAGCTCACAGAGCTGGAAAGTTCTTTGTATTAGAGGCTTCTCCTGCAGCTTATCTTCCTTGGCCTCAGATCTAGTGCTAGGCCTTAGTATAAATGTTAAGTGCAAGTTCAAGGAGAAAAATATATTTGCTAATTAAAAAAAAAACATAAATTGGGAAATACTTTAAAATGACATATTCTCTTGGGTATATAGATTTTATTTAGGTTAACTAATCAAAAGTGAGGTCATCCTTTATACAATGCCCTGTTGTTTCTGTTTCAACTTAATATTTTAAAAAAACTTTCTATATTCTCAAATGAATTTGCTTTGTTGTGTAAGAATTACATAGTATTCTATAAAAGTAGCATAATTTATTTTACAAGTCTTCTGGTGATGGACATTTCCATGGTTTCCGATCATTTTCTATAAAAAGAAGCCTTGTATAGTAGCTAGATCTGATGGGTCAGGCCTACATGTAGTCCCAGCATTCTGGGAGGCTGAGGCAAGAGGGTTGCAAGTTCAAGCACTGCCTGGTAATTTAGTGAGTTGGTGAGAATCTGTATCAGAATGGAAAATGAAAAATGGCCTAGAAATGTAGCTCAATGTGAAGGAACTAGGCTTGGTCCCAGAAACTGCAAATGCACAAAAAGAAATCCCTTACTAAACAGTATCATACAGTTCTTTTCACGTTTGTGTGACTATTTTCTTTGGCTGTATCTTAAATAATGGGGCTACTGAACCAACAAGTATGTGGATTTAAGATTGGGGTAAAAAAGTTTTATCACAGTCAATTTTATTACTAATATATAGTCACAGTCTTCACTTAACACGATGGTTTTAAAAACTATGGCAATGGTTAGAGGAACATGAAGATACATTTTGAAAAAAGAAAGGAAGAACTAGGGAGGAGCGGATGATGAGCTTTTTGGCGAGTACCAATGTAGTGTGTAGTGTACGCTCATGAGTACTAGGAATCATACAGATTGGGTAGGGTTTCCAGTTCTACCATGTACTAGCTACGTGACCTCAGTTCTTCCATTTAACAAGCTGATATGAAGAAAAAACAAACAATACCTGTAAAATATTTCATGTTCAAAAAATGCTTGCTCTCGGTACCGTTGTAATTAACCTAGAAAGCATTATGTTGAACCTTTAACTTTGATTAGAGTCTAATGAAAATGCAAAAGGAAATGCTAGGCTTTATTCCAAGCTTGTTGGAAAAATACAAGCCCATTAGAAACAATCAGTAAACAAGAAAGACCTTAAGCTCTATGGGCCTCATAAACCTAGATCTACTTTGGAGATTTCTTATGTGGATGATTTTTAAAAATCAGTTTCAGTGAAATAGCTTCTTTTTGGATGTTTGGTGCTCTGAAGAGTTTTTAATTTTGCAAGGCTTTGTTTCTCATTTCTCATAATTCGTGTGAAAGGTTGGTGTCCTTATTTTTCAAAAGTGTTGTTACATCTTTGTTATGCTTTAAACAGAATTAAATCCTGAAATTCAAAAAAAGTTATTGGTATTTAGGTTAAAAAAAACATCTTCAGGGTAGAGTTGAGGTAGATTTTATTCTTCTAATGAGTTTCAGAGGGAAATTTTAGGTTTGTTTTCAGGATTTTTATTTCGTAAAATGAGAGTCCTTTTTGTCTCTGGTTTGAGGATGTGGTGCTGCCTGCGTGGGTCAATAGAGGAAATGATGAAATAAAGAAACTTAACTGTTACACTCTCCTCCTAGGAGGTAGAGAGGCAGCTGCAGCTTTTCTCCAAGCCTCACTCCATTAGTTACTTCAGGATTTATTAATCCTGATATGGAAATGTTCCTTGGGGCCGGTCGTCTCATTCTCCTCCCCGTTTCTCTTGTCTTACAGTTTTCAGTGTAAGTTCAATTTGGATTTGAGCCTTTATCCTGGATATTACTGCTTGGATGACCTTAAGCATCTCTTTTAAATTTGTACTTTTTCACTGGTTGCTGGAGACATATCTTCATAAATGTGCACCTTAACATGTATTTGCAGAGAGTAAGATATGGGAAAGATGTCTAAGGGGCTTTTCAAGGAACTGAAATTTAGAGAGGTGAAGTGACTTCCCTAAGACCACACAACTGACCTGTGAAAAATTCAGTTGATTCAGAGTCTCCTGACTTGTGGCCCAGTATTCTACCCATAAAAGCATTGTCTTCCTGGGGATTTAGAGAGCAGGGGAAGGATCCGCTTATGTCATCTTCTACAGTGAAATAGTTCAACATTCTTCAGAAAGACCCTAGACAGACTTGGCGGCTTACTCCCGGGCCGCCTCATCTTCTTCTCCCTAGCTTCTTCGGTGCTCTGCCCCCTTCACCTTCAGGCCCCAGGTTAAAACTGTGGAGTCATGAAAGTGCCTTATTCTCCTCCACCCCACATGTAATTTTCTGGAATTTCTGTTAGTTTTACTATGTAAGTAGCTTTCAGTCTTATCTACTGTCTGTCTATACATCTCAGGTCAATATTTCTTTTTAAGGTTGTGAAGAAAAGGCTTTATTGGGAAACTTAGAAAAAGGGAAACATAGGGGAAAGGTTCTGCTAGTCAGAAGGGGGACCCAGAAATATGAGTTGCCCATGAGGCTCAGTGTGTAGGGGTTTTATTGTGTTTCTGGTTAAGGGGCTGTCCTATGCTAAGCAGCTCCGTTGCTAGGGCTGGTTGCTAGGTTCTCCACTCTTAAACCTGTACTGAAGCTCACCCTTAACTACTTGCCCCTTAAAGATCTTTCTCTTGGACTTCTGGTCAAGATGGCCACAGAGTAGGAGCCCTAGAACAGCTATCCCTAAAGAAATAAGAAAGTACAGGTGGAATCTTAAACATAGTCAAAGGTGTAGAGGTAAAAACAAAGCCCGGTGACCACAGGCTGCAGTAGCCCTGTGTGGGGCCCTCTTACCCACCCACATGGCAGTGTGAGCCAGGAAGGTGACTGGAAAAGAAGCAGCTGGCTCCCCCCTCTAGCCCAGTGAGGAGAGGGGTCAGTCAGAGGTCCATGGTTTACACAAAGCCACAGAGGTGAGCGGACTGCAAATTTTCCAACCCTCGTAACCCAAGTAGCAGAGTAACAGAGAACCATGACAGCCCTCCAAGCAGGTAGCAAAAGGGACCAGCACCAACATGGAGGGAGCTGGGGCCTCACATGGGGAGCACAGAGAGCAGCACATCCCCAACTGTGCCCTACTGGGACGGCAGACCTGGAGAGGCATACATCCTGGCCAGCCGGAACTGCCGGGGAGCCCCTGAAGCAGTATACCCCCGACTATGCCCTGTTGGGATGGTGGCCCATGAGAGGTGCACACCCTGCCCTTCCAGGACTGAGAGAGGAGTTCTTAAAGCTGCGCACTCCAGCTGTGCCCTGCTGTGATGGCAGGACTGCAAGAAGAGTGTCCAGCCCAACCAGGACCCAGTAGAAGTTGGAGAGGAGCACTTGAGGAGAGGAACTGAATCCTAATCTGCCCTTTCGCTACTCCACCTCCTCTGGTATTTGAACTGATAAGTATCAATAACTTTCATCCATATAGAAAGACGATAAAGACATATTATCTGTACACTGTTTGGCTAGAAACAGGTCAGTAACCCAGTTCTATGTGTGTATTTCTACCAATAAGATAGTGGTGACATGAATAAATTCCTTTTATACGTCATCACCATTGTACATAGAAATCACCATGACTAGTTTGGATGGTAATTAGTATGCTAAGTGGGGACTGGGTGCATACTAATACTGGGTTAGTATAAATATATAATTAGTAGGTAACTAAAATAAATAAAAGTAGTATAATGGATGAATCTAAAACAATATAGAACCTTATTATTTTAAGGTTTGTGTCATACTACCAATATCAACAGTACAATTCAGTAAGTCAACTCTAGGTTCAATTAGATGTATAGGGAACGTATATAGTAAATATTACTGTTGTGAGAAGATTATATACAATGTTATTAAACTCTGCTAATTAGTTGTTAATATTAGAGATTATTGTAACAGTAAACCTTTATTCAAATTATAGATGCTAACATTATTAACGGTCTTCATATTTAAGTTACATTAACAAATATTCTGTCAACATAACAGAACAGAAATAGTCTAATTTAGGAATCTCAGGAAAAAAAAATAGCCCCTCAACAATACTGGAGGCTCAACTCACTGAAACAGAACCATGAGGGAATGATATAATAAATCACCTGCAGAAAGACCTAACACCCCAGAAAACAAAACCAGGGGTCTTGAAATAGCTCAAAGATGAAAAGGACAAAAAAGATGATAATTACAAGGGTCCAAAATTTTTAGAATTAAAATGAGAAGTGAAACAGGAAATGAAGGATCTACGCTGGGACATAGCTATGCTATCAGCAAACATTGACAAGAAATTGGAGGAAGACGAAGAAGAGACAAACCAGAAGATAATGAAGGTAAAACAAGAAATTAGAGAAGAATAGAGCAGAGATACAAAAATATTGAAACAGACATTCAGGATGTGAAAAACACACAGGAAAAAATAAGTAACCAGTTTGAAAATTATGAGAACATAATATCACACATAGAAGATTAAAGTGGATGAGCTGGGACATATAGGCCATAAAGGATGCAAAACAAAAAGGAAGAAAGAGAGTGGTTACAACAGCTGACGGGTGACTCAAAGAGAAACAACCTCAGAATTAAGGCAGTGTAGGAGAAAACTGAGGACAAAACAATAGGCTTAAAGGTCATGTTCAATGACATTATGGAAGAAAATTCCCGAATCTAGGTAAAGAAATGAACATTGAGCTACTGCAGGCATATAGAACACCAAACAACTTTGATCAGAAGAGAACCTCATCATGACACATCATAATTAAAATACTAGAGACTTAACACAAAGAGAGAATATTAAAAACTGTAAAAGATAAATAGAGGGTGACTTACAGAGATAAGGCCATTAGGATGACTGCAGATTTCTCAACCCAGACCCTAAAAGATAGGAGATCATGAAGCAGTATCATCCAAATAATAAGAGTGCACACATGCCAACCCAGGCTGCTATATCCCACAAAATTATCTTTTATATTAGAGGGAGAAATTAAAACTTTCCATGATATAGAAAGCTTAAAGAAATTTGCAGCCACTAAGCCAGCACTGCAGAGAATACTTAAAGGAAACTTAGAAGGTAAAAGGGAGGCCAACAACACCAAAGATCCCAGAGAAAAAGAGACAACAGATATGGGGAATGAGCTCAGAAAAGAGTAAGTGAAGTAAATCATGCTGAGAAATCATAATAGTGGCAGGCGTACCAGATATACCTTGATAATTATTCTGAACATGAATGGCCTCAGTTTACCTACTAAATGACATAGACTGGCTGACTGGATCAAAAATAAGAAACCCACAATTTGCTGCTTACAAGAGACACACTTTACCCACAAGGAAACTCATAAACTGAAAATCAAAGGATGCAATTCAATATTAAGTGCAACAGGGACTACGAAACAAGCAGGGGTATCTCTGTTAGTCTCAGAGTCATCAGATTTCAAAACAAAATAGGTTAGGAGAGACAAAGATGGTCACTAAGTACTGGTTAAAGGAAAAAATAGAACAGGAAGAATTCACAATTATCAATATATATGCTCTCAACTCTTTACAATTATGTAAACTAAAAATTATTGGATCTGAAAGGTCATACAGGCACAAGTATAATTATAGCAGGGGACTTAAATGATCCACTGTCACAGATAGACAGAGCAACCAGACAGAAAATCCACAAACATATGCAACAGTTAAATGACATGATAGAAAACTTGGACCTAACAGATGTTTACAGAGTTTTCCACCCAAAATCAAAAGAATACATGTTCTTCTCAGCAGCACATGGAACATTTTCTAAAATAGATCATATTTTAGCTCATAAGTCATGCTTAAATACAAAGGAATAGAAATAACTTCTTATATACTTTCAGATTATAGTGGAATAAAATTGGACCTTAACAGCAAAAGAAACAGAGGAAATACACACACATATGGAGACTAAACAACTTACTATTGCCTAAACAATGGATCACAGAAGAAATCAGAGAAGAAATCAAAAACTTCGTAGAGTTAAATGATGAAGGAAGTACCTCATATCAGAATCTATGGGACACAATTAAAGCAGTACTTAGGTGGAAATACATAGCCATAAGAGCACATATCAAAAGCACAGAACAGTCACAAATAAGCACAATAATAATGCACATTAAGGTTGTAGAGAAACAAGGACTATCTAAGCCAAAAAGCAGTAGAAGAAAAGAAATTATAAAGATCAGTTCTGAAATTAATGAAATTGAAAATAAAAAGATCAATGAGTCAAAGAGCTGGTTCTTTTAAAGAATAAACAAAATTGACAAACCTCTAGCTAAACTCACCAGAAGAAGGAAAGAAAAAGCATAGATTAATGCACTTAGAAATGAAAAGGGTGGAATCACAACATACTCTGCAAAAATTCAGAATATTATTAGAAAGTATTTTGAACACCTCTGTTTTAACCAGTTAGAGAATTGGGAAGAAATAGATGAATTTCTAGACACACACACAATACCAAAATTGAACAAAGAAGACATAAAAATAATTCCATTGCATACACAGAAATTATAGCAGTAATAAAAGCTCTACCTGCAAATAAAAGCCCAGGACCAGATGGATTCACAACAGAATTTTTTCAGTACTTCAGGGAAGAACAAACTTTTCAAATTGTTCCATAAAGTTGAAAGAGAAGAAATACTAGCAAACTCACTTCTGGAAGTTAGCATCACCTTAGTCCCAAAACCAGACAAAGACTTAACCAGGAAGAAAAATTACAGACCAGTATCCTTAATGAATAGAAATGAATAAATTCTTAATAAGGTTCTTGCAAATAGAATCCAGCAAATAATCAGAAAGATCATGTACCATGATCAAGTGGGGTTCATTCCTGGTATGCAAGGCTGGTTCAACATATGTAAATCAATGTAATACATCACATCAGCAAAAGCAAAAAAGACCACACGATCATCTCACTTGATGCAGAAAAAGTCTTTGATAAAATTCAGCACCCTCTCATGATAAAAACTCTGAGAAAAATAGATAGAGAAGGGCCTTATCTCAAACTCATAGAAGCCATATAAGCCAAACTTACTACAAATATTGTAGCAAATGGAGAAAAATTGAAGGCATTTCTTCTCAAATCAGGAACACGACAAGGCTGACCACTCTCACCATTCCTATTCAACATAGTCCTTGAAACACTTGTAATAGCAATCAGTCAAGAAAATGAAATAAAGGGAATATACATTGGAAGGGAAGAAGTCAAACTATCCTTATTTGCAGATTATATGATTATCTACGTAGAAGACCCCCAAAACTACTGTGAAATCTTGGAAATAATAAACAAATTCAGTCAAATCACAGGCTACATAATCAATGCTAAAAATAAATAGCTTTTCTCTACACCTACAATGAACTCACTGAGAAGGAGCTCAGAAGAATAATACCATATTCAATAGCTCAGCAAAAAATTAAATGCTTAGGAGTATACCTAATCAAGAAAGTGAAGGACCTATATAAAGAAAACTACATTACACTAAAAAAAGAAGTTGTAGATGACATCAGAAAGTGGAAAGACATTTCCTGTTCTTCAATAGGCAGAATCCATATGGTCAAAATGACTATACTGTCAAAATTTATATACAGATTCAGTGCAATTCTTATCAAAATAGCAACAATTTTTTCACAGAACTTGAAAAAATAATTTTTAAATCCATGCAAAACCAAAGGAGACCTGGAATAGCCAAAGCAATCTTGAATAATAAGACTAAGACCAGAGGCATTACAATACCAGACATCAAGTTGTACTATAAAGCAATAGTTGTAAAAATTATAAGGTACTGGCACAAAAATAGACACAGAGCAGTGGAACAGAATTGAGGATTCAGAGACAAACTCAAATACCCTTAGCTACTTAATCTTAAAGGAGCCAAAAGTGTACACTGAAAAAAGGATAGCCTCTTCAACAAATGATGCTGTGAAAATTGGACACCCATATGCAGAAGAATGAATACAGACACACACCTGTCACCATGCACCAAAATTAAAGTTGATTCAAGACATAGATATTAAAACTGAAACACTAACCCTCCTGGTAGAAAAATTAGGCAATTGTCTAAAAGATGTAGGTGTAGTCAAGGACTTTCTTAACAAGACAATAAAAACAAAAGAAATACCCCCAGAATTAATAAATAGGATTATGTCAAATTAAAATGTTTCTGCATGGCAAAGGAAATTATCAACAGTGTAAAAAGAGAACCAACAGACTGTGAAAAAATATTCACCACCAATACTTCAGATAGGAGGCTCATAACCAGAATATACAGGGATCCGAAGAAAAGTAAACCCGTCAAAATCAAAGATCTAATTGAAAAATGGGCAAAAGAAATGAATAGGTATTTCTTAGATGCAGAAGTTCAAATGACAAGTAAATACATGAAAATGTGTTTAACATCTTTAGCCATTAGATAAATGCAAATCAAACGTCACTAAGACAACTTCTAACTCCAGAGAGAATGGCATATATCAAGAACATGAACAGCCACCAATGTTGGCAAGGCTGTGGGGAAAAAGGAACCCTCCTGCACTGCTGGTGGGAATGTAAACTGGTACAACCAGGATGGAAAGCAGTATGGAAGTTTCTCAAAAGACTGAAAATAAATACCCCTTCTATCCAGAGTTACCTCTTCTTCAAATTTTCCAAAAAGAATTAAACACAACATATAACAGAGAAACATGTACACCCATGTTCATAGCAGCACAACTAACAATAGCTAAAATGTGGAAGATGCCAGAATACCCACCAACAGACCAGTGGATACATAAATTGCAGTATTTATACACAATGGAATACTATTCATCTATAAAGATAGATAAGTTGGAGACTTTTGTAGGTAAATGGAGGCAACTTCAGACCATCATGCTTAGTGAAATGAATCAGAAGCAGAAGGTGAAATACTGAATGGTTTCTTTGATATGAGAAACCCAGATCACAGTTATTTCATAGAACTTATTGTGGGGAATAATGAGAACTTGAGGGCAGAGGGAGGGTCAAAAAGGAAGAGGAGAAGGGTTTTTAATTTTGCCATGATATGTATATGCACAAAATACTCAAGATCAATGTAAACTTTATGTATTGCACTTATACATATTAATAAAATGGGGGGAAAAGATCTTTCTATTGTCTAAGTTCTGGGGAGTGGTGACCTACAGGATTCCAGTGAATTCTTTGTTTCTGGGGTACCCTGTATCCTTAACTACCTACAACCTTACTGCTTTCTCTCACAATTTCCCCTTGGAGTTTTTTCCCCCATTTTATTGATATGTATACGTGCAAAATTTAAGGTTTACAATGGAGTTGAGCCTTTTATGTACATATGTATCTTGTCAAGGTGACAAGAGCTTGCCCACTCTCCTTTTGTCCTGCCCCCTACCCTCCCCTCTCTCCCTCCTCCCCTACCTGACCCCCCTGTTTTACTTTGTTTTTCATTTTAAGTTCTATAGGAGTTGTGCTCTGGAACTCTCATATCAGAGAGACCATTCAATGTTTCACCTTATGCTTCTGACTCTCTTCATAAGCATGATGTTCTCAAGTTTCTTCCATTTGCCTGCAAAAGCCTCCACGCTGTTGGACTTTATAGATGCATGGTATTCCATTGTGTACAAATACCATAGTTTGTGTATCCATTGGTCTGTTGATGGGTATTTTGATGACTTCCATATTTTAGCTATTGTCAGTTGTGCTGCTATGAACATGGGTATACAAATATCTCTGTTGTGTGTTGTTTTGACCTCTTTTGGATATATTCCCAGGAGGGGTGTCGCTGAATCGAAGGGGACATTTATTTCTAGTCTTTTGAGAGCTCTCCATACTGCTTTCCAAAGGAGTTGTACAAATTTATATTCCCACCAGCAGTGCAGGAGGGTTCCTTTCTCCCCGAAGCCATGCCAGCACTGATTACTACTTGACTTATTGATATAGGCCATTCTCACTGGGGTGAGATGGTGTCTTAGCATTGTTTTGATTTGCATTTCTCTTATGGCTAGAGATGTTGAACATCTTTTCATGCATCTATTGGCCTTTTGCCTTTCTTCATGAGTGAACTGTCTCTTCATTTCATTTGTCCACTTTTCAAGAGGATCCTTTATTTTGGTAGGCTTACTTTTCTTCAGTTCCTTGTATATTCCAGTTATAAGCTTCTTATCTGAGATGTTGGTGGTAAATATTTTTTCTCACTCTGTTGGTTCTCTTTTGACAATGTTAATAGTTTCCTTTGCTGTACAGAAACTGTTTAATTTGACAAGATCCCATTTGTTGATAATGGGGATAATTTCTTTTGCTCTTGGTGTCTTGTCAAGAAAGTCTTTACCTACCCCTATCTCTTTTAGGAATTTGCCTAATTTGTCTTCTAGAAGGTTTAGTGTTTCATTTTTAATGTCTAGGTCTTTGATCCACTTTGATTTGATTTTGGTGCATGGTGATAGGTGATAGTTTCATTCTTCTACATGTGGATGTCCAGTTTTCCCAGCACCATTTGTTGAACATGCTGTCCTTTTCCCATTGTATGCCTTTGGCCCCTTTGTCGAAGATTAAGTAATTGAGGATATTTGGGTTTGTCTCTGCATCTTCAATTCTGTTCCACTGGTCTGCCTGTCTATTTTTGTGCCAGTACCAAATTGTTTTTACAACTATGGCTTTATAGCATAGCCTGATGTCTGGAACTGTAATGCCTCCTGCTTTGGTCTTGTTGCTCAGAATTTGTTTGGCTATTCTTGATCTCTATTGGCTCTGTATGAATTTAAGGATTGTTGTTTCAAGTTCTTTGAAGAAACTTGTAGGTATTTTGATAGGAATTGCATTGAATCTGTATATGTTTCAGTACTATAGTCATTTTGACTATATTTATTTTCCCTGTCCAAGAGCAGGGGATACCTTTCCATTTTCTAGTGTCTCCTATAACTTCTTTCTTCAATGTAATGTATATTTCTTTATATAGGTCTTTCACTTCTTTGGTTAGGTATACACCTATGTATTTAATTTTTTGCTGAGCTATTGAGAATGGAATTGTTTTTCTGAGTTCTTGCTCAATAATTTTATCGTTAGTATAGAGAAAAGCTATTGATTTTTTAGTGTTAATTTTGTAGCCTGTGACTTGGCTAAATTTTTTTATTATTTCTAGGAGTTTCGTAATGGAGTTTTTAGGGTCTTCCATGTAGATAATCATATTGTCTGCAAATAAGGAAAGTTTGACCTCCTCCTTTCCAATGCACATTCCCTTTATTTCTTTTTCTTGTCTGATTGCTATGGCCAGTGTTTCAAGAACTATGTTGAATAGAAGTGGTGAGAGTGGGCTTCCTTGTCTTGTTCCTGATTTGAGAGGGAACGATTTCAACTTTTCTCCATTTACTATGATATTTGCAGTAGGTTTAGCATATATGGCTTCTATGAGTTTTAGGTAGGGCCCTTCTATACCTATTTTTCTCAGTGTTTTTATCACGTAGGGGTGCTGGATTTTGTCAAAGGCTTTTTCTGCATCAATAGAGATGATCATGTGGTTTTTCTTTTCGCTTTTGTTAATATGGTGTATTACATTGATTTACATATGTTGAACTAGCCTTGCATCTCAGGGATGAAACCCACTTGATCATGGTGTATGATTTTTCTGATTACTTGTTGGATCTGTTTGCCAGAATCTTATTGAGGATTTTTGCATCTATATTCATTAAGGATATTGGTCTGTAATTTTCCTTCCTAGTTAAGTCTTTGTCTGGTTTTGGGACTAGTGTGATGCTAGCCTCGTGAAATGAGTTTGGTAGCATTCCTTCACTTTCTACTTTGTGAAATAGTTTGAGGAGAATTGGAGTAAGTTCTTCCCTAAAGTACTGAAAAAATTCTGCTGTTAATCCATCTGGGCCTGGACTTTTGTTTGTAGGTATAGCTTTTATTACTGCTTTGATTTCTGAGTGCATGATGGGGTTGTTCAAGATTTTTATATCTTCCTCCTTTAATTTTGGTATTTTATATGTATCTAGAATGTCATCCATTTCTTCCCAGTTCTCAAATTCGTTAGAATATAGGTGTTCAAAGTAATTTCTTATAATATTCTGGATTTCTGCAGAGTCTTTTGCAACTTCACCCTTTTTGTTTCTAAATGTGCTAATCTGCGCCTTTTCTTTCCTTTTCTTGATGAGGTTGGCAAGAGTTTTGTTGATTTTATTAATTCTTTTGAAGAACCAGCTCTTTGACTCATTGATATTTTTTCTTGTCTTTTTAATTTCAATCTCATTTATTTCAGATTTGATCTTTATAATTTCTTCTCTTCTACTGCCTTTTGGGTAAAGTTGTTCCTGTTTCTCTAGGTCCTTGAGGTGCATCATTAGCGAATTTATTTATGACTGTTCTGTTCCTTTGATGTGTGCGTTTATGGCTATGAATTTTCCTCTAAAGACTGCTTTCATTGTGTCCCACAGATTTTGATATGATGTACTTCCATCGTTGTTTAACTCTATGAAGTTTTTGATTTCTTCTCTGATTTCTTCCGTGATCCATTGTTTGGTCAGTAGTAAGTTATTAAGTTTCCATGTGTTTGTGTATTTTCTTCTGTTTCTGCTGCTGTTCAGTTGCAGCCTTATTCCACTATGGTCTGAGAGTATGCAGAGAACTATTTCTATCCCTTTGTACTTGTTTAAGCATGACTTATGTCCTGGGACGTGGTCTATTTTAGAAAATGTTCCATGTGCTGCTGAGAAGAACGTGTAGTCAGTTGATGTTGGGGACTGTAAATGTCTGTTATGTCCAAGTTTTCTATAGTATCTTTCAGCAGTTGTATATCTTTGTGGATTTTTTGTTTGGTTGATATATCTATTTGTGCTAGTGGATTATTAAAGTCCCCTACTATAATTGTGTTGGGGCCTATGTTTCCTTTCAAATCTAGTAATTTTTGGTTTACATAATTGGGTGCTCCAGAGTTAGGTGCATATATATTGATAATTGTGATTTCTTCCTGTTCTAATGTTCCTTTCACCAGTATGTAGTGTCCATCTTTGTCTCTCTTCACCTGTTTTCTTTTGAAATCAGATGAGTCTGAGATTAATATAGCTACCCCTGCTTGTTTTCTTTGACCTGTTGGATGAAATATTGAACTCCAGCCTTTTATTTTCAGTCTGTGAGTTTCCTTGTGGGTGAAGTATGTCTTTTGTAGGCAGCAAATTGTGGGTTTATGTTTTTTGATCCAGTTAGTTTGTCTATATCTTTTGATCAGTGAGTTGAGGCCGTTCACATTTAGGGTAATTGTTGAGGTATGTTTGGTGTGTCCTGCCATCATTGTAGTTTTCCCCTGTTGTTTACTGGCTTTACTTTTTTCTCAGCTCATTCTCCTCTGGCTTTTTTCTCTCTTTCCTTTTCTCTCGGGTCTCTTGTGTCATTGTCCTCTCATTCGCTATCTAAGTTTCCTTTGAGAATTCTCTGCAGTGATGGCTTAGTGGCTGCAAGTTTCTTTAAACTTTCTATATCATGGAGGATTTTAATTTCTCCCTCTAGTTTAAAAGATAGTTTTGCTGGATATAGTAGTCTCGGTTGAAATTTGTGTTCTTTTAGTGTTTGAATGACATTGCTCCATGGTCTCCTGGCTTTTAGAGTCTGGGTTGAGAAGTCTGCAATCATCCTGATGGGCTTACCATTGTAGGTGGCCTTCTGCTTTTCTTACCGCTTTCAATATTCTCTCTTTGTTTTGGGTATCTAGTACTTTAATTATGATATGTCAGGTGAGGTTCTCTTCTGATCAATATTGCATGGTGTTTTAAATGCCTGAAGTAGTTTGATATTCATTTCTCTTCTTAGATTTGGGAAATTTTCTTCCATAATTTCCTTGAATATGACTTTTAATCCTTTTGTTTTTGTCCTCGGTCTTCTCTTGAATTCCCATAATTCTTAAGGTGTTTCTTTTTGAATCGTCTATCAGCCGTTGTAATGATTCACTTTCTTCTTTTTTTACTTTGTGATCTTTATGGACTTTCTTTTCCCACTGCATCATTTTGTCTTCTAGGTCTGATAATCTATTTTGAAATTGTTCGATATCGTTGCTTATTTTGATCTGTGTGTTTTTCACTTTCTGTATATCTGCATTTTTAAAATGTCTCTGTTGTGTTCTTCTCTTATTTCTTGTATGGTCTTCATTATCTTCTGGTTCATTTCTTCTTTGATCTCCTCTACTTGCTTCTCCAAGCTTGCTTTTAGCTTAGCTAGGTCTTGGCGTCACTCTTGATCTTTCATGTTCGTTTCCTGCATCATTTCTTGCTGTAATTCCTGTGTTAATTCTTGCTTTAATTCCTGCTTTAATTCGATGTATTTCTGGGCCCAGAAATTACCAACATTTGTGTCATTTTCAGCTTTAATTTTTGCATTTTCAGAATTCCTATTATGCTCCTCTGGTATTTTGAGACTTTCTGAAGGAGATTTATTTCCACGTTTCCTCATGGTTCTGTTGTCTTTGGTTGTCTTTGGTTGTCTGTCCCTGGATTCCCCTATGTGTTTCTTCCTGGTACGATTCTCTCCAGCACTGGGAGAACAGAGTTACCGCTAGGGGTGGTGTGGATATCCTGGCCTAGTTCTCACCGAGCCCGGCCTCAGCCATGAAGCCCTAGGCAAGGAGCTTGGAAAATGTCCCTGAAGCTGACGAGCCACCTCTGAAGTGGCCCTGCCTTGTTCTTTCCTAGTCCAGACCCAACTGTGGTCCCCGATGGGATTGGCGTGGAAAATGTCCCCCAAGCCGACCAGCCACCTTAGGAGCCGCCCGGGGTGGTTCTCACTGAGCCTGGTGTCAGCTGTAGATCCCTGAGGGGGAGGGGCGCAGAAAATGTCCTCAAATCTGACCAGCCACCTCAGGATCCTCCCTTTAGTTTTTAACTCAATCTTAAGAAAACGTTTTCTAACTGCTTCCAGTGTTTAAGGTATCTGCTACAGGCATTCCTAGAACCCTTCTGTCCCTGTGTATGTATTTATCACAGTCTGAAACTAGTGTACTCATTTGTGTAAGTACATCATCAATTTTGGTTTTACCATCACATGTATTCCACGAGGACTATCTGTAACAGTGATTTATTTTCACTGTTACACCTCAACATCTAGTATAGTGCCACACATTGCATAGCTCCTCAAAAATATGGTTAATGAATGAATGAAGCTTGTATTCAAGTCTTCCCTAAATGTCCTGTGAGGTGGGCGTCGGGGTTGTCTTATAATTTCAGCACTCTTGGAGGCTGAGGCAAAAGGATTACAAATTCAAGCTCAGCCTCAGCAATTCAGTGACTTTCTAAGATCTTGTCTAAAAATTCAAAAAACTAAAAAGTGAGCAGGGGATATAGCCCAGTGTTGAATGCCCTGGGCTCAATTTTCAGTGCCACAGAAAACAAAAGCTCTTATGAAAACAGATCTTACTTGGCCCTGATCACCCTAGGCCCATTTTTAAAAATACGCGTTTACACTTCCTTTTCACATGTTAATATATGTGAATCTTTTATATTCTCTTCATCCTATGGTCACTTCTATCTTCTATCTTAGCCATCATGATTAATTTTGTTTAATCTGAGTGGCCCAAATAGGAAATAGCAGGGACCTATGTCTGCAAATAAGGGAAGGTCTGGGCAGATCACCCTTTCTGTCTCTCTCTTTGTCTCTCTCTTTTTATTAACTTCTGGAGAAATACCTTTGGTCATAAAAATTAGGGACAGAGTCAGAACAGGAAATAGACCATTATAATTTGCTTTTAAGGCTTGAAATCTTCATAACTCAGGAAAAGAGGTTATAAGACTATAGCTATTCATAGGGTTTTGAATTCATTTATCTGTGAGAATAGTAGTAGTATGGTGGGTTTTGAGACCTTCAGTCAGATCATATCATATGTTTCATACTGTGATAGATTATAATTGAAAATTACTTTAAACTATATCTTATATCTAGTCAAAATTAAGATTGATAAATGGGCTGGGCATGGTGGCACATGACTGTAATCTCAGCACTTGAGAGGCAGCAGCAGAAAGATGGTGGTGAATCTGAGTTCAAGACCTCAGACTGTGACCCTGTCTCAAAAAACAGAAAAAGATTGCTAGTAGATGGTTGGGACTTGCAGTAGTGTGTCTTCCCAGATGAGTGTAGAACAGATCACACAAATTACTGGCCAGAGGCTGAGATGGGATGGGGAAACTCTGAGGTTTTCCCTGGGGCAGCTGGGAGAAACTCCATGCGCCCCAAATTTGGCATCGTGAAACCAGGGACTGTCCAAGATAAGACAGCCAGCGTCTTTGCTCTAGGGCTTAGGCAATAACATCAATCCTTCTATTACTGTAGAGAGTATATAGGCACTTGCACGTGGGTGCGTGGGAAGAGATGATCTATGCAACTTTCTTTTTCTCTAAAGAATGGGTACATCACATTGCAGTCTGTCAGTCTGTAATCTGACCCAACTTTGAAAGAGGAATATTTCCTTTAAAATGTAATAATTTTGGAAAAATGCCCAGTGGAACTGCAGCTGGGTCAAATGGGTTTTTATTTTCAGCTTTCTAAGGAATCTACAAACTGCTTTCTATAGTGATTGATCTAGATTGCAATCCCACTAACAGAGTAAAAGCATTCCTTTTTTTTCCCCACAGCCTTTCCAATACTTACTGTTTTTTGAGTTTTTAATGTAAGCCATTCTCAATGGAATGAGATGGAATCTCTCTCTCTCTCTCTCTTTCTCTTTCTGTGAATGTGTGTGTGTGTGTGTGTGTGTGTGTGTGTGTGTGTGTGTGTGTGTGTGTGTTTTGTGACAGAATCTTGTTCTGTAGTCGATGTTGATCCTGAATTCACTATGTAGCTTAAGCTGGCCTGGAAAGCACAGCAAACCTTATGCCTCAACCTCCCAAGTGCTGGGGTAACAGCCCGGTTTATGGTAACTTCAGGCCTTGCTCTTGCTAGATAAGTGCAGTAACCACTCTGATGTTCCTACAGCCTTCATTGTTGTTTTGGTTTGCGTCTCTCTGATGGCCAGTGATGTTGAATGCTTTTTCATGTGTTTGTTAACCTTTTGTACTTCCTCTTCTGAGAAGTTTCTTTTCATTTCATTTGTCCATTTCTTAATGAGTTCATTTTTGAATTCTTTATAGAATCTAGCTATTAATTCTCTGTCTGAGGTATCACTGATAAAATGTTTCTCCCATTCTGTTTACTGTTTATTCACCCTGTTGATTGTTTCCTTTGTCATGTGAAAGCTTTTTAGTTTGATGTTCTCATTTGTTGATTCTCTTGGTTATTGCTTGTGCAGTTGGCATTCTATTCAGGAAATCCTGTCCTGTCCCTATGTCTTCCAGTGTTTTACCTATTTTTGTCTTCTGGCATTTTCAATTTCTGTTTTGATACCTATCTCTTTTATCCATTTTGATTTGATTTTAGTATATGATGACAGATAAGGGTCTAGTTTCATTCTCCTACATGTGGGTGTCCAGTTTTCCCAGCACCATTTGTTGAAGATGCTGTGTTTCTCTAGCATATGGTTTTGGCCCCTTTGTCAAAGGTCAGTGACTGAGGGTGTTTGGATTTGTTCCTGTGCCCTCAATTCTGTTCCATTGATCTTTCTGTCTTCTCTTATACAAGTACCATGTGATTTAATAACTCTTGCTTTGTGATATATTTTGCAGTCTGGAATTGTGACTCCTCCAGCTTTGCCCTTGTTGCTTAGAATTGCTTTGGAAATTCTGTGTCTTTTCTGGTTCTATATAAGTTTTAGAGTTGTTTTTTCTTGTTCTGTGAGTAATTTGATTGGTATTGTGTTGAATGTAGATACTAGTTTTGGAAGGATAGCCACTTTGACAATAGTAATTCTTTCTATCCAGGAGCAAGGGCTGTCTTTCCATTTTCTAGAGTCCTTTTCAGGCTCTTTCGTTGGGGTTCTATAGTTTTCTCTGTACAGATCTTTCACTTCTTTGGTAAGATTTGTTACTAAGTATTTTGTTCTATTCCTATTTTTTATTTTTGTGCTATTGAAGTGGGGTTCAGTTCTTAATTTCCTTCTCACTGAATTTGTTATTGGTATATAGGACTGCTATTGATTTTGTAAGTGTTGATTTTTGTAACCTGCTACTTTGCTGAATTTGCTAACTAGTTCTAAGAGACTTCTGGGGGATTTTTTTGATCTTTGATACAGAGTATCATGTCATTTGCAAATAGAGATATCTTAACTTCTTCCTTTCAAACTCATACTTCTTAGTTTCTTTTGCACATAGCAGAATTCATAACAGTGGAATCCTGCAGAAAAACCTACATGCCTATCAACAGAGGAATGAGTACAAAAATATGGTATTTACATACAATGGAGTATTATGCAGCCATTAGGAAAGAGAGATTTAAAATATCTGGAAGAAAATGGGGATACTTTATGTCAATAATGTTCAGTGAAATGGACCAGACATAAAATATTAAGCATTGTCTCTCATATGAAAGTGCCATAAATACATGCATAAAATATCCTAACATAAGAGAGGATATAAGGAGGGGAGATAGACTACTAGGACAGGGAGGAGACACTGAGAGTGGGAACAGGAGGGAAAGGGTAGAGGGAGGTAATCAGAGGTCAAATGTAATATATACTGGCATAATTTCCTCACTTTGTAAGTTATCAACATGTTACTGAATCTTCAGTTCATGTATATTCAAAAATAAAATAAAATAATTTACAAAAATATAATTGTAACTAGTACAGCTATAATATCTGCATATGATGATAATACATGAAAGATTAAAATTTCTCACTTTAGCCTCCCTAAAATAATATAAAATATAATCTTAAGTAGAATAATCTTTAATATGCTCCTAGTATTGAACAAGGGGGAATTTTTCTATTTTCTTCCCATTTTTTATTAATAGGCACTGATATTTGCAGTTATTTTAAATTTGGGGATTCTGTGCATATACATATTGCTTTAACTTCATATTTTACCCCTCTCCCTCTGTTGATCCAGCTCCCTTGACTCCCAACATCTTTCCCATTTGACTGTAGTATATTTATACTCTGGATTTCTCCTATTAGAGAGACCATGAAGTATTTAGTCTTCTAAATTTCATTCACTTCATTAACCATAATGTTTTCAAGTTGTGTCCATTTACCCAATGACTTGAATCTGTCATTATGTCAGAATAGTACTCCATTGTGTATATATAAACCACATTTTCTTTATCTATTGATGGATATTTCAGCATCTTTCATGATTTAGGTATATATTATTAGCTGTGCTATTATACACATGGATATGCATGTGTCTTAGTTACTTTTTTATCACTAAGACAGAATACTCAACATCCACAACATTAGGGAGGAAAGATTTATCTTAGCTCACAGTTTCAGAAGGTCTCTGTCCATTCACAGGCAGGTGGCTATAAATGGTGAAACAGGACAGGAACTAAAGAGAGAAGTCCTCATGACATGGAAGAACACAGCAAGTCAGGAAGGAAGGGCAGAATCAACACACAGCCTTCCAGGTCAAGCCCAACCATCCACCCTGTCTTAGTTACTTTCTCATCACTGTGACTCAGTACCTAATATCTACAACTTTAGGGATGAAAGATTTATTTTAGCTTACAGTTTCAGAAAGTCACAGTCCATTCATGGGTGGGTGGCTAGAAAATAGTGGAATCACATGGTAAGGCCATAGCTAGAGCCAGAGCAGGAGCCAGTGATCTGGAGACAGAGATCCTCACAACATGGCAGGGCAAGCCAAGTCTAGAAGGAAGGGCAAAACCAACACACACCCCTCCAGGTCTAGCCCCAAGCCTCTGCTCCTTCCATCTAGGCACCACTTCCCAACAGTGCACAGTATCCATAGGAATATGACATTTTGGGGGACACCCCCTTCCAGCCGGGTCTTTTCTCCCAAAAGTACACAGTATCCATAGATACATGAGAGTTTGGATGTTCACTCCAGATGTAAACCACAATATTGGGCCCCAAAAGACTCATGTTTACCTCCTTATACAGAATGCATTTAGTCCTTCTCCAAGAGTTATTAATGTTTAATAGTTTCAGCACTGCTGAAAAAAAAAGTCCAAGTCCAAACTCTCTTTTCAGACTCAAGGCAAATTCTCAGCTACAAGCTCCTATGAAAATCAAGAAGTTTAGCACTTCTAACATACAATGGCACAGGGTAAATATTCCTATTCCAAAAGGAAGGAATAGGAGGATATAAAGCAATTGGACCAAAACAAATTCTAAACCCAGAAGGGCAAGGCTTAAATCCTGTAGCTCCATGTCCAGCACCCAGAGTAAACTGTGACAGCAGCAAGGTGTAAACTCCAGAGGGCTTGGATGGCCCTGTCTCTACAGTGTTGCCACTGGCCGCATCCTCCATATTTTAACTTTTGAGCTTTTTTTCAGCTGATGATCCACATTTTTGGCATCTTTAAATTTTCAGGGTCTTCACTGCTCCTTAGGTTTCTCCTCCACAGCTTTACACACTGCCCTGCCAGGGCACACTGCTTGGCCTCCAAGGCCATCTGATATCTGGGTGGAATTCTCCATGAACTCACAATTCGTGTACTCTCCAAGTCTGTAAAGCCAGGACCATGTGGATATTGCCAAGATGCACCACTGTGTTGCGCGTATTTTGGCTAGGACAAATGCCATAGAAGCTTGTGAGTTCTTAGATGGTTGAACTCCTGGTGGCTGGACTTTAGCAGATTTTTTTTTTCTTTCGCACTGGTGTATATGTCCCAGAGCAAAGACTTTTGCCTCTCTACACTCTAATTTGTAAAGGATGGGGTCTTGTTGACTTTTGAAATGCCCTCAAGGCGTCTTTCCTATAGTCTTGATTATAAGTACTTTTCTTCTTTTTAATGGTAATCTTTGTAACTTCCTGTGTTCCTTTACCCCTCTACTGCAGGCACTTGTAGTATGGAAAAGCTGTAAATTTTATATATTCTCTGCCACTTTTCCTGCCTTTCACCATAAAGTTGGCTAAAAGCCTCAACTGGTGGCCATGCAACAGCTTGAACATTGGACTGCCTTGAGATTTCTTCCACCAAATTAAGTAGAACACCACCCTTAATCTCAGTTTTAGGCAAAATATCCAGATAAGGACAAAATACCGACAAACTTTCTGCCAGAGCATAGTGTGCATGGCTTTCAGATCACCTACCTGCCAATACAGTTCTTCCCATCTGAAACTTTTTGAACCTGACCTTTTCAATCCACACTTTCATCAGCATCCTGGTGTTCTGAGCTCTGACCCAAATTTCCCATGAAGCATGGTGTCTTAGTTATTTATCTCATCGTTGTGACAAAATACCTTACATTAACAACTTTAGGGAGAAAAAAAAACTATTTAGCTCAGAGTTTCAGAAGGTCTCACACAGTCCATTCATGGGACAGCTGGCAATATTGAAGGCACATGGCACAGGCTGGAGAGCTGCTCAAGGTATTGCAGACAGAAACCAATTGGAGCCCAACCCAAGTTGAAGTCTGTAGATTCTGGCAAGGCTACAGCTTTCCCAGGAAAAAGCTGTAATGATGTTTCTTCCTCCTTCCTGTAATTACTTCAAGCTGCCAGTTGGGCCCTCTATACCCAGGGTAGGTGCCCCTCCCTCACATCTTGGCCCACAGGTTCAGTAACAAACACCTGAAAGCTCTGCCCTGGGTACCCCCCAGTCTTAACAAATAGACACAATTTCTCCAGGTCAAGCCCCAAATATCCAACCCTACCAGCCAAGCCCTACTTCCCAACAGCACACAGTTTCACAGTTATCCTATTACATCCAAATACCTGAGGCTTTGAAGAGACACTCCAGATCCAAACCATAGCCACAGCTCACAGCATTCCAAGCCTTCTCCAGAAAGCATCATCAAACCTTTCCGAACACCTTCCACAAACCATTTCCAAAGGCTTTCAAACCATATGGTGAGGCAAAAATCACAGCAATGATCCATTTCTGGTACCAGTTTCTGTCGTACTTTCTCATTGCTGAGACAGAATAACTGACAACCACAATTTTAGGGAGAAAAGATTAATTTATCTTACAGTTTCAGAAAGTCATAGTCCATTCACCGGTGAGCTACTGGGAACGGTGGAATGGCACAGGGGCTGGAGAGAAAGAGTTCTTGGCATGGCAGAACAAAGCCAAGACTGGGAGGAGGGCCAGAGCCAGCATGCACTCCTGGAAGTCAAGCCCCAAGCATCTGCCTCTTCCAGCCCTGCTTCCCACCCATACACAGTATCCATAGGTACATGAGGCTTTTGGGGGTACACTCCATATCCAAACGACAGTAGCGCGTATCTCTCTTTTGTGGTGCTTTTAACTCTTTTGGAAAGATACCCAGAAGAGGTATTGGTGGGTCAAATGAAATACTTACTTTCAGTTTTTTTGAGGACTCTCCCACTGCTTTCCTTGTAGCTGTACTGGTTTACAGTTCCATCAGCAATTTTGTAAAAGGGTTCCTTTCCCCCCAACCTCACCAGCATCGGTTGCTTTTTGAGTTCTTTATAGAAGATATTCTCACTAGAGAAAGATGGTATCTCAGTGTTGTTTTGATTTTCATTTCTCTGATGGCTAAAGATGTTGAACATTTTCCTGTGTATTTGTGAGCCACTTGTACTTCTGAGAACTGCCTGTTCATTTCAGTTGCCCATTTTTTAATTTCATCTATGATTTTGAGGGATCAATTTTTCTTCAATTTCTTGTATATTCTAGTTATTATCTCTATGTCCAAGTTGTAGGTGGTAAAAATATTTTTTTTTATCCTGTCAGTTCTTTCTTCAGTCTTTTGGTTGTTTCCTTTGCTGAGCAGAAGCTTTTAAAATTTCATATAACCTCATTTGTTGAGTCTGGAGTTATTTATTTCGCATTAAGTGTTCTATTGAGGAAGTTTTGCCCATACCTCCATCATCAAGAATTTTACCTATTTTATCTTTAAGAAGTTCAGTGTTTATTTTTTAATATCTAGGTCATTGATCCACTTTGATTTGATTTTAGTTCATGATGATAGATAAGAATCTAGATCATTATTTTACATGTGGATAACAAGTTTCCCCAGCACCATTTATTGAAGAGGCTGTCCTTTTTCCAGGGTATGTTTTTGGTCCCTTTGTTAAAGATCAGATAGTGAAGGGTACTTAAGGTTTTCTCTGTATCTTCAGTTCTATTCCACTGGTTAACCTATTTTTGTGCCAGTATCATTTAGTTTTTAATTACTGTTGCTTTAAAATATAACTTGATGTCCAGAATCATGGTCAACCTGCTTTTTCTTGTTCAAGATTGCTTTGGCTATTCTGGGTCTATTTAGGTCTGTATGAGTTTTAGGATTATTTTTTCAAGTTCTGTGAAAAATGTTGCTGGTATCTTGATCAGAATTGCATTGAAAATGTATATTAGTTTTGGCAGTATGGCCTTTTTGATAATATTAGTTCTACCCATCCAGAAATGAGATATTTTTTCATTTTATAATGTATTTTTCTGTTTCTCTTTTCAGGACAGTATAGTTTTCTTGTGGTAGTCCTTCACTCTCTTGGCTAGGTTTATTCCTAGGTATCTAATTTTGGGGAGAGGCTATTGAGAATGGGGTTCTTTTTTACATCTCTTTCTCCATGAGTTCACTGTTAGTGTACAGGAATACAATTGATTTTTGTGTTAATTTTATCCTGCAATTTTGTTGAATTTGTTAATTGGTTCTTAGAGACTTCTGATGACATCTTTGGGGTGTTCTATGTAGTCGCTCATGCCATCTGTGAATAAGGATACTTGAACTTCTTCCTTTTCAGTACATATTTCCTTTATTTCATTCTCTTAACTGATTTCTCTAGCTAGCGTTTTGAATGCTGAGTTGAAAAGGAATGGTGAGAGTTTATAGCCTTGTCATGTCTCAGACTTAAGGGGAAATACTTGCAGTCTTTCTCCATTTAGAATAATACTGGGAGTAAGTTTAGCATAAATTACTTCTAGCAGTTTGAGATAAAGTCCTTTTATACCATTTTTTGTCAGGGATTTTGCCATGAATGAATGTTATGTTTTATAAAAGCCTTTTTCTCTACCTATAAATATGATCATATGACTTTGTCCTTGCTTTTATTTATGTGGTGTGTTATGTTAATTAATTAGTATATGTTGAACCATCCTTGCATCCCTGGAATAAAGCCAGCTTGATCAGGATGTATGGTCTTTTAAATGATTCATTGAATTCTTTTCATCAGCCATCTTATTGAGGATTTTTGCATGTACATTCAGTAAGGAAATTGGCCTACAGTTTTCTTTCCATATTAAATCTTCATCTAGTTTTGACATCAAGGTAATGCTAGCTCCTAGAAACAAGTTTGACAATGTTCCTTCTCTTTTAATTTCATGGAACAGTTTGGTAAGTATTGATAAATGGTGTATTGATAGAATTCTGCAGTGTATTGGTAGAATTCTGGTGTATTTGTAGAATTCTGAAGTGAATTTTTCTAGATTTGGACCTTAGTTTATAGGTAGAGACTTTAGTAATGCCCCAGTTTCCACCCTTACGGATTATATTTTCTTGATTCAATTTTGGTATCTTGTATGTGTCTAGGAATATATGTCTTTTCTCCAGATTCTCCAATTTGTTGGAGTATGCATTTTCAAAATATTTAATTACTTTTTGTTGTAAAGCCACTGAGTTACTACTACCTGGGCCAGAAAAATTTGTGGCACAACATATCTTTTACTGTAACATTTACCACACTTTGCTGTTTTTAGGTGGACTTTATTACAATGAGTAATTATTTTTCATGTTTGTCTTTTTATTTGTTGTTTGGCTTTTAGAAAACTGAACATTTATTTCCTACTAGACCTTAAGTTTCATAAGAACAGGAATCTATATTTTGATGTCTTCTTTTTCTGTCCCATCTTGAAGTATCTCTGGTATGGGGCAGGTGCTCAGCAAGCATTTACAAGTATCAGTTAATTCACTAAGTCCTTCAGCAGTCTGGAGGCAGTTACCATTATCATCTCTATTTTATAAATAATGAAACTCAGAGTGGTTAATTGGTTTTCTAGTCAGCAGTTCTAGAGCCAGAAATTGAACCTAATTAGCTTGGATGTATTAATCATTATACTTTCCTGCCACAAAAACAGTGTTTGTTAAAAGAATGAAATCTCGAGACTTGGAGTAGATGATCTAATACGAGGAGTGTTTTGGGGAATTCTTGAAGTCAAATATAGAGGCTATTTGCCTTCCACGTGTGTGATGGCCATAGTCTTTTCTGATACTGTTGATGAGCTAGAACAGGTGACAATTTTTAGGTTCATGCAGTCTTGTGACCTGTTCTGTGTTCTGGGGTGTATTGTTATGTATTGTGTGTGTGTTTAGGCAGGATATTGCTATATTGTCCAGACTGACCTCATAAGACTTTAATGTTCCTTTTACTGTATCTCTCTGAATGTTGGGACTATAGGTATACGACCTGCTGATTTCATTTTTTAAACTAGGTATTTAATTTTTAAACTAATGTACTTATATATTATTTATGCTTATGAATTTTGAAAATGAAGCCAACCACCACAGAATGTTACAAAGAGAGAAGTAAAGTAGAACTCATCCTCACTTATTTTTCCAGGTACCTCGTATATCTCAGTGAGCCTACCCATAATCTCATTATTTTTTCATGTAATTGGGACATGCTATATCATGTGTTCTGACTCTTCTTAGTTAAAAAATGGAAAGGTTTAAGGGGATTTCTGGGTTACCATAGTAGCTTAAACACATAATTTTGCTGTATTTCAACAATTCCCTCAAAGCTAAAGAAAGGGTTTTTATTTTTAAAGAAGACCAATGTATAAGAATGGAACAAATAAAAAAGGAAGCAAAGGTTCTTAAAAATTTTTGACAGAAATGAAGGTGGATGAGTTGCAGTGGAGGCAGAAGATCTGCAAAGGCTGAGTCCCAACCCAGCCACGTGTCCTGACTCAGAGTCTCAATGGCTCAGCAGTTGCCAGCTGAAACTGTGTATATTGCAGCAGTGGGGAGTGTAGGGAGGAGATAATAGGTAACAGGGTTTCTGGACTGGGATTTCAAGGCACAGGTGGAGGCTCAAACTCTGTACTGAAAATGCAGGGTTTAATGAGTATATATGCATAGTGAAGATTCTTCCCTAGAGATTCCCTGCATTCAGCAGCTGGATAGGGGTTCCACGTGGGGGCTAGAAGCCTAGGGAGTCTGGTGTGTGCAAATAAAAAGGTGTAAAAGTAGCAGTGAAAAGTAGCAGTAGGTGTAAACAAAAGAACCCCTGGGTAGAAAAAGATACTGGAAGCAAAAAATTAAAAAGAAAGGTAAGGTGGGAAAATTCTCTGAAAGTAGAGCAAAAAGAAGGAGAAAAAAGAAAACAGAAGGCAATTACAGAATAAGTCCAGAAGGTCCAGTAACCCAATAATAAAAGTCTCAGAAAGACAGAGTGAACTGAGAATATAAAGAACATTTTTGGATCTAAAGGGTATAGGTTTTAGGATGAATTGAGATACTGTCATGGAAGACAGAAACCAGAGATCCATCACCAGGTGTTGTGGTTTGGATCTAGGAAATTCCCCAAAGCCTCATGTATTTGAATATTGTGAAATACCTGTGAATCTCTTGTGCTGTTAAGAGGTGGGACCTGACCCGAAGGGGGTTATGATTACAGGTGCATGGTGGAGGACTGGCATCTGGTAGATCAGTGTATAGGTATGTGGACTGCAAAGATATAAACTCTCACCTCAGCTTCTGCTGAGGTCCCTGATTTTTCCTGTGCAATGCTGTGTGCAGCCATTCTACACCAGACCCCTTCTGTCATCGCCAGCTGCCCATGAATGGATTGAGATCTTCTGAAACTGTAGGCTAAAATAAGTCTTTCCTCCCTTAAGTTGTAGATGTTGAGTGATCTGTCCTAGCAACAAATAAGTAACCAAGACACAGTGTAGCAGAGAATTTCCTGGACAGCAATGGTGATGCTTCAGAGGTGAGAGCAGTCGGTACAGATTGGGACCACATGAGTCCAGACGTGTGGCAAATTCCATTATCACCAACTCCCCTGCCATTTTTCTCATTTTTTTAAAAAAAAATTCTTGTGGTAAAAAACATTTAACAGGACTTACTGTCCTAACCATTTTTAGTTGTCCAGTTCCATAATTTTAGGTATATTCACATCTCTAGAACTTTTTCCATCCTACAAAACTGAATATTTATGTCCCATTAAACAACTCCCCATTTCCTTTCCTCCACAGCTGATAACTTATTCTTTCTGTTTCTGTGAAATTGTTACTTTAGGTACTTTGTATGTGGAATTATACAGTGTTTGTCTTTTTGTGAATGATTTATTTCACTTAGCATAATATCCTCAAGTTCATCGTGTCATAGCACTAGCACGTGGTAGAATTTTCTTCCTTAAGTCTGCATCATGTGTTGTTGTGTACATACCATGTTTTGTGTATCCACTCGTCCATTGATGGACATTTTAGTTGCTTCTACTTCCTAGCTACTCTGAGTAGTTCTGATGAAAATATGAGTGTGCAAATGTTAATTTGAGATCCTGTTTTCAATGAATTTTGACATATACCCAGAAAGGGGATAATTCTATTTTTAATTTTGTGAGAACTACTGTACTGTTTTCTCTTATGATTGCATCATTTACAGTTCCATCAATAGGATATAAGTGTTGCAGTTTTTCTAATCTTCACCAATACTTGATTTTCTTTAATTACTTTTTTACGGCATTCATTTTAATGAATGTGAAGTAATATTGTGGTTTTGATTTGCATTCCTCTACTGATTAGTGATATCAAGCACTTGCAATTATTGGCCATTTGCATATTATACAGGTAGCTGTTCAACACTTAATAAATACCTGAAATATTCAAATTATTAAGAGAAAAGGTGGGGGTTTAGGGGGGTTGGGTTTACAGCTTTAGAGATTTCAGTCTAGTTTGGTAGACCCTATTGCTTTTGGGCTAGTGGTGAGAATAGGTGATGAAACAAAACCATTCGCTTCATGGCCAGGAAGCCAAAGAGAGAAAGAGACCGAAGTTCAACATTTGCCTTTGAGGGCATATCCCTAATGACCTAGTGGCCTTCCACTAAGCCCCTTCCTCTTCTTCTCTGGTACTTTCCGGCCACAAGGCACTGCTAGAATGTGCTGTATAACCACAGGCCCAAAAGCAACAGGGAAATTGGTCATAGACTGAAACCTAAAAAAAGTGAGTCAAAACAGTTTCTTTTTTATAAGTTGATTATCTCAGTTACTTGCCATAATGACAGAGATATGACACATATATCACCATTGAAAAGTGTTTATTCAAGTTGTTTACCTATTTTTCAATCATCATATTTGATTTTTTTTAGTTGTTATATGTGATCCTTATATATTCTGGTATTTACCCATTAGAAGTTACATGATTTACAAATATTTTCGCTCATTCCATCAGTTGCCTTTCCTCCTGTTGATTGTGTTCATTCGTGCACAAGGCTTTTTGCTTTGCATTTTCCTACTTGTCTATTTTTGCTTTTGTTTTCTTAGCTTTTAGTCTTATATTTAAGAAATCATTACCAAATCCAATTTAATGTTGTTTTCTCTCATATTTTCTTTAGGAATTTTATTATTTTGGATCTTTAGTCCATTTGGAGTTAGTTTGTGTAGGTGAATGTGAGCTTTGTCAACTTGAATAACTTAAGAAACACCTCACAAATTAAGAAGGCACAGTTTTGGGTGAGTCTGTGGATGATTGTTGTGAAAGCAAGGAAACTAAGGAAAAATAGCCATCCAGGATGTGGATCGCACCAACAAATAGACCAGTAGCCTGGACAAAATAAAAAAGGGAAGAAGGAACTGTTCCCATTCTGGGAGAGCTCCAGTCTCTGCCATCACCTTTAGACATTGATGTGTAGTACAGACCTAGAAAACAATGAACTTTCAAGCCTTTGACATTGGATTATTGTTGAGTCCTTGACCTCCCTAGTTCTGAAGCTTCGTTCTTTTTGTCTAAGCAGCTGCTGAATCCTCTGGCTTTCCCATATGTGGAAGACCATTTTGGCTTCTTCTGTTTTTGATCTTGCAGATGGCCATTTTGGACTCTTCCACCTCTGATCCTGTATGCCTAATAAATATCCATGCATAATTTTACATATCCATATATTTCCTATTCTGTTTCTCTAGAGAAATTACACTAGTTTATACTGTAAAAACTGTCTGCCTCTTCACACTTTGAGTATGGCATGTTGAGTGTTATCAGCTTTTTAGCTCTCACCCTTTCTCTTACTCAACTCTTTGTTGCTGAGACACATTACCTGACATCCACAATACAAAGGAGAGATTTATTTTAATTCATAGTTTCAGAAGGTTCTAGTACATGCATGGTTGACCAGTAATGGCAGAAGGACCTGGTTTAGAGGAAAGCAGGTCATGACATAATGGAATGGAAGCATAGAGAGAGAGAAAAGAGTAGATCTTGGGTTAAGAATATGCCCTTCTATGCAGCACTTCCAGTAACCTATCCTTCAAACCAGGTTCCACCTCCTAATAGCACATCAACTCTTCAATAGATTAATCCCCTGATCCAATTAACCGCCATAATCCAGTCACCTTTCAAGTATCTAAGGATTTGGGGGACATTTCAGATTCCAACCATAATATTCTGCCCCTTGATCCCCAAAAAACTCATGTTCATTTCATTATGCAAAATGCATTTGGTCCATGTGCAACTGTTACCAGTCTCAACAGTTTCGATTTTGTTGAAAAAGTTCAAACCCTTAGCCTCCTCTGAGGCCCAAGGCAAACTCTTAGCTGTGAGCCCCTGTTAAAAAAAAAAAAAATTGAACACTTCCAACATGCAGTGATACAGAGTAAACAATGAGAGGAATAAGAAGATAAAAGGCAACTGGACTATAGCAAGACTGAAACCCAGCATCTGAGACAACTGTGGCATGATGTGAACTCCAGAGGGCTTGGGCAGCCCTGTCCCTGTGACATTGCCTAATGCAAACATGATGGCTTCCCTTGGGTGACACTGTTGACTGCTTGTGGCTTTCCCTAGCAGATAATCTATGTTGCTGAACTCTCCAATTTCCTGGGGTCTCTACTGTACTTTTTACTTCACACTCATAGCTTCTTGCACTGCCCTCTGAGAGACACAGTGCCTGACGCTTCAGCTTTATTCTGAAGTCTGGATGAAAGTGTCTGTTACCCCATAATTCTTGCCTCTAAAGCCAGCACTCTGTGTATGACATCAGAGCCTGCCACCGGCTAGAGTAATCTGACTGTAGCTATTGATATATCCAAGTACTTAGATGGCTGTACACTGGAAACATTTTTCTAGGTGGCCTTGTGGGTTGCCCTGGGGCTCTTTTTTCAAAGTAAAGTCTTAAAGCATTGATCCTTCAAAAGGAGGGCTCTGTAGATTAATACGTTAAACACTGTATGGTTTCTCGGACTTGGAAAACCCAGAACACAGACATTCTTTGGAACCATATGAAGTGATAGCCAGAGCTGTGGGAAGGGACAGGGAGTGGGTGGGAGGGTAGAAGATGGGAAAGGATTGAGAAGTCGATGTGATACATAGATGTACGAAACACCCAAATTCATTGTAAATACTATGTGTTATATTTGTATATTAATTAAAATAGTGGGAAAAAAAGAAAAGAAAGTTGACAAGGATTTTGTTATTATGTAGACAGAGATCACAGATTAGCACCTGGTAAGAAGATAATATATTGGAATCATGTTGAATATGCTGGAGTTAATTCCTGTTACTTGTGCGGCTCATCTACGTTTTTGATTATTAGCAATTATAATTTTCATTTCAACTCTATAACTTCTTTCTAAAAATACTCTGTCATTTGAAACTTTAAGCAAAATGTATTGTATGCATAATCACATGTGTGTGCATAATACACTTCTAAACCAGCTTTATGTTAAAAAAAAAAGGAGGGATTTGACCAGTTCTTCAGTTCCTGAGATGCCTTCAAGCCATCTTTCCTTTTTCCCTGATGCAAAGCACTTCTTTTTAATGCTAATCTTTTTGGCAAATGTGCTCTCTGTGGCCCCATTTTAGTCGCAGGCACTTTCTTTCTTTCATTCTTTCCTTTTTCTTTTCTTTTCTTGTCTTTTTTTAGGCAGGATAGTTTTTAGGCTCTGATAATTCAGGCTGGTTTTGAACTCACTATGTAGCCTAGGCTGGCCTCGAACTCATGGCAGTTCTCAAGCCTCACCCTTCTGAGTGCTGGGATTACAGGTGTGCGCCACCATGCCTATTTTATGTGGTGCAGGGGAATTGAGCCCCGGGTCTTGTCCTTGCTATTCCTCCAGCCCCGGCACTTGGCACTTCCTTTCTGATGAAACTGTTTTTCTCATTCCTCTATTACTTTATTCCTTTATCCTCTAGTGGCCTATCTTTAGGATGACAGGAGTTCTACCTTCAAGACAGACCTGATCCAGTAAGAATGCTTGCCAGTATTAATAGTTATTAAAGTTTTACTAAGAGTTGCTTCTGAGATACAGCTCTTGGGTTAACTTGCCTAAAAATGAATACTTTCTTCCCCTCTCCAAAGAATATATGAATGTCAGTAAAGAAGAAAATTGCATCATGTAGTGAAGGGGTACGTGGTGGAGATTTATAAGGTAAAAATGAACATGGAAAGGTAATTGCTAAAAAGTAAAAAGTAGTCTCTCTTCATTGTTTATAGAAAGAGGATATCAAAGAACTGTCCATATAATTTCATAAAGTACGTACATTTATCACTGAGAACTTTGCCTTTGCCCTGCCCCAGACAGGAGGATCAACATATTTATGCCCTTAAATGTCTTTGGGAGGAAGGGCTCCATATCTGTCTTCAGAAAACCTTTAAATATCATGACTGCCTGCAGATCAGAGGTGTTTGCTTCACTTAGTAGAAATAATTTCCTTTTCTATTCTGTTATAGATATAGAAGTAGACCCCATAAGTCTCCATAACTGAATAACCTTCATGGAATGTTTGTATTACATCTATGCTGGTTTCTTCAAACTAGAAGAATCTTCTTTGTGATGCATTAATTATTCTATATCCTTAAATAATCTCAAAGCTTTCAAATTTATTTTTTCATATGGTAGCTACAATATTCTTTAGTATTGAAATTCACAACTGAACATTCAATTACTCTAACACAACTTTTAAAGAAACTCGAAACAAAAGGTTTTGTTTTGTCACTGCTAAAATTTCTCATTTTGCACTCTTTGACATATTCTTCAAAATAAATTGCTAGAAGTATGATAAAAACTTTCCCATTTAAGGCTTTTGAGAAATGTTGCTTGCTATTTTTTCCTTCATAAACATTTTCTCTCCTTCCAACCTTGAACCTTCGTGTTCATCAATCAGTAACCACAATCTAACTGCAGACTAACAATAAAAATTCACGGTTTTCAAGTGCTGGCATTGTATCAGCATATTTTTTTTGAATACTTTAAGTTAGAATAATCAAATGAGATGCTGTTTCAGCATTCTGTGAAGGTCTGCCAATCTAACCACCACAGTTTTTATGTGAAGCCTGATAGACTCAAGAGGAATCTTGATTTCTAACCTGTGAAAACAACACCAGAGATCATCTGGGGGCATATACCATTGAATTAGATCTGATATAATTTATTCTGCAGCAAACTCCAACGTAATTACGTATGATACACTATTAATGATTCCCAGGAGGCTAATGAAATCCACTTCTGATTTCTCCTTGCCTAAGGCTCTAGTGACTCAAGTCACCCATGTGTGGTTACAAGAGCTACCTGCCTTCTGTTTTGGCTCAGATCTCTGTCTTGCGTAGTTAGTTAGGCTGCCCTGTGCTATGCTAGTCAGGATGCAGATGACCAGGCTGTCAAAAAAAGAATCTCATTTTTATTCTCTTTTTCAGGTCTTTCAAGGCTCTTCCTAGACATTTTGCCAGTTGCTTGGCTAAAGATGCAAAGCCTTCTAACAAAACGTTTGCAGCGAGGCGCTACCTTGCCTCTGTAGTGAGCACAGCCTGTTCTCTCTGTGGATTTACTCACCTTATCCATATCTTTGGATATTTCTCTTTCTTCTAGCATATTGACACGTAATTTTGTTCATTCCTTTTGACTAGAAATGTTCTTTCTGCCAGTCAGGCCTTTCTTTTTAAACAATGAGTATTGCTCTTTTTACAAAACATAGCTCAAGAGAGAATATTTGGAAAACACCAAAAAATAAAACCCCACAATGAAAAATCTATTTCTGCTGTCTTGAAGTCATTACTATTACTATTTTAGTGTGTCTGTGCATATTTTTCTACTTAATATTTCTAGGCATTTTAGTTTAGTTACAAAGTAACTTTGATACTGTACTTTCTGTTCTATAAATTTTGAAGTTTGGCACTATGTCATAATCATCTTTTCATATTATTCACATTCAAATGTGCATCCAACAGTGTCGTTTTTAGCATAATGGATATTTTGTTCCTCTACCATACGTAATATCACAATGAACATGATTGCACAGCCACTTTAAGCTCATTTGACCTTTTTTTTCCAAAATAATTGCTAGAAATAAAATAATAGGGTCAAAAAACTTGCATATTTTAATGTTTTGATGACTCTTTACACTTTGTTCTTTATAAAAGTGGTAGGAGTTTGTTTTCTCACCAAGGAAATGGAAATGTTCGTGTCTCAGTACTGTGGCCAACTTGGGGTGCTTACTCCTTGTCTCTCTTTTTTTTTGGTAACAGGGTCCCACTGAGTAGCTGTTACTACTTTTCTGTCCATGTCCATTTGATAGGTATAACTGGTATCTTAGTGATTAGCATAATATTTCTTTAATTATGAGTCTGAATATATTTATTTCATGGTCAGATATATTTGTGGGAATTTGCTTAAGTTGTTGGTCCTCTGTCTATTTTGTTCATTGTTTCCCTATTTCTCTGTGTTCCTATGTAAACTCTACTAACTTCAAAGTGGTTATCAGACTAACTCTGTTACCCTGAATAAATTACTTGATCTCTCTGCCTCGGTTTTTCATCTGTAAAATAATGATGTGTAGCCCACAGGGTTGCTGTGAGCTCTGAATAAGTTGGTTTATTCATAGCACTTAAAACTGTCTCACACATATTAAGGATGTGTGAATTATTATATATACCTAAAATACCCTTGTTATAAGAATGTTGAGTCTTTGAATGCTTTTGAATATCTTCTTTATAAAAGTGACATGTATGAGTTTTTTACTTACAAAAGTCTTGAAATCAAATTTATCAATTTTTTTCTTGTAGTTTCTGCTGTCATATGCTGTAATATGATATATTTTCTTATTTTGATGTTGTGTGAATACTTATAATTTTATCCAAAGTTTTATTTGATGTTTTATTTTTGAAATTTGATTAATTGACATTGAAATAATTTTGGTAGAGTGAGGGAAAACATTGATATCTAAATCTCTGTACTGTTTTTTAAATTCTAGTATTATTTATTAAATAATCTTTCATCATTGTGATTTGGATCTGGTGTGTCCCCCAAAGTCTCTTGTATTTGGAAAACAATTGGATTGTGGCACTTAATTGGATCAAGTGAACTAGCCTATTTTTTTATGTGCTCTTGGTAGGTGGGGCCTGTTGGAGGAGTAGGCCACTGGGACATGACCTGGAAGAGTGTATCTCCCCAGCTGGTTCCTTAGGGACTGTTGGCTTTGCTTTCTAACCAGGATGTCATAGGCAGCTGTTCTCTGCCAGGCTGGGCCACCAAGCCCTTTGCCACTGCTGGTGGACCATGCAGAGACTGGATCTCTGAGATGTGAACAAACCCTTCCCTGCTGAAGTTGTAGGTGTTAGGTAATATGTTCAGCAATGAGAATTGACTAAGACACTCATGTGCCTATTTATTTAAAATGTGACCTTTATTATATGATGAATATTCATGGGAGCTTGCGAGTTTCTGTATTTTCTATCTCATTTCTTTGGAAGCCATATGTCAGTTTCTATATTTTCTATTCCATTTCTTTGAAAACAGTTTCTCTCTTGATTCCAGAGCTGTAATGTTTAAACTATTATAGCTTTAAAATATATTTTATTGTCTGGCAGTGAAGATATCTTTGATATTATTACTTTTTTCAAATGGTGACTAAACTCAGGGCTTTTCCACTGAGGTTTGTCTCCAGCTTGTGTTTTGTGTTTTAATTTTTATTTTGAGATACTGAATTGTGAAATTGCCCAAGTTGGACTTGAACTTGCAGTCTTCCTGTATCAGTCCCCCAGAGGGCTGAGATTACCAGCTCATGCCACCAGGCCCAGCTGTTATTACACCTTTTTATTACTTTCTCACCATCGCATCTCATTAATTTTTGAATACATTTTTTCAAATTTAAGTCAATATTTTAAAATTTTTAATTAGATTTTGTGATAAATGTGCAAATTGTTATAAAATGAACTGATATCTCTACAACATAAACTTTCTATTAGATAAGTTAATTTATGTCTATTGCTCAAATATTTTACACAATTTAGTAAAATTTTGTTCATTTACTCACAAAGGCTGATTTTTAAAAAAAATTATGATAAAACATAATGTTTAGTTAAAAATATATAGATCCTACATATTTCTTTTTAGATTAATGCCTGTGCATTTTTTGTGCTTTGGCAGTATAATTTTACCATATATAAAATTTGCTGATGGTTTTGGAGTTTGCAGTATATGTAAAGAAAGCTTTTTATGTGTATTTTGTAATTGACTGATATACCAGACTGTACTGTGTATACCAGGTAATGTTACTTGATGTGATGTTTTTCCTAGCACTCATGTCATTTGCTGCCTGTTTTGTGACATTTATTTTCTTGTTTCATTACAAAATATTAAATATTTGCTCTGGTTCTGAGTTTTCTTATTTCACTTTGTTTTCCTTTACTAGGAATACTGACCGTTCATTGGCAGTAACTATTCCAAGTTTTGTAACAGAACCAAGAACATATTTTTCACTGAGAAAAGTAGTGACTTGCTTCCTGTGTAAAATCATTTCACATCCTTGTGGTGATTGTCACACAAGGGTCGAACTGTTTGCTGTTTTGGATGCCATGTGACTTAATCTATGTTTATTATATAATATAATTCTCCTAAAAATCCAGAGAAGTTATTACTACCCATATTTCAGATAAGGAAATAAAAATGCAGGAAAATATGAAATTTGATTAATTTCTAGTCACACAGACACAACATGACAGCAAGTGACATTTAAGCTAATTTTAATCTTCTCTTGCCCCTCCTCCAGTGTCATATCAGCTGGTAGATATCACAGAAGTCACAGTTTTCATTACTTCATATAGCCCCCAAAAATGTGAGGAAATTCACATAGTCTTAACTCAACTTCCACATTTTGATGCTAATTATCAATCACTAGGAGTGTCTTTAAAAGACAAATTCCTGAACATTTCTTTCTGTAATTTCAATGCACAGGGGCTAGGGTAGTGCCTTGGATCTATAGCTTTGAAAAAGTAGATTCACAAATAATCTTTTTAAGAAATGTTTTAGCTTAACTTACAGGGAGGTTGATCTTCCATGGAGGCTGCCATCACCAGACACCCCAGCCTAGATGTTTTGAGGCACTGTCCTAACAAAGCAGTCACTTTCATTATTCACCAGTATTATTTAGTCTGTTTAAATACAGGATGAAGAAACTGGTCTTACAGATGAGTTGGGAAAGTAAAGTAGTTTATTGAAAAAAGGTTAAATCTGTGAAATTGAGGAATGACTTTTTAAATCTTTTGCTAGGACTCTTAATTTACTCAAAAGCGATCAAAGTGTTTTTCCAATTTTTTGTTCTGCCTATTGGTGCTGTAACAACGTCTAACACGAGCTATCTGGAATCCTCTCTTTTCTGTATGGTTTTATTCTATGAATTTAGGAACATTTAAGAGAAATACAGTATTTCAAAAACATCAGTTTACATTATGAGGTGTATTTGCCAGTACATCTTCAGTTTAATCAGGAAGAAATGCTTTGAATTTATATCTAGGACACATTTACTTCAGTGGTATTGAACAGTCAGTCTAAGTGCGTGTGAAAATGACTGCTTGAGTTTGATCAATTGCTGAATCATTTTTTGTGTCAGTTTGGATTACGATTTCTCCATTGGAGAATTGATCTTTATATACATGTTGGGTGTGCTTTATCTTTCTTGTACGTGTTCCATATTTTTAAACATTAAAGATAAGTTCTCACAATTTCTAGGATTATGAATGGAAATTAATTTTGTTACAGTTTCTAGTGAGTACTCCCAAGAAGATGCTGACAGTCCGTTTTTTACCTTTCTGGTGCTTTATGGAAGAGTGTTTTCATTTTTGAGCATCTTTTGAAAATTAAAAACAAATACAACTCTCCAAATGCAAGTTATGTTAATTCATAAAATTCAGAAAGTGGTATATAACTGGTAGAAGAGGATTCTGTGAAATTCACTCATGGTCCAGCTCCCAGTAGTGGAGGAGCTAGAACAACCGAAGCTGAGTTCTTCCTGACACTCATAGATAGTTATGACCAAAACAGTATCACAAACGGGTGCCTAGGAAGTGTGACTCCAGGTCCAGGTGCATTAGAGCCTAAAATTCACCCTTAGAGAATTCATGGTTTTTCTTTATGGCATAGTCCACTTTGCATAGCTCCTTGGGCAGATAGTTTAATTTGTCTCAATTCCATAATTTACTATAATAACTTCTGACAGGATGAAACCAGCAAGGATAAAGGTAGTGAAAGACAAAGAGCTAAGGAAAGGAAAAGAAAGGAAAGAAAAGAAAAGGAAAGGTAAAGAAAGAAGTTAGTGGTGATGGCATGGCCTGTAGTTCTAGAACTCTTGAGATGTTGAAGCAGAATGATCACAAGTTTGAGGCCAACCTGGACAACTTAGTGAGATTGTATCTCAAAGTAAAAATAAAAAATGTGCAGAGAGTGTAGCTCAGTGCGGAGGCCCTGCATTCAATCTGCAGTACTGAAAAGAAGGAAAGAAGAGGAAAAAGGATGAAAGACAAGAGGCCCAAAGTAGCACAAGACCCTGCTGGGCTGGCACATTTCTCCCAGCTGAGACCACCTCCTAATAGCCACCTCCTAGGTAGGCTTGCCTCACTGGAATCTGCCATTCTGCACCTGAACTAGGCAATCATTTATGAAAGGTTATCTCAATCTCTAGAAGAAATTCTTAGTGGTTGATGATGCTTCCACTTCCTGCCTGGGTGTATGCAGGTTCTAGTTTTTACCTGGCTCACTTGGAAACTTTGAGGAGTGTTCTTTAGCAGAGAAGTGGAAAGGACAGTGATGATGATGCAGATGACGATGTCTTGTAGACCACACTCTGTTACAGTAAAACTTGAGGACACTACCCACAGTAAAATGACATCAAATATAATCCAATTACCAATTGTCTCCCACTCATTTTCATCCTATGTCTTGGGAAGTAGGTGCACTATAATTCTTGTTTTGAAGACCAGGGCTGTTTCTGGTCATTTTGTCAATTGGTCAATTTATTTATTCATTTTCCCCCTTACGTCAAAGGACATCTTTTGAAAATTTAAAACAAACAAAACTCTCCAGACAATATACTTTAATCCATACAAGTCAGAGAGCAGAATATACCTGGGAGAAACAGTGACTGTGAAGCCTACTCATGGCCTAGCAAGATGAAAAACATTCACTTGTATTGTTATTTATACACATCTAATATAAATATTTTAGTCATTTTAAAAGTATAATTTTCAATAACCTTTCAGTATCATAACTGTACACTTCACAGCACTGAAATCTTACCATGGCATGGTTTAGTTGTACTTTAAAAAACAAAGAATTTGAACTGGCATTTTCTTTAAAACTGAGGCTTTTTCAGCTGTTTTCCTTCCTTCCTTCTCTACTTTCTTTCATTCAGTCAACATTCATTGCATCACAGGCATTGTGAGAGGCATTATGCTTTGGGAACCTTTAGCTGATATTGGGGACACCGTTAGCTAGTTTGTTGGGATTGGAAAGCACAGAGGGCTGTTGAAGCAAAGAGAAGATGGTCCAACACCAACATCTCATTGTTCTTTCTCAAGAAGATAACACTAGGATTTAACTTTTCATTTTTAGTTAAATTGTTTTTTTCAACGTATCCACCAGTTACTCCATTTTTGTCTCTTCACTATCGCCAAATATAGTCATAAATACGTCAGTGGTTTGCTATCTTCTCAAGTTGGCACATATTCATCTTCTTGGCCATTTTATCAGATGCTTTGAGGTCTTCCTCCTCCTTCCTCCTGCTGTCTTCTTGGGGGAGCCTTAGTGATCACAGAATGGGTATTTCTAAAGCTGTGTTCCGGTGGAGACCACCTCAGTTCTATTGATCTCCATCTCCTGTTCTTCTCTGCCTTTCTTCTCAGTCCTCTCCTTGACCTTTGCCATCTAGCAGGGCTGCCTCGTCCTGCTAGCATCCCACTGTGGTCATAGCTACTGATCTTTCCTCCCTTTCACTTCTTTTCCTTTCCCCTTTCATTAACTCTGGAATCTAGCCGAGTCCTCTAGTTGTTTCCCTGGCTTGCAAATGGATTAGTTCTCTTGTACCTTCACTTTCCTTTCTTGGCAATCTAGACTTCATTGTATGTTAATCTGGTGTGTGTGTGTGTGTGTGTGTGTGTGTGTGTTTGTGTGTGTGTGTGTGTGTGTGAATGTATACTAAACTTAGTTTCATGTTGTCTTTTTTTATTGCTATAAAATTTACATGTAGTAAAAACGTCTTAGATGTGTATGTAACCTGAAGGATTTTTACGTGTGTGTCTCCTGTGTTACCACTACCCAGATCAAGATATAGCACATTTCTTTCCATTGCCCTATAGAATTCTGCCTGATTCCCTTGCAGTTGATAACCACCCTCCAGATGTAACCACTATCATGAACTGTAATCAGCAGAGGTCAAGTTTTGCCTATTCTTAGTTTCCTATAAGTGAAAAAAATTCCTATTTCTTAGAAATCAAGATTTAAATATATTATATGTTATCCCTGTATATTATAGGCCATCATATGGTGGAAACTGAGGTTTTAAATATGTTCCATTAGCTATGCATAGGTGTGTGCATGCACCCACACACATGCAACACACAACTGTCGCAAGAAATGGGGGAAATATCTCTGTCTGTCTCCTGTCACTGAGATCTTTGTCCTTCCCCCAGAGTCATGTATTCCTGGAGATTCCTCGGAATCTTCTGTTCTTTTGTTCTATGTCTTTCTGTGACTATCACTGTACAGTAGTACAGTTGGACCCAAGCAAAGACTCCTATGCAAACAGTGCCACATAGGTTTAGGACATGTGTACTGTACCCTGATTTGAGCAGCAAAGGAAGCTTGCTTCACACAGGCTAGGTGTTAAGATTTTATTCTGGAATATCCCCCAGAAACCTCATGTATTTCGACGCTGTCACTTACCTATGGATTTTACATGCTGTTAGGAGGTGGGGCCTGGTAAGGAGGGTGGGGGTTGTGTTGCTGCGTGTGTGATGGATCACTGAGGGTGTAGTCTGAAGCATATACTCTTGCCCTCGCTTCTCCCCCGGGCCCCGATCCTCCCTCTCACAATGCCATGAGCAGCTGTTCTCCACCAGACCTTTCCTCATTGCCAGCCAGCCACGAGGAGGCTGAGACCTCCTGAAGCTGCGAGTTAAGTCTTCACTTCCTTAAGTTGTGGGTGTCAGATACTGTGTCCCGGCAACGACAGCAACAGCAACAAAATAACATCGGACACTAGACAAGTCGTGTGCACCCGAAGTGACCTCTAGCCTCCAGTTTGCTTTAATTTTGACTGTGTGTGTTCCTTGAGGTCCTCCAGTATAGTAGTAAACAAAGTTATATTGTTCTAATTTGTCCACACCTCTGTTGTATGAAAATAAACAGTGCTATGATCTAAAGGAGAAGTAAAGTATATCTCTTATTTTTCTCAATCATTTTGTGATCTCTAGATGACTCCTTCGTGTTTTCTCAGAAATCCAGCGTAGGCTGCTTCTCCTCTCTCCACACTCACCCTGGGGAGTTTGTCATCATTGTCTGTAGTGGCTTCTGCTGTCACATCACTATGGGTGTGACTCACACATATGTTTGTCTTAGCCTGATTTTGGATTTAGCTCTTGATACCAGTGTATCCTTTTTGGATGTCTCCACTTGCATGTCCTTCAAGTTCACAGATCCTAAACTCTACTCAGATGCTTCTCCTCAAAGTTAGCTCAGGCTCACCCTCCTGTGGTCATGTATTGGTGAGATGAAGTTTCCTCTCAGCTCAGCTGTGAGCTCTGCCTTACTGGACTGTACTGGGCCTGCTCCTTCCTCTCACGTGGTCACTGCTCAGGGTTGGACCCCATCGCAGCCTGGCTGATCTTGCCCTACACCCTCCCTGCTCATTGCCTTTGTCTCTTCTACTTCTGCAGCTAGAGGAGAGAGTAGGAAGCATCATCTTTCTGATACAGACCTGATCATGTAACTCTCATGCAAAATACTCCTGAGGCCTGGGGTTTGGGGAGTTATTTGTGAAAGAATAACAAATTTTAGTTAGAGGAGTAAGTTTAAGAGCTCTATTATGCAACATGACAATATAGTCAATAGCTACATATCGTATTCTTGAAAATTGCTTAGCGTATAGATTAGTCGATATTCTTGCCACAAAATATAATTGTGTGAGGTAATGCATATTAATTTGCTCAATCCACAGTGTATACATATTTCAAAACAACTTGTTATACACAAGAATATGTAATTTTTATTTGTCAGTTAAAACAAATTAATTTATAAAGTCCAAATGCTTCAATAGCTCCCCATCCAACTTTTTCATCTGGCACGCCAGCCTTTGTAATATGCTCTGCCTGTTTGTCCAGGCTTCTCGCTCTGCGGCTGTCCTTCAGCTTATGAGCCTCAGTCACACCGGGCCATCAGCCCTGCTCTGCAGGAACCTTGTGCCTTTGGGCCTCAGTTTTCTAGAAATGCACGTTTCCTCAGGTCCATCTGGGAAGAATGGATGGCCTCAGAGCCACTTCTTGGTGAAGCCATTCCTGACTCCTGATTGTTGAGCTGGACTCCTTAGTTGTTGTAATTTGAATCTGAAATATCTCCCAAAGCCTCCCATACCTATGGATACTGTACAATGTGGGGAGGTGGGGCTTGGCTGGATGGGTAGGTGCTTGTGGCTTTATCTGGCAGGGCGTGTACTGTTTCTGCCCCTCTCCCTTACGTGGCTGTGTTATGCCATGATGTGAGGAGCTCTTTCTTTGGCTCAGCCCCACCATGTCTGTTCTTACCGCCAGCAGCTCCCCATAAATTACCATAGATCTTCTGAACTGTGAGCTAAAATAAACGTTTCCTACCTTAATTTGTGCATGTTGGCTATTGAGTCACAGCAATGAACAAGTAACTAAGACAGCATTACAGTGGTTCTCCTACACAGTGGAAGGCAGACAGTAGGATAGCAAGATAAACAGTAATATCGGTGAGATAATTCAGGGCTCACTAAGAGGCAAAAATCTCACCACTGGGCTTAGTTCTTTTCTTTATCTCTTTATTTTTTCTTTGAGACAGGGTCTCGCTCTATCCCAGGGGGCTGGTTCTGAACTCACTGTGTAGCCCAGGCTGGCCTTGGGCTCGTGGCAATCCTCTTGCCTCAGCCTCCAGAGTGCTGGGATTACAGGCGTGCACCACCGTGCCTGGCCTATGTGGTGCTGGGGAATCAAATTCAGGTAGTAACGATTGCTACCCAAGTGCTTTAACCACTGAGCCATTTCTCCAACCCTGGGCTTAGTTCTTTTCAAATGTGCTCAGATATTCCACCTGTTACAACTGCAAATTAGGGGGTTCTGTGTTATCCACAGGGCCACTGCCTGCCTTAAACATTCTCTCTCTCTCTCTCTCTCTCTCTCTCTCTCTCTCTCTCTCTCTCTGTCATTCAGAAGTCATAGCACTTCAGCTAAGAACAAATGTTGACCAAAGTATGTGAGACAATGAGACAATTTGGGGAGAGGTTTTATGATGTTGTATCTAATGTTTTTATTGTTCTAATCTGGGGCAGAGGCAGGTTTAATATGTAAATGTACATGTCTGTCTGAACATATGTGTGGTTGGCTTATATGAATCACAGAATTGCCAAACTTCCAGATGGTGTTATTAGCTCTCTAATAAGCAATGATGATTAAAGAGTTTAGGTGAGTTGCTTTTGATTACAGAATAACTTTGGACATGTTGCTTTCTGAGCTCCAGTTTTCTCATCTTTGAAATGAGGATGCTGTAGTTGAGATCTGGAGTGTACCCCCAGAGCCTCAAGTATTTGGATATAGTGGGATATCTGTGGAAATGTGTGATGGTTGGGAAGTAAGGCCTGGTTGGAAGGGGCAGATGCTTGAGGTTTGACCTGGAAGGATTTGGTCAACTTGCTGAGATTAGGTTAGGAGGTACTTAGGGGTAGAATTTTCAGATTTGTGTTACTAACTTGTGGGCCAGGAAGAGAGAGAGGGACACCCACCTGGGGGGTGGAGGCAGCTTGAACTAAGTAAAGGAAAGAAGAACAAATATTGTTATAGCTTCCTCCTGGGAAAGCTTCATTCCCTTAGACTTGCTCCTTCTGCTTGACAACGTCTTCACTTGTCTTTCTGTCTGTATTGCTGTGAGCAGCTCTCCAGCCTCTGCCCATGTGCTTCCAGTGTTGCCAGATGCCCATGAATACCTTCAGAAATTTTGAGCTAAAATAAATCTTTTGTCCTTTAAATAGTGGATGTTGCATATTCTGTCATAGCAAAAAGTCATTAAGACAGAGGGTGATAATTCTCTAATGGACATTATATTTATATTCCCAAATTGTTGCTGATCTCTACTTTGTGGCATTTGCTTTTAAAAAAAGAATCAGAATAGTGGTGTGTGATCTTCTTGATGATTTGTGGCATTTTTATTAGTATATTATTGAAGGTTTTTCCTCTATATTTGTTAAAGAAATTGGTCTTTGATTTTCTTTTTATGTTAAGTCTTTGTCTGGTTTTTGTCTCAGAGTACTTCTAGGTTCCAGAAAGAAGTTTGTCCATGTTCCTTCTCTTTCCATTTCATGCAAAAATTTGAGACATACTGGAATTACCTCTTCCCTCATGTTTTGGTAAAATTGTGCAGTCAATCTGTCAGGTCTTAGATATTTTTTCATTGATAGAGACCTTATTACTGCCTCAATTTTATTACTGGTTATTGGTATATTCAGGGTTTTTATGTCTTCTTGGTTCAATTTTGGTACCTCATATGTGACTAGAAGTTTATTCATTTCTTCTACGTTCCTCAATATATTGGAATATAAATTTTAAAAATAGTTTCTTATAATGCCATGGATTCAGCAGTGTCCATCATGATTTCACCTTTTTATTTCTAATTTAATTGATATGGATGTTTTCTTTGTTTGTTTTGATAAATTTGGCTTGGTGTTTTGCTATCTTATTTATCTTCTTAAAGAATCAACTTTTTGATTCACTGATCTTTTGTATTTTTTAGTTACCAATTTTTAGCCATTAATTTTCACTCTTATTCTAAGAAATTTCTTTCTGGATTTGGATTATTCTTGTTCCTCTAGGACCTTGAGCTCCATCATTAGATTATTTATTTCGAATTGCTGCCATTGTAGCTATAAATGTTCCTCTTAGCACTGCTTTCACTGTGCCATCAATTCTGGTTAATGTGCTTCCATTGGCATTTTATTCTAGAAATTTTTCCTTCACTTCCTGTTTTCTCCTGTGATTCACGCTTGTTCAGTAATGTATTATTTAATCTCCATGTATTTGTTGAGATTTTGTTTTGTGTAATTTCATTTGCTGTTGATTTTTAGTTTGATTCCACTATAACCTGAAAGTATATACAGAATTATTTAAATTCTTTTGTATTTATTTAAGCATTCTTTATGGCCTAAGATATGGCCTATTTTGGAAAAAGTTTAGTGTGCTGCTGAGAAAAAATGTATATTCTGTTGATGTTGGAAGGAACTAGATATCAGTTAAGCTCATTTGTTCTATGATGTGGCTTAACTCTCATATTCTTTGTTAATTTTTTCATTTGCTTGGTCTATTTGTGAAAATGAGATGATTGTATTGTATTGTATTATAATTGTGTTGTGGTCCATTTTCCTTAATGCCTGGTAATTTTTGTATTAGGGAATTGGATGCACCAACATTGTGTGTTACGGCCAGCAGGACAAAAATCTAAATGGGTTCTGGATTGGAGGCACAATTAATGTCCTCTCCAGCAGACTCAAGGAAACATCTCATGGATGGAACAATTTTATTTCTAACATAAGCTTTTTGTATTCAAGGGAAAATAAGAATATGTACTTAGAAGGAGTTCTTGGGTGATATTTGCACAAATGATAGACATATAGTAAATATTTTAAAACCAAGTTAAAACACAGCTCTAAAAACAGTTTTATGGAAAGAACAAGAGCGCCCTTATTGCTGCCCTTGACCCATTCATCTGACTAAAAAAAAAAAATAACCTAAATTTACCAATTTTCATGACTTATTTGTTTCCATGCTGGAGAGTCATTCCACCTGTATGATTTGATGTATGGTGGCCCCACTCCACTGGACGTGGCTGGTGGCTCATTCCAGCTGCACAAAAGAATTTCTGGCAGTCTTCCACCTGAATTCATAGGTCATAAACAGTTCCCTAATCTAATTTGAGTAAAGGGCCTTAATTCTGAATCAAGCCACGGGGCTTCTTCTAATAAGGAAATTTATATCATCTGCATTCCCACAGATGTATATGTACTTGTAGTTGTGAACTCTTCCTGTTAGATTGCTTCCTTTACAAGGATATACTGTACATCTTTGTCTCTTCTGATTGCTTTGGCTTGAAATCTGCTGTGTCTGAAAACAATATAACTATTCCTGTTTGTTTTGGGGTTCCAGTTGCATGTAGTATTAATTTTCATTCTTTTACTTTCAACATATGCTTTTCCTTATGGGGGAAGGATATCTCTTGCAGACAAAAATGGTTGGGTTTTGTTCTTTCATACAATGTTCCAGTCTGTATCTTTTAATTAGACAGTTGATATTATTAACGTTGAGAGTTATTATTGTAAGACATTTATTGAATACTCTAATTGTCTTGTTCAATATTGATTATTTTTTCTTTTGTTAGACTATTCTCTTTTGATGTTTCTTTTCACCAGTGTTCTTTAATACCACTCATTTTCCTGTTTCTGTCTAAGAGTCCTTAAGGATTTTCTGCCGTACTAGTCTAATGGTCTAAATTTATTAAATAATTTTTACCATAGAAAATTTTTACTTGTTCTTCAATTTTGAGGAATATTCTTTCTGGATAGTGCAAATAAAGCAAGTGGGTTGACACCTTCTTTCAGAGCTTGAAAGATTTTATTCCAGGCTCTCTTGCCCTTTAAGGCTTGTGCTGGTAAATTTGTTGTTACTCTGATAGACTTTGCTTGCTTTTTATGTTTGTCTCTTACTGTTTTTTTTTATACTCTATCTTTTTGTTGAATTTCTGGGATTTTGATTATGATGTGATGTGGCAAGGTTTTTTCCTGGTCCAGGTATTTGGTATTCTATATGTTGATTGTACCTCAGTATTAACTTCTTTTCATTGTTTTGAGAAATTTTCTATGATTTCAGTAAACTATTTTCTCCTACCTTTTATGTTTTCCTTTGATATTTCTCACACACATAATTTTGAGGTTGGTTCACTTTGTGTCATCCGGCAGCTGTTGGATTCAAACTACTTTATTGTTTTATTGTTTTGAGGATGAGCCCAGGTACATCACTTAGTTTGACAAGGTCTGTCATCAAGGTCTAATATCTTGTCTTTACAATGCTTGAAGTAGCTTCACATGTTTCCAATAGAATTTTTCATATCCTGAACTTCAGCTTGACTTTTTTTTCAAGTTATCTACTTTCATACCATAATGGTGCATCATAACTTGCATTTGCCTGTTTACCTAACTCAGTTTTTTGTGTGTCTTCTAAAAACTCCTGAACTTTTTTTTATCAATTAAGACTATTAGATAATTTAGTAACTCCCTCTTTAAGTTAATTAAATATCCTTTGAAATTTTGAAGATTTATTCTTTTAATTGTTAAATCATTTTTAGAGTGCTCAAAAAAAACCCTGTAATTTCCTCTACTTGGACTATGAAGTCATCTTTGGGAAAGATAAGGGGTTTTGGTGGTATCTCTTTGCCTTGTTTTCTCATGATTCTAATGGCAAGAGTTGCAGATCAGTTAGGGTACAGAAAAAAATTGTCTACTGTGAATATCTCTTCAGTTACACTCTATCTTTCTTTGTTGTTTCCTTGAGTTTGGTTTTATTTTGATATTTATATACTTTTTTCTTCTTATTTTTAAATTTTTTTTTATGTGACAGGGTCTCATGTTGCAGTCCAGGCTGGTTCTGAACTCACTATGTACCTCAGGCTGGCCTCAAATTTATGGAAATCCTTCTGCCTTAGCCTCACAAATGCTGGGATTAGAGGGGTGTACCACCACATTTGGCTGTGTGGTGCTGGGGAATTGAACTTAGTGCCCTGCACTTGGTAAACAAGTGTTTTAACCACTGTGCTAGTCCTCCAGCCTCATGCCAATTTTCAACCTACTCAGTTAATAATTTGAAAGTCTTCTTACTATCTATCTAACCATCTATTGATTTCCTTATCCAGTGCAGGGAAAATGAATCACAACATGTTGGTGACCCAAAGACAAGCCAGCTATTGGCAGATGATGAAAAACAATTAATATCAATGTCTGTGCCACCATTAACAGCACAAACAGAATCTGTAGTAAGGATTGTTGACATAACACAGTAACCAAATAAATACTACATCTGATTCCCTTTTAACATTAAAAAATGCAGTCTACACTATTAACACAGCTACCTAGAAAAACCAAATACTTACTTATGAAAAAGATATACTAAAGACAACACTATACCACTATTAGTAATAGAAATTTGTATTGGTCTCTGAGTGGTGTGGTTTGGATCTGGAATAACTCCCAAAAGCCTCTTAAAACTGTGGATACTGTGTATTATTGGGAGGTGGGTTCTGGATGGAAGGAGAAGATGCTTGGGGCTTGACCTGAAATAGTGTGTGCTAGTTCCACCCTTCCACCTAGATTTGTCTCTGTTATGCCATGCTGTGAGAACTTTCATCTCTGGATCCAGCTTCTGTCCCTAGATTTGGTCCCAGCCCTGCCATGTGACTCCTCCATTTTTCAGCCATCCATCCATGAATGGTCTGTGACCTTCTGTAAGCTAAAACAAATCTTTCCTCCCTAATTGTGAATTTCAAGTATTGAGTCACACTGACAAAAAAGTATCTAAGACAGAAATTGGTACCAGAGAAGTGGGGTCATTGCTGTGACTTTACCTGACCATGTGGTTTCTTTGAAACTGGTTTGTGGGAGGAGTTTGGAAAGTTTTGAGGATGCAGGCTGGAGAAGCATTGAACGCTCCGAGCTGAGCTTGATGGGAGATTCTGGCAAGAGCTCAGAAGACCAGAATGCCGATAAAGATTTGGATTGGAAAGGCCCAGCTCAAGAAGTTTCAGATGGGAAGGAGAACTATATTGGCAAGTGATCCAGAAACCATGTGTGCTGTGCTCTAGCAAAAAGTTTGTTGGCATTTTGTCCTTATCTAGAGACTTTGCCTGAAACTGAGGTTAAGGGTGGTGGACTCTGTATATAGGAAATGTCAAGGCAGATTGATGTTCATGCTGTTACATGGCTGGTGTTTGTGACTTTTACCCAACTCTATGGGGAAAGAAAGACAGGAAAAAGTGGCAGAGAAAAATGATATAAAAACTTTGCAGTTGCAGACCAAAATGGCCAGCAGTCATGGGGCCAAAGAGCACAGGAAGTTAAAGAAATTAGCAAGAGATTAGCCAAGTAATGCTTTGAGGGCATCTCAAAAGTCAACAAGATCCCACCCTTTACCAACTCAAGGGTGGAGAGGCACAGGACTTTGCTCTGAGATGTGTACCCCAGGGCTGAAGGAAAAAAGTCTGCCAGAGTCCAGCTGCCTGAAGTTCAACCATCTAAAAACTTGGAGACCTTGGAAGGTTTTATCCAAAGGGCTCGGGCTACTACTTGAGTCAGTGGTGGATCTTGGTGATATCCATGTGGTCATGGCTTTACAGGATTGCAGAGTGCAAGAGCTGTGGATTCGTGGAGGCTTCCACCTAAATTTCAGAGGAAGGCCTTAGAAGCCAAGCAGTGTGCCTCAGGGATGACAGTATGCGAAATTATAAAAGAGAAGCTTATGATAAGGTGGAGAATCCAGAAATTTGGGTCATCCACTGAGGAAGGCTGCAGTCTGTGAGTAGATCCAGCCCAAAGGAGAGCCAAGGAGAGAAGATGGAGGTTACAGCCAGCAGCAGTGCTATAGGGCTAGGGCCACCCAAGCTCTTTGAAGTTCACACCTTGCCTCAGTTTTCTCCAGGTACTGGATGTGGGAATCACAGGATTTAACCCTTACCTTGCTGGTTTTAGAAATTGTTTTGGTCCAATTACCTTTTTGTCCTTCTAGTCCTCCCTTTTGGAGTGGGAATGTTTGCCCTGTGTCATTGTCTATTAGAAGTGCTTAACTCTTTGGTTTTCATAGGAACTCACAGCAGAAGGTTTGCCTTGCATCTCAGATGAGAATTTGGACTTGCATTTTTTTAATAGTGCTGGAAAGACTTCGGAAATTCTTGGAGAAGGAATAAATGCATTTTGTTTAAGGAGGTAAATGTTGAGTCTTTTGGGGACCAGGGTCAAATGTTCTTGCTTGGATTTGAAATATTCCCCCAAAGCTCCATGAAACATGGATACTGTGTACTATTGGCAGGTGAAGCCTGGCTGGAAGGGGCAAATGGTCGGGTCTTGACATGGAGGAATATGTGCTGGTTCCACCCTTTCTCAGATTGTCTCTGTTCTGCCATGCTGTGAGGACCTCTGGCTCTCGCTCTGGCTCCAACCTCCATTTTTGGCCTCAGCCCCACCATGTGATTCTATTTTTCAGACACCCACCCATGAATGGATTTGTGACCTTCTGAAACTGTGAGCTAAAATAAATCTTTTCTCCCTGAGTTGTAGATGTCAGTTATTGAGTCACAGTGAGAAAAAAGGAACTAAGACACGTAGGCTAAAGTAAATAGCTGAAAGTTGTTAACTCTTAATCGGCTTCAACAACTGTGCTACCATTAACAGTAGGAAAGGGACCAGCAGTAATGATATAATCTCAGAAACCCAATCATTGACATATCATGTTATACAAATAAATGCTACAACTATTGCATTCGTAACATTAAAAGTGTGATCTGTCCTATTAATATAGGTATCTAGATAAACCAAACAATGACTTATTGAAAGATCTACTAATTTTTTTGTGAATTCCCAGAGCCCTTCTCTTTCTCTAAGTTAAGTGGTTCAAATAGGTTTTTTTTTTTTTTAATTTTATTTTTTTAAAAAAAAAAAAAAAAAAAAAAACTCTAACCAGGGGATCTTATACACCTGCCATCTTTGTCCACTCCTCCAAATTCCTTTATCGAATTTTTTGTTCCGTCATTTTCTCCTTTAAGGCTTTCTTTAGATATCTGACAATCCTTATTCAGGATTAGAGTAGAGGACTGAATGTCTAGCTCTGAGCTTTTAGAGAGCACTTACTGAATTTGCGGTTAATTGTAGGGTGAGCTAGAGGGGATTTTATTTTAAGAACTTTCTAATTAAATCTTTTCTGTTGTCCCCATATTGTGGTTTGGATCCAGAATGTCCCCCAAAAGTCTCATGTATTTGGATGTTATGGATGGTCTGTGGAACCATGTGTTGGGAGATTGGGGCCTGGCCTGGAGGGGTGGATTACAGGCGTGTAGATTGGATTACAGGTGTATGGTGGGAGCTTACCACACCTTCCATACCTGGAAGGGATTGAACACTGAGCATGGATCAGAGGGTATCACTAGGATGGGCCTAAAAGGATATGTAAGCTGCTTCCTGATTTCCTTAAGGGACTGGGCTCGATTTGCCATGATTTGGCTTCCTGTTAGCAATGTCATGAGAAGCTGCCTCCACATCTGCCTCTGCTATGTACTTCCACTGTTCCTGTCCCCCGTACCCCCTCCCCCTGAGTGGACTCTGACTTTCTGAAACTGTGAGCTAAAATATACTTTTCTTCCCCTGATTTGTGGATGGCAGGTTTTTTGTCACAGCAATGAAAAAGTAACTAAGACAGTGCGTCAGATTCCCCAGAAAAAAATTTTTCTTATCTCCTGCCAATATTTCAGGCATACTATCAGTGATTTGGTAGCCACCCCGTGGAAAGGAGGCTATTTAGGGAGAGCAGGAGTATTAGCTCCTGAAGGTCATCAGATGCCCTGGTTTGTGGTACTGTTCTAAACCAACCACTGCAGCTGTTGATCTCCAGTCCAGAGGGTGTTCCTTCAAAGAATGACCTTACCATCTTCCATGGGGACAGGGAAGAAAAAATACTCACTTAGGTGAAGTAAGGAGAGGACTGAAAGCTTTAATTGCTCAAATAGTCTTAACTCAGCTCTTCTTAGGTTGGTTGGCTTGTTTCACTTAATTTTCAGGTTCAGAGGCAGCTGGGACTACCAATTTTTGAGTCTTTTGAGGACTGTGCAGTATAAATTTTGTTCGTCTTTTGAGGACTATGCACTGTAAATTTTGTTGGTTTCAATTTTTGAATTGCTCTAAGTCACACCACTCAGATTGTGGGGATTATTTCTGTTCCTTCTTTATTCTCTCTCTGGATATTGGCCCTCCTGGATGGATCTTGTATAGAGTTTTAACATCTTTCCCTTTTTCATCTCTTTGTCTTTTTTTATACATGAGTCTTTGGAGACTTATTCAACTTTATTATTTTACACTATTGAGCTTCTTATTTCTCTTATCTCACTTAAGATGCTCAAGACCTCTCTTTATAAAAAACATGTTTCTCCACAATGAAGTTATAGTCTTCAATAAATCCATAGTAAGTTGAAAATACTGTAAGTCAGGAATGCATTTAGCAAGTATAACTCACCAGATACCATAACTGAGCAGCACAGAATGTCTAGAGTCCTGTCCTTTGTCCTCACGTTAGTGACTGACTGGGAGGTGTGCCCCATCATCATGACAGAACATCATGCTGCCTATCATTAGCGCAGGAGAAGACCTAAGTTCACAATCTGAAGTGTGGTTTCTACCTAGCTCACATTGCTTTTGCGCCACCCTAAAGCCAGGAAATCATAAGTTGAGGCATCATATGTCCGTGGGCATTTACAATATCTGGCTATGGGAATATATCCTTTATGAATAAATTAATATTAGCTTAAAATACTTTTTACACCAGATTTGTTTCTTTGACTTTTAAAAATTATTTCATTTAGTTTATTTTTCTTGAAGATGTGGCTCTGCTCAGTGTCTTGGTTACTTATTTTAAATGGAGATTCACTGAAATGCTGATTGAAAGTTTTGTGTAGGTAGGGCTTATTAGCTGGTGAACTGCTCTAAAGAATGGTCTAGAAAGACCTTCATTTTTTCCCATTGGAGGAATTTCATTCATTCACTCATTTTTGCAGTGCTGAAGACTTGACTCAGGGCCTTTATATGATCTATATCTCAGCCTTTAAATTTTTTATTTTCATTTTGAGACTGGGTCTTGCTAAGCCGATCAGTTGCCCAATCAGGGTTTGAACTTGTGATCCTTCTGCTTCAGCTTCCCACACTGCTGGGATTCTAGGCATGAGTCACCAGGCTTTGTAAAAACTTTAAATGTCATTATTTGCAGGGGTAGAAACAGGTTTCTTTGGGATATTTGTTTTCCTAAAGGGGATTTGTGCAATCTCTTGCCTGGCTGACATAAACCTGAATTCATGTCCTCTTAAGCTGAGTCTCAGAAAGGTTGGCAACGTGGTAATAGGGACGTGCAAGCAATTGTGTAGCTCCTCCTTCTGTTTGATTTTCTCACCCACCGTATCATCTGGTAGAATCTGCCTTTCTTATGTAGACTTCCTTGGATGCTTAGCATAATTTTTCTTTAAAAATCTGTAATGCAATTTTAATGAGTTTTTCAGAATTAATAAAAATCTCTTAAAGTGAAACGAGAAGTTCCATTTTATTCATACCTTTTTGGACCAAGCCAGGCCTTCTCCCAGAATCCCTATAGTTTTTAAAAATAGAACCTCACTCCCCTACATCTTGTTTAATCAAAGCATACTAGAATTTTGCTTCTGTTATTCAATATAAAAGTGAAAATATGTAGTTATTGGCTTTAAAGAAGTCGGGCTAGGTTGCCTTATGGAATGTGTGTCAGTACACCAACTTCTGCAGGACAGCTATGAGCAAGTGAAAGGAGATTGATACAAGATCCAAGTGCACACATTGTGCGTGTAAAGGGAAAAGGCACAGCGATGATGTGGGATTTGAGCCAATACACAGCACACTCATCCTCACCCCTGGCCCTACCCTTGGGAGGTTGCACTGATGCCCATGAATTATGACCTGCTCTGCGCTTGTCTTGCAGATTGCCAGTTGTCCATTGTGTTGGCAGTTTGGTTTCTTGAGAAAGGCTGGATGGTGCAGCTAGTCTGTCATGAAGATTCCTGCTCCAACAAGAAATTATCACCTGATTAAGATGTAGTGATGGAACAACAGGGCCTGGTTTTGATCCCTGCCAGCCACACACACATTCACAATAAGACAGAGTGGCCAAGGATGACTGCCAATTCAGACTGGGAAAAAGCTGTTACTTTTATGTTTACACAGGAATCAGATTTTACAAAAAGTGCTTTCAAAGAAATTAAAAACGTGAAAGTTGAAAATATTAAATATTAAAATATTTCCACACTGACATTTTAGATCTTACTGGTTAATTGAAAATCATTCTTACCTAATAATTAAACAAGAGACACTCATAAAATAATTGTTTGTTAACATATCCTAAAGTTACACCATGAATTTTAAAGTAACATTAACTTCTTTCTAAACCTGACCGAAGAATGACATCCAAGCATAAAAAAGGTTTTCACAAATTATTGCCATTAATCCAAAACAACTCATATTTTCTGTCAGATTCTAAGATTTTTAAAATATATAACTCATGGATGTTTAATGGAGCCCAAAGGATGTGCTTCCTTTTCTCATTAAGTACACAGGAAGGTTGATGCACAGCTGAGCTGGGGAGTAGGAAGGGTTAGTGCTTGGGTCAAGATGGGCTTGGGTCTGCAAACATGTGTCGTGTCTCTCAGTCTTCATCTCCTGAAGAAAAATCAATGTTTCCATGCCTTGAGTATATTAGAAATCATCCTCTGAGAGGATAGTTTTCAAGTGAAGGTAGAATACCCCTCCTGATGCAAAAGTAGTACAGATAGAATGTGGACTTTTTATATGAGTTCCTGAGAAGCTAGTGGACTTTCAGCCCCCATGGTTTCCACAGCATAGTGTGCATTATTTACACTGTACATAGTTGATGGACTTTTGAAAAAAATCGTGGCAATGATATTTAAATCATTTTCAATGTTTTACTTACTGTACTATGATTTAGGCTTCAGGTTGGGTTAAAATCTTCAAATGTGGTATTGAAAACACGACTATGGCACCATCATTTGGTAGTTAGGATTTTTATTTTTAGCCATAGGAATAAATTGATGTCCATTAGCACTATTATAATTTTTAATGTAATTAGAAACTTTATCTTTTAAACAAAGGATAAAATTAACATCAAAAATCCAGTTAATATGTAATTTCCTTCCCAGAAGAAAAGAACCTATGATTTCTGTTGTACTGAGAATAACAGCTCCTTAATAAAAGTATTGGTGGGATGTAAAATGCAAAATTTGAGACATGTTTCTAAGCAACTGAGAAAAATTAGTTGGGATTCAGGATGGGTCAGGACAGCAGAAAGCCAAGCTGTCTGAGGGTCCCCAGTTGTGGAAGCCTTGGGTGGAGGAGAAGAGGGAGAGATAAAGTGACCGAAGATGGCAGGTCTTGCTTATCTGTCCCTTTTGTCATTATTTGTCATGGAAAACTTCAAGCACTCACCAAGGTAGACAGAATTATATAATGAACCACTATTACAAAGTTTGTTTTTAATCTAATGCCCTCAAGCTGGTATGGGTCTGCACATCTGACCTCTCAGGTCTGCTGTCCTAAGCCAGGAGTAAATGGGGCTGATAGTAATGAACATAGCAGGAGATGCAGGTGCTAATGGGGCATAGTGCCAAGCTCACAGTGGCCTGGGGGAAGCTATCAGACACCGGGAACTCTTGTCTTGTGGTCTTAAAATATGCAGAAACTTGTCACACCTGACAGCATGTGGGTGACAATGTAGCTGGAAGCTTTGTGCCCTGGGCATCTGGAATTTCCACTCACCTCACGGCTGTCACAGGCGAGGACTCCAGGGAGCAAAGACTGCTGGTTCCTTTTGCAGAGGAATATCACTTTTTAATCTACTCTACGGGAAGCCCTAAAACCCCCTTGGCCTTCCAAAATTAGATAAAGTTAGTCAGTACTGACATTTACAGAGTTCCTCTCTCCCCTTTTCAAGAATGGTACTACTTTCTACTTAGTAAACTTATCTCTCTTGAGGATTTTTACCTTATAAAAAACATTGTTAGGTTTTAGATTGTATTTGTTAGATTTTATTGCAAGATAACTAAATTCAAAACCAAACACTAGATTTCTGAAGCCCATTTGGTAAGGTGTTGCAATTATGTTGGTAATGAGAAGGCTGAAATGGAAGCTGTTAATTAGACACTGTAGGAGTGAATTTGGGAAAAGCTGAAAGGAATGGATCCTCTGAGGTGGTCAAAGTATGCGATTTCTCAGCTTTCCATTTGTTTAGCAAGTGCCATGAGTATGGAGGAAATGTTTGCATAAACTCTACAACATCCTTCTCTGACCACAATAGTAGATATCCAGGACTACTGCCTGCTCCGGTGTCCGCCAACAAGGATACCCCATGGATAAGGCTTTCCTGCCCACTCATTGTTCTGTCCTTTTGCTCATTCATTCGTTTACGTATTCATCAGTTCACTTTTTGTCCTTCTTTTCCACTGCAGGATCTTGGGCCAGCTGTTCCCATGGGCCCTCTGCTATCAAATCTACTCTCCCTTTAGTTCTCCGCCAAGCTTCCCTTCTTCAAGAAGCCTCCCCAGTAGCCTCTACCTCCCCTAACAGGTAGGTTAGGTTCTTAAGAAACCACAATCTGCTATAAATAATAGACCTCCAGTAAATATCTGTGGAATGATTGAGCGCAATAATCCCTTCACATATGCATTCTTTTCTTTGTCTTTTCACTAAGAAAGAACTCACTAACAACAGCTGTGTGAGGGCCCTGACTGGACAGCTAGGCTGGGGCAGGGAACATCGCAGCCCTCTGTACCTAAGAATGCAAAAGGTTCAGGCATTGCCTTCTTTCAAACCCAAAGGAGCTTGGAGTGAGGTAGATTTCAGTGTGGATGTAAGGCTAGAAGTTCACAAAGTGAACCAGAAAGGACAGAGAAATAGGAAACAGTGTGCCAAGCTCCCATGGCTCTTAGAATTTGTGATAGAATTTTATGGTTAAGGAAACTGCAGCCTATAGAAATTAAATGTGTTTTTTTGAAGTCATAGAACCTGATATACATGGTTCTGTAAGATTTCTTTGAATTGATGAAAAGTAGTCATGCATTGAACTGTAGGCACCTGGAGTATGTTTTGGTGCCTTGGATTCAAAGGGCACCCCTATTTCTAGAGAAGTGAAAGGACCCAGAGTACAAATCCCAGAGGACAGCCCTGTAAAGGAAAGGGAAACTCTCTTTGTCTCAGGTCTCTCTGCCCTGAGGCAGTGATAGAGGAGGTGGGGCCAGCACCATCCCAAGAGAGCATTATGGGGGGGAGGGAAGATTTCCCTCACAGTTCACTGTTGAGTTGTTAACAAACCTTTCTCATGGTACTATAGAAACTTCCAGATGACTGTCGCATGATCTACTGAACTCACTTGTTCTATTTAATAGGATATTAAATAGATACAGTATTTTTTGGTTAAGTGTACCTGAAATTTGCAGTGTTTCAGCAGGTATAAAGCCTGTCATACAGAATAGCTTACTGGGCCTCATGACATTTCTGTGAAAAGATTCAGGCTCCAAGACCTTGCTGGTTTGCTTACAGGCCGACTGGCATGTTATTGGTGGAGCAGGGGCTTGAGACCGAGTACTTGAGTCAGTAACTACCCTTTCTTCTCTGTACCGTAAGCAGCTCAAGAGAAGAGACAAAGATTTTTAAAGTCCTCATATTTCATTCTTTCCAGCTTTATTAAGGAATAATTAATAGAAATTCTGTATGTTCAAGGTATGCATTGTAATGACTTGGCATACACATGCATTGTGAAAGGGTAACCACTGCTACAATAATTCATCCATTCACGGCTTCACATAGTTACTTACCATTTGTGGATGTGAGCCTGTGTGTCTGAAATTAAGCTCTACTTACCTCTCAAATTGGTGTATGAGAAAGACACCATTATTTATTTTTTAAATTAAAAATTTTTGTGAACACATGAATTCTAAATTTTGTAACGTATTAGAATCATGGGGTTTGGGGAATGGGTGAGCATCTATGTCCACCCCTTTTTCAGAGGTTCACCCCTTTCCTATCTGACCATTGCCTCTCTTTCTACCTTGCCAGTCATATTGGGGCTTTTTATGTTATTATTTTTGTGCGTTTAGTAAGAGGGACACCCATCTATAATCAGTCTTTTGTGCTTGGTCCATTTCACTGATCATTATTGACTCTGGGTGGCCCCATTCTCATTCAAACACTTCATATCTGCCTTTTAATGGCTACATAGTATTCCATCATGCATAGGTACCACACCTTCTTTAACCATTCCTGTATGGATGGATAGGTAGGTTGTTTCCAGGATTTGGCTATTGTGAACATGAACATGAATGTGTCTTTTTGGTATGTTGACTTTATTTCTTTTAAGAACATGCCCAGTAGGGCAGTCGCTGGATCAAATGGAATTTCCATTCTCAGCTTTCTAAGAAACCTCCAAATTGCCTTCCATAGTGGTTGTACCAGCTTGCATTCCCACCAGCAGTGGCATAGAGTTCATTTTTGTCTGCACCCTTGCCAACAATTGTTTTGGAGTCCTTGATGTAGGCCATTCTCACGGAGTGAGGTGAAACCTCAGCGTTGTGTTTATTTGCAATTCTCTGATGGCCAGTGATAAAGAACACTTTCTCATATGCTTGTTGGCCATGTGTATTTCTTCTTCTGTGAAGTTTTTTCATCTCAGCTGCCCACTTGATGGGATCATTTGTTTTAGGAGGTTTAATGTTTTTCAGTTCATTGTATATTCTAGATATTAATCCTTTGTCTGAAGTGTTACTCCTGAATATCTTTTCACACTCTGTGGGTTGTCTCTTCACCTTGCTGATTATTTCTTTTGCTGTACAAAAGCTTTTTAATTTAATGTAGTTACATGTGTTGATTCTTGCTGACATTTCTTATGCAGTTGGTGATCTGTTCAGAAAATCCTTTCGTGTCCCTATGTCTTTTAGGATTTTTACCTACTTGTCTTCCAGTAAGTTCAGGGTTTTTTTGATGTCCAGTTCTTTGATCCATTTTGATCTGATGTTAGTGTGTGGAGACAGATATGGGTCTAGGTTCATTCTCCTACATGTGGAGTACAGTTTTCCCAGCGCCATTTGTTGACAATGCTGTAAGACACCATTATTAACTGAAGCCACCATGCTGTACATTGACTCCCTAGAGCTTACTCATCCTATAGCTGAAGAGTTGTACCATCTGAGTGACATCGCATTTCATTTTTCTTTTTTGGCAGCACTGGGGATTGCAGCTAGGGCCTTGCACACACTAGGCAAGTGCCCTTCCACTGAGCCCCAGCCCCAGCCCATCCTTTTCTGTTGAGTCCACGCGCCATCTTTCTGAGAGGCATACTTTACTGAGCCTGAAACATTTCTTCTTGTTACACATGGTAGCCGAAGGTGACAGAGGTGAGCCACAACTGAAAAAGACATTACTATTGGTGAGTACATGAAATTACTGTTAAGTGTTTCATATGTGTTAGTTCACTTAATCTCACTATAAATTAATAAGAGGGATACTGTAATTACTCCTATTTCAAAGATGTGGAAACTGAGGCACAGAGAGGTGAAGAAACTTAAGGAGTCAAGGTGGGTTTAGGGCCTGAGATCTGTTTTAATCACAAGATGAAGATGACTTTTTGCATCTAAGTTTAATTTTACTGAAGCTTCTGAGTACAAAGAAACAACTCAACTGTCCATTGTAGAAAATATATCAAAAATTCTAGAACCTGAAACATTATCCTTTCTAAAGCGTTTTTCTAAAATAAAAAAATGCTTCTTGAGTACACAATTTATATGCACAGTACAACACATAAACTAAAGGGTGAATACAAAAAATCAGCCTCCCTCCACCCTGCCCATCCCCTGCTCTCCAGCAGGGTCTGCCACTAACAGGTTGGGTATTGAAAAGGCAGCTTGGAGACAATTTCTCATTTGTGCTTAACGTATAATACAAAGAGACAATATAGTGGTGTCCCAGCCCAGACTCATCGGTGTCCTCTGTGAGGACTGAGGCACGTGAGCTGTCTAGCAAACTTGCTGGGCAGCTGGCCAGAAGCCTAGGGTGTGGCGGCCCTGGAGAGAGGCCGCTGTAGAGGAGAGGCCCCACTACAAAGCTTGGAGACTGTGGGGGAGGGCAACGATTCTGAGGAAATCATGGTGTTTTCTTGACAGTTCCCCACACAGTCAGGGCTGAAGTTCTTTGGTTTGGAAGGAACCAGAGGGCGGAGGTAAAGCACACAGGGCTGTTACTCTGAGCATTCTCGAGGATACTGACCACTACTCAGAAGCTTTTCATCACGGGGGCCACTGAGCAGGAGGAAGACCTTCCCCGGTTCATCCCAGGCCCCAGTGGTGATGGAAGGATCCCTGAGGCTGCGGTGCCTGCAGCGTGGTTGGCTAACTGAAAAGCACACCTTAGAGGCAAGCTCCTTGGGCTGCAGGGCTCTTGCGGGCAACCTCTCCCAGAGGGCTGAGTTTTGCCCAAGGGGTGCAAGAGGACAGCCTGGACTCCCTAGCACCAGCGCCACACACACAAGCACACATGAAAGCCAAATGCGTTGGTGCATGGTGCATGTCTGTAATCCCAGCACAGTGGGAGGCTGAGGCAGGAGGATCCTAACTTCCAGCCTACCCTGGGCAGCTCAGAGACTGAGAGACTGCCTCAAAAAAACGGTGGGTGGGGTGGGGGGTCTGGGATATAACTCAGTGTAAAGAAAGACTCTGGATGCAATCCACAATATGGCCAAAAAGAAAGGAAGTACATGTGGGAGAAAACCATGCATTGCTGCCTACACAGGGCCTGCTCTCATCCACCTTGGTTCAGGCTGCTCTGCTTGCAGATTGGCCTTTTTTTTTTTTTTTTCCTTTTCTTGTCTGGTTCCTGCTTATCTTTTAAGTCTTGGTTAGGAAACCTCTTTCATTCCCTGAACTCCTACCTCACCCTCCGCCTACATTTGTCATTACTTTACCAGTATTATGAGCATCTTGTGTTTAAGAGTGGTTTTCCTTAGCTTCGTAGATCTATTGCCTGGCTTTCAATAAAGATATTGTGGAAGTGTGGGGTGCCTACGGGATGCGCTGAGCTGCACCAAAGGTACCAATTTAACATGCAAATAGACTCTAGTGACAGTTTTTTGTTTGTTTGTTTCCATAATCTGCCTTTTCTACCTTGGCAGTTTAGTGAGATACTGACAGAAATGGACCTGGAGAGCATTTGCCCTGTGGGTGAGAGCAGCGCAATGCTTGCCAAACTCCGGCAGATTTGGTTTTCATGGTGATTATATCTCATATCCTGAAAAATGACCTGCATCGATACAACACCATAACCATTTAATTTACATAAACATCAATCAAAGTATTGTCTTTGTTACTCAAGTTTGGGCTGTCTGAAAAAAAATAACCAACTGAGAAATTTCCTCCTGTTTCTGTGAGGGAAAAATGACTCCATATTGTTGCTGTTTTTCTGGTCTTGCTGTTTTATTCTTCCCAATCCCTTTTCCACACCAGGTTGGGAGGATTGAACAATTTAATCTAGAGGCAGAAATGAGATACAGAGAATGGATCATTTCAGAGGAGATAGGTATATGCCTGATTATTTCTAAGCGACAGAGGGGAGTTGGCTGCAATGGTACACTTAGAACATGTAGCCCTTTATTTTTAGAAGACTGTCAGGAAAATATTTAAAAAATGAAATCTCTGAGTAGGTTCTTTTTTGTATAGTTCCAACTAAATGAGTTAAATTTGCATTTAAAGATTGCAACCCTACATGTAATAATGCAAGCTTAAGGTTTTACACTGTGTAAAGAAAGTAATTTCCCCTTTCTGGGGCAAGGGGACAAGAATGGAAGCGATGGGTGGAGAATGAACAAACATTTGAAATTTGAAATTTAAGTGTGAGCCTCTTAGTCATTACTTTCATTTCTGTCTTCTAGAGAAAACTGACACAGCTAGAAAGCAATGAAAAGCACTAACGGTTGCATCAGATAACGAAGAGGTACTGTTGTAGCATGGGTTAAAAAGGATTTCTTAAGTGAGATTTAAAAAAAACTTGTTTTTATTTTTAAGTAGCAGCCCTTTGGGTGAGGGATAAGCAAGTTTCTGGAGTTGAACTTATCCTCTGCTAGCAATGTTGGCTCACATTAGGAGGAATGGCTGTGTTTGTTGCAGTTTCTCTTTCTTTTAGCATAGTTTTGCAAGGATGGGCTGTAAATGGATGTTCGCATCCTGTAGGGTGTTTCCCTGTAGGTGATGTTCTAGATTCACCCTGTGGAACAATGTCCACGATAGATTTAATATGTTTAGGATTTCAGCTTAACTCTGATGTTGACCAGTAGTTTTTGTTTATTCCTCTTTAACTCTGTGTCCAATAGTAACAGTTTATGTGACTAGGGAGAAGGGAAGTAAAAGATGTGACCTCGGAGGTCTCAGTGAAGAGGACTCATACAATGGTGCTAACCAACACTCAGATAGTGCCTTACAATTTAAAGGTCACTTTCCTCCACGATCCTTCATTAAGTCTTTCTACAGGCATAGTGGGTAGACTCTACTATTCCCACTTTTAAAATGTGGACATGGAGCTTGGAGAGGATCATATTCCAGTAACTGACAGAGTCTTCACTTGGAAATCGTGTTTTGACTCTACAGCTGCATCTGACTCCATTTTCGCTATAGTATCTGTACAAGGGCATTCTGGAGGGGCTTTAGGAGTGATCCAAGCGGAAAGGGCTCTTCAAGAGTGGTGACTTGGGGATGATGCAGTGAGGGTAGATTATTGAGAAGAGCCAAGGGAGCACCTACTGTTGGGAGAAACATGGGAAATGATGTGGAAGGACAAAACTGAGCTTAACATGTGAGTTGCAAGAAGGAGACAGACCTTCTGAGGCAGAAGAACCAAGGTTGGGAGTAATGGGAGATGAGTCCAGAGATACTGGAGAGGGGGTTGTGCAAGGGGTCAAGGCCAGTTGCACCTGGAGCACCGCCTGGAGCTTTCTTTCCAGTGCCTCAGGAAGCTCCTAGTGGAAGGCCGAGGGCACTCCTCAGAAAGCGTTCTACCTTGGTGCACTATTGTGGTAGAAAAGGGGGTTGCCAGCAGAGTTATATATGGAAGTCGTGCAAGGGAAGTTCTTATGCAAAGTGACTAAACATGCTCCACTGCTCTGCTTGGTTATTTATAAATATTATGTATTTGCTGAAGTTGAAGAAAGTTCAGTTCATATCTAAGGGATCACTCAGAGATTAAACTAAGAATTAAATTGTTACAAAATCTGAGGGCTTCTACGTGATTTGCAGCAGTAATGACAATATATACTTCTCATTGTGGGGACTGTATAAGCCACGGTCCTTTTGAATGAGTCATATACTGGTCTCTAACATCTTGGAACATGGCAGTGGGGGATTAGGGACCGAGTCTTACTCATGAGAGGCAAGAGAGACTTAATACAGACCTGATTATGTCACTTCCTAGATGCATATCACTTATATCAGTGAATTCATAAAATCAGTATTATTGTGTATTTGAATTGATCTCACACCTTGAGATCTGGGACCCTCAAGGCTGAGGGTAACAGCTGGACATGTCAATGAGACTCCTCTGTATAGTATTGCCAGCACAATAGCACCAAATGTGATTGCAAGCTCATGGTAGAAAGCCCTTGGGATCTACAGCAATCAGGGAAGGGAGCTTAGAGAAACTGCAGGGGAGCTGGGATACAGTTTTTTTCCTTTTCCTCTGAAACTTGTGAGCGGTTCCACGGAACATGCTGTGGAAAGCAGCATTATCCAAGGTAATGTCTGACTGATTTGAAGCCAGAATGTGATTCAGGAGATATTTGCTTAATTCTAGTGTATTTCTTGGTAAAATAGTGATGAAATTGTGGTGCAGATGAAGTGAAATGATGCATGTGTTATGAGTTGAGCCTCTTGGGACACAGATTATAAGAGGGGGATTTGATTTCAGGAAGGTTGTTAGAGAATTCTCTTAGAATCAATACTTTCTGGAAGTGAGGCTAGTGCTCTTAGGCAGAGGAGAGTGAACCATGAAGCAGTTGAAGGAAAGGCCTCACTCACCTCACAGTGGTGTGCAGCTGCCCTTCCAAGTCACTGAACTCAGACAAAGGGCTCATTCTTATAGCCCTACATTGGAAAGTCACTAGAAATAGCCAGTTTCCAGAAAGAAAGTATGATATTGAATAAAGAAACACTTCAGCAGAAGATGACGTGTGGAGAAGAATTCAGCTGATAGTCCCCAGCTGCCAACACTCCTAGCAGCAAAGGAACAAATGCCTTGGCTCTTCTACAGGTGAGTCTGGGTGATGCCCTGAATATTCACTTGCTTCCTGTCATAACTTCTGAAAGTAATTGTCCAAAATTCTGATGGACTACTTTACCTGGTGAGACTGACACGAGGAAGTGAGTTGGTAAACTAGAGCTCTCACACTAGTAGGTTCTCTCAAAATGCATTGTCTTCCTCCTTTACCACTCTAGCTTCCCTTCTCCTTACCTGGTCCTAGTGGCTTACTTGGTGGGTACAGTGCAAGGCTATGACTGCTATACTTAGAAATTTTTCATTGAGAGGCACACACACAGCTGACCCGGTTGTGTTCTTATCAGCTCATCATCTATAAAGCGTATCCTGCGGCTTCCTTGTCATCAGTTCCTCATGGCAGGACCCTGACTCCCTTTCGTCTGCTGTTTTCTTGATATAGGGAGCATGAAATACATGGGTGGCAGCCACCCTTCTGGTGTGAGGGAACACATACTCTGTCCCCTAGTACAAGCAGGCCAACAACAATGGTATGATCCCCTGGATCTGTGACAACTGTGTCCAAACTTGGCCTGCTGTGTTTCTTTGTTTTGCTTTTTGTCGCTGTATTTATACCGGTTTTTTTATTTTAAAATTGAAGGACTCCCAAATTAAACCAAGTTGGAAAAAAATTAATACACAAATAGCATCCCTGTGCACTAACAATGAGCTCACTGAAAAAGAAAGGAGAAGAAAAATCCCATCCTCAATAGTCTCTCCCCCCAAATTAAATACCTAGGCATAGACCTAACCAAGGAAGTGGAGGATCTCTACAAAGAAAAGTGTAATACCCTGAAAAAAGAAATAGAAAAAAACATTAGAAAAATGGAAAGACATTCCCTATGTCTGGATAGGCAGAACTAATATTGTCAAACTGGCCATACTGTCTAAACTGATAAACAGATTCAATGCAATTCCTTTCAAAATATTAATAACTTTTTCACAGCTTAAGAAAAACCTGAAAATTCACGTGGAACTGGAAGAGATCCAGAATAGCCAAAGCACTCTTAAGCAAGAAGACAAAATCTGGAGCCACCGTAATCCTGGACGTCAAATTATATTACAAAGCAACAGTGATTAAAACCATATGATACTGGCACAAAACTAGACAGGTCGAACAATGGAACAGAATTGAAGATAAAAGGTAACCTTAATTACTCTCAGTCACTTGATCTGTGTCAAAAGGGCCGAAAACATGCACTGGAGAAAGGACAGCCTCTTTAGTAAATAGTGCTGAGACAGCTGATTATCCACATGCAGAAGAATGAATCTAGACTCACACCTTTCACCATGTACTGAAATTAAATCAAAATGGATGAAAGACCTAGCAAGATACAAAATGGAAACACTGAACCTTCTGGAGGACAAAATAGATATAACTTTTGAAGATATAGCATGGTCAAAGACTTTCTCGATAAAATACCTTATGCAAAACAACCCTCAGAATTAACAAATGGGATTATGTCAAATTAAAATGCTTCTGCACAGCAAAGGAAACAATCAACAGAGAAAAGAAAGGACCAACAGGATGGGAGAATAGTCTTAACATCTAATCCTCAGACAGGTGTCTAACAACTAGTATATACAAAGAACTGAAGAAAAATAAACCTCTCAAAAATCAAAGACCCAATTTTAAAAAAGCAATTGCAGTGAATAGAAAGTTCTCAGAAGTACAAATGGCCAACAAATAACATGAAACAAACATTCAACATCATTAGCCATTAAATAAATGCAAATCAAAGCAACACTGAGATGCCATCTTTACCCCAGTGAGAATGACTTATCAAGAACTCAAAAAACAATAGATCCTGGTGAAGATGTGGCAAAAAAGGAACCTTTCTACCTTATTGGTGAGACTCTAAACTGGTACAATCATTATGAGATTCCTCAAAAGACTGAAAATATGTATTTCATTTGACCCAGTGATACTTCTCCTAGGTATCTTTCCAAAAGAGTTAGTTAAAAGCATGATATAACAGAGATACATGCTGTTATGGTTTGGATGTGGAATGTCCCCCAAAAGCCTCATGTATTTGAATATTTTAAAATACTCGTGTGTTGTTGGGAGGTGGAGCCTGACCAGAGGGGGCAGAACACTGTGGCTTGGCAGTAAGCTAGCTAACTCTGCCCCTTCCTTTCGGACTTGCTTCCTCCTCTGCCACGCTGTGAAGAGCTCTCTGGCTGCGGCTTGCCATGTGTGTCTACCATTGCTGCCTGCCCACGTATGGACTCTGGCCTTTTGAAACTGTGAGCTAAAATAAATCTCTCTTTCTTTAAGTTGTGGATGTCTGGAATTTTGTCCTAGCAATGAGAAAGTAACTAAGGGGCATACATACCCATGTATGTATGTATGTATGTTACAGCAGTACAGCTAATAATAGCTAGATCATGGAAGATGCTGAAATATCTATCAATAGACTAATGAATAAAGAAAATGTGGTATATATATACACAGTGGAGTACTATTCTGCCCTAAAGACAGATAGATTTGAGTTATTTGCAGGAATATGAAAACAAGTTGAGAACAACTGAAGAAAAATAAACATCTCAAAATCAAAGACCCAAGTTTTAAAAAAGCAATTGCAGTGAATAGAAAGTTCTCAGAAGTACAAATGGCCAACAAATACATGAAGTAACAAGTACATACTTAGGGAAGTGATTCAGACTAAGAAGATTAATCATCAATGGTTTCTCTAATGTGCGACACCAAATTATAAATAAATAATAGAGTCAGTTGGGTGAGATGTTGGAAGACAGGGAGATGGATATTGGAGAGGGAGGGAGGACAATGGTGGGGATGGGAATTCAGGAAATGGAAGGGAAGTGAATGGGAAGTTGATGCAATATGTATGTATACAATGCAATATGTATACCCATTTCTCAACTTTAATGAAACCATTGCATATTTATAAAAATGGGGAAAAAGGAAAACATTTTATTCTACTTTATTAGTATGACTTTGAGACATATAATAGTTACCTTGGAGAATGCATCTTAATTGCTTTTACTTCCCCTTCTCCCTCACTTCTCCTCGCATCCTTTCCTCAGACCTCCTTGCCGTCTTTACACAGTCTACCTCTCTGTTTTCTATTATTCTTTTGTATTTTGATTTTTTGGTTATTTATATTTTGGGTTTTTCAAATAAACAAACTATGGTATTTAACCTTATGTATCTGATTAATTTTGCTTAGCCTAATGGTCTCAAGATGCCCCATTTTCCCACGAATGACTCAATTTATCTTTCTTTTCAACAGAATAGTACTGCATTAGGTATATATACCACATCTTCTTCACCTGCTTCTTTGTTAATGGACACATAGACTGCTTTGAAGATTTAGCTACATGTGTATGCATGTATCCCTGTACTATGTGTTTACTTCTTTGGGAAAGATACCCAGAGGAGGTGTAGCTGCGCCTAATGGAATTTCTATTTTCAGTTTTTGAGAAGTCTCCTTATTTATCCCTGTAGTGGTTGTGCTAGTTTATAGGTCCCACTAAAGTAGAAGAACTATTTCTTCTCTGTAACCTTGTCATTGTTGTTGTTTTTTAGTTCTTGTTGATATCCATTCTCAGTGTTGTTTTGATTTCCGTTTCTCAGATGGCCAAAGATGCTGAACATTTTTGATGTACTTATTGTCTATTTATACTTCTTTGGAGAATTATCTTCCCTTCATTTCAATTGCCAGTTTTTGATTGGGTCTTTTATTTTGGGGAATCTAGCTCTTTTGAGTTCTTTTGAATATTGTGACCATTGAAGGGATTATGTCAACTAGAGGGAATTAGGAACCACACCTCCATTAGGATTAGGATTTGTGAACCATCATAGATTGGGGATTAAGAACTGGTCTGGATTAGAGCGTGAGTGATTTGTAGGCTGGCCAGTGAGAGAACACCACCCACCCAGATGTCGAGGGCCAACTGGAACTCCAATGATATGAAAGGAAGGAAGAGGGAAGATTGTTACAGCTTCTTCCTCTGGGAAAGCTCTTGCCTTTGCAATTGTCTACGGATGCCAACTTGCTACACATCACAGATCTTCAGCACAGATTGGCTTCTGTCTCTGCTTGTGTCTATCTGCCTATTGCTGCTCTTCAGTTGCTGATCTTCAGGCTTTGGTCTTCACCCGAGATCTACAGCAGACTCTCACCTAACTGGCTGTCCTGAAGTTCCAGACAGGAGATCTACTTCATGGCTGAGCAGCCATCTTGGACCATCTCTATCCTTGGATTTGTAAGCCTTCCTGTTAGACCCTTTTGTGATAAAATCTGTAAATTCTGTCTTTTGAAAGAAACCAAACTAATACAAATATTCTAGATGTCAATCCTGTTTTACAAGTAGTTGGCAAATTCCCCCAGTTTGTTGGCAGTCTACTTCATGTGTCGGTTGCTCCTTATGCTGTGCGAGAGATGTTTGGTTTGATGCAGTCCCCTCTGTTGGCTTGTGGGGATAGCACCTGTGCACTGTGTTCTGTCAGGAAGTCCCTGCCTACACTTGTGTCTTCGGAAGTTTCACCAATTTTTCTTTCAGCAAATTCAGTGTTTCTGTTTTAGTAGCAGGGCTTTTGATTCATTTTGATTTGGTATTTGTGCAGAGTGAAAGATATGGGTCTAGATTCATTCTTCTGTCCAGAGATAGATAACCAGGTTTCTAACACTTTTTATTAAAGAGAATGTCTTTTCTCCAGCATGTGATTTTTGGCTCCTTTGTCAAAGGCCATTTGCCTGAAGGTTCCTGGAGTTGTTTCTGCATTCTCAGCCCTGTTTCATTGTTCACCTGGATGTTTTTGTGCCAGTACCATGAGTTTTTTTTTTTTTTTTAATTATAGTTGCTTTGTGATGTAATTTGTAGTATTTGAAATCTGGAATTGTGCTGCTTCTGCCTTGTTCTTGTTGCTCAGTATCCATAGGAACATAAAGCTTTAGGGACATTCAGATCTAAACCACGACAATATCAGATTAAAAAGAGAGAAAGAAAAAAGAGATTAAACTAACAAATGAAAGGCCGAAACACAAATTGATCACCAAAGAAAAAAAGAAAAGAAAAAATGGTTCTTTTACCCCTCTGTATTTTTTTTTTAATGTGAATCAGGTGCTGGGCATGAGTCTGTTAGTCTGATAGAATTTTATTCAGTGTTCCTGAAGAATTTCTTCGTGGCTGTGTCTTGTTCCCAGCAGGTCCTGGGCCAGGAGTGATGGAGCAGGTCTGAGTGTCTTCTCCTGGAAACTTCCAGGTTCCTCAGAGACGGGCACCCTTTCCAATATTCTTTCTCTTTCAATTTAATGCAAAAGTTTGAAAAGTATTGACCTTGTTCCTTGAAGTTCTAGTAAAATTCTGCAGTGAATCCATTAGGTCTTGGGCTTTTCTTCATAGGTAGAGTTTTTTTTTTTTTATTATTATTGGCTCAATTTCATTACTGGTTTTTTGTCTAGTCAAAGTTTTTGTACCTTCTTGGTTCAATTCTGAAAAAAGTTCTATGTGCTGCTGAGAAAAAAAGTATATTCTGCTTATGTTCAATGAAATCTTCCACAGATATCAATTAAGTCTATTTGTTCCCTGGTGTGGTTTACTTCTGATATTCCTTTGTTGATTTGTCTAGTGACCTGTCCATTTGTGAAAGTAGGGTATTAAAACCCCTATTATGCTTGTATTTAGATATGATTATCCTTTCATGTCCAGTTGTTTTGTTTTTATAAAGTTGAATGCACAGTTGTAATTCTAATGTCTTCTTTTTGAATTGTTCCCTTTATCAGTACATTCTGGCCATTTTGACTCTTCTGTTTTGGGTTGAAACCTGATGTGAAAATAATGTAGCCAGTCCTGTTTGCTTTTGAGCTCCAGTTGCACGGAATATTGTTTCCCATTCTTTTTTGCATTTGAGAACATGTAGAATTTCCTCTTATTAAATATATATCTCAGTGATTAGGAAAACTCTATATAAAAGAGGCTTGCAAAGCTATACAAGAATTTTTAAAGTTTTTCTTAAACACAGTTCTTCAGTATGCATTTTCAGAAGTTCCATTCAGCTGTGAGACAATGTGTGACAGTTTTATGTGGAGTGCAACTAGTGTGTCATGTGAAAATTGACTGTCAAACTTCAAAGATAGAGCAAAAATAGCAGGGAACCTTCAGTCTCACACCTAACACCAAATTTTCATCTACACACCTTTCATTGCTAAGTGGGCACAGGTGTGGAACCTTTCTGATCTTGGCACAAATCCTCCGGTAGCAGCTGCCTGTCCACAGGACAGTGTAACCGTTTGATGGGAAGCCAGTGTTTTAGAAACCGTTTATCTACCCTATAAGCAAGTGGACTAAAGGGAAAAATTACTACTTACCTACACCTCTAGTGCATAGGACATCTGTACACACTGTACCATTCTCTTATTATGGCATAGGTAAGGCCTATCAGCCAGGCATCAGGCAATAATGTATTCAACCTGGAGTATGAATATCATACATCACTGGCCTTTGTTGAGTTCTGCAGAAGAAATGTAGAGAAATTAGGGTGGGCAGCTTCTTTAAAGGTGTCTTACCATGTCACTGTCTTAGTTCTTTTCTTGTTCCTGGGACAAAATATGTAGCCCTGGCCCTACAGTGTTGCCTCTGGCTGCAGCCTCCGGCTTCACTCCTTTGGGCTAGCTCTGCTCCTCAGCTGGTGATCCACGTTTCTGGGGTCTCCACTCCACCTTAGGCTTCTCCTTCACATCCACTGCTCTCCCAGGGCACATCACCTGGCTTCAAAGGGCTTCCTCTAAAATCTGGGTGGAAGCCTCTATGACCTTACAACTTTTACATTCTGTATACCTGTGAAGCCATGGAAGATGCCAAGGTCTGCCACTGACTGGAGCAGTCCTCTGGCCCTCCTGGCCTTTGGCTATAGCAATCTCTCAGTACCTGGATGGCTGAACTCTGGGTGACTGGATTCAGGCAAACATTTCTTTATTTACCTCTATAGAATACCCTGGGATGTTCTTCTCAGAGAACAAGTCTTTTTTGTCTTTCCACCCTTTAACTGGTAAAGGTGGGATCCTGCTGACTCCTGAGGCAACCTCAAGGCATCTTTTTTATAGTCCTCATTCCAAGTACGAGGCTTCTTTTTAATGCTAATCTCTTTAACATCCCTCTGCTTTTATTCTCCACCTTTGCAGAACCTACATCATGCAAAACTGCAAATCTATTACATCATTTTTCACTGAAGTATTTTTTGCAAGGCTGGTTTAGTGGATATAAACTCCTTTTGGATTTTTTTTGTCATGAAAAATCTGAACTTCTCCATTAATTTTGAAGGATCTACACATCTGGGTTTTTTTTTTTTTTTTGAGTTCTTTTCCTGTGAGTTCGTCTATTTCAGGGCTCATGATGTCAGCTTTTGGCGAGTTATGCATTTCTGAGACATCTTATTGCCTTGCATTGTCATAATTCTATTGCTTTTATGGTAAGGGTTGTCAGTAACTTAGGATAGAAAAAAATATCTGTCCCTGGGATTATGTTTCTCTATGATATATCCTCAAATTTGGTTATATTTTCTTATTTATGCTTACCTTCAACCTAATAAACTATTTCAATCTGAGGGCCTCCCAGTTGGTGTGCAAACTTCTTTTGTGGGCTTGGTGCTGGGGCACCACTCAGTAAAAGGAAAAAATTTAAAGTAATATCAGTGGTCCAAAAGGAAGCCAAATATTGCCAAATGGTACAGAACAATTAAGATCAACTTCTATGCCACTACTCATAATACAAAAGGAAACAACAATATTGATAAAATCTAACACAAAGTAGATATTGTTGTATCCTAATAAATCATTATAATTATGCTAACACGAATAATAGATATGATGTATACATAGTTAATATAGGTATAAATGAAAGCCATATATTGATGTATCATAAAGATATATTAAAACAAATGCTATTCCTCTATTAATAATAGAAAAGAAATTTTTATTAATAGCTTAAGCCAAACTAAATGGCTAACATTGTTAATGTTTAGTCATAGTAGTAATAATAAAAATAAAAATAAAAATGGTGGGAATCAAGAAGAGAATTGGGATGAGAAGTTAATTTTATAAAGAAAGAAAAGGGATAAGAGAAAAAGAAGTTAGAGATAAAAATCCAGCTAAAGGCTTGAAGATAATAAATAGAATTAGGTAAAAGGAACAGAGAAAAATAACAAGAGGGAAATTTTTTGAAAAAGAGAATAAAATGTGAGAAAGACTTTTTAAAAGCAAAAAAAAAGAAAGAAAGAAAGGAAGAAAAAAAGTCAGGCAAAACCCCAAAATATAGCAAACAAAGACTAAAAGGGATCCAAAATTTTCCTCTGTGTTGAGGTGTGCTCATGTCCACCAGAGAGGGGGATATGGGCAGAGTGGTCGGAAGTGAAGCTTGTTTTGTTTCCCTGCTTACCTTTTGCTGTGTATATCCTGAGTCCTGTTTCACTTTCCCACATGGCAAAATCTATAGGGATGTGTACCCCAACTGCAGAAAATCTCCATTCCAGATGCCAGGCTGGGGCATGTCTCTGAGCATGTGCGCAGTGAGGACAGGAAACTACTGAGTTCTGTGCGGGAAATAAGCAGCGAGGGAGCCAAGTAGCCAGCTGGACTGAATCCTAGCGCTTTCTGAACCAGGCCCGCAAACACCGCCCCACCCCCAACATGGACATGCATGCGTGCCCGCGTGCGCACGCACTCACACGATGGGGCTGGCTCCTCCCCGCAGTGGGCATGGCCACTATGCCATACACATCCTGAACTCACCACTACCCAAACCATTCAAGAGGTCTGTAGCTGGCTTTCCCACTATCTGAGATGGTCTCTTGTGATGACTTACACACAGTCCCTACAGCAGAGGAAACTGGGAAACCCAAAGTATGGCTGTTCCGTGACTTCCACTCCCAGGACAGGTCAGTCTCAAACATTAAGCCCCCTCTCAAAATGGCTCTGTGGCATCACTCCATAACGTGGCCTGTCGTTATTGACATCAATTACTTCTCAAACACTGGCCTGCTGTACCGAAGAAGTCAGAGTGAGACCCCACACTGTATTTGCAGCTGAGTTTCTACCGGCTTCTCTCAGGGGCCAGAGCTGCCTGTTCCTTCTTAGCTCTGTAGCTCCCAGCCTTCGGGCTTACCTTGTGATTGCAGAGACCAGCCCTTCACCAAGCCAAAGTTAATGCTCTAGACTGCCACGTTTGCTTCTCCACGTTGTCTTTGGCTTTTCTGTGGTCTCCAGCTTTTCTCTTGGCTTCCCTTGAATTTCCAGAGCTCTTTTCTTTCTCTTAGCTAATTTGTTCAGATAGTGATTATATTTTTTACTGTGTCTCCATCTTTTCTGTGTGTCTGCGAGGAGCCAATCGCCAGCGGATCCTACTCAGCTGTGGTTGCTGTCTTGCTGTCTTTCTGTACCATTGGGTTTTTTGTTTGTTAGTTGCCCTTAAGTTGTGTGTGTGTGTGTGTGTGTGTGTGTGTGTGTGTGTGTGTGTGTGATGAGGAACTATCTTGAGCCACACAAAAAATGAATTATATAATGCAATTAATGTGTGTAAGTACTAAAACTTAGTATGTCTACTCTCATATCCTACTTTTCTAAGCCTTTTGGTCCCTTCTACTGTTTTTCATAGCAGCTCTGGCATTTCCTTTTCATTTTTTTCCAGACTACCAAGATCTATCTTATATATGTCTAGCACTGTCTTTTAGGGTCTTAAATCTATCTGTGAGTACCAGTTACTAGTGGCATATGCTAGGTGGTTCCTGTAGGGGTTGGGGCAAGGGGAGGTAATTTCTTTCATTTCATAGAAGATCCAGAATGTCCTTAACTGGCTTATGTAACAATTTAACTCTAGCTATTGGCATGGTGGCCAAGATAGGATAGGAGTAGATTCTGGAAGGATACATGGTATTTATCTATCACTGTAAAGCAAATTAGCCCCAAAATCTAGCAGCTCAAAACTTATGATCTCACCATTTCTGGCAGAGGATTTCTGAGATTGTATTCAGGGTGTTTTCTGGAGCTGCCTTCATTTGAAGGCTTGAGTAGGGATTAGGGATTCACCTCTAAGATGGTTGATAACATGAGTTGTCAGCCTGAAGTCTTAGTTACTTGCAGGCTATTGGATGGAAGCCTCAGTTCCTTGCCATCTTGATCAATGCGTACTTACCCTTGAGGATCCTCAAAATGTAGGAGGTAGTTGCCCTCAGACTGGGTTATCCAAAAAGAATACAAGGTAAGCTATAACACCTTTTGAGGTCTAGCTTCAGAAGTCATGTTCTGTCATACCTGAAATATCCTATTGGTCACAAAAAGTCAGCCCTATTCAGAATAGAAGGGAACAACACAAGGGAGAGACTCTGAGGAGTTAGGGAACATTGGGCCCATCTTTGGGCCTGCCTAGAAAGGACAGTAAATGTTGCTTTGCAAGAAGAAGACTTGTGTGTATTCAAGTAAGGAATGGGTGATAACTTTCAACAGACGGGAATGAGTTAACTGTTCAGGCTCAGGGATTGAGGAGAATCTGGGAAGTTTGGGTATGCAAGTGCATCTACTTAGGCATCCCCACGCAACCTACTCCTTCATAACCGGAGACCAGATTCTGATACAGAATGCCGTCTGAGCTGAACATTCAATCTCTTCTTGGACTCTGCTTTTCTAACAAACTTCTAGGTCTGACACTTCAGTGCTCTACTCATCAGCTGCAGAAAATGACAGTTTTTCTATGTGTTTCAAAGAAGGACTTCTGGTATTTACAGCTAGCTTTTAATTTAATTGCCATATAAAATTATACATATTTATGGGATGCCATGTGTTATTACAATATATGTGTATAAATTTTACTCTAAGCCCTAGTGATTACTTACATTTAGTCTTTCATTATCTTTCTCTAAGGTGCCTAATTTTCCACTCAGAGCCCTCCAACTCCATAGTCTTCATCATCATCGTCCACCCAAGTTGCCAAAGCAATCTTGAGCAGCAAGAGCAGAGCAGGAAGCACCACAGTGCCAGGTTTCAGATTATATCACAAAGCTACAGTGATGAAAAAGCAAACATGATGATGGCACAAAACCACACAGGTGGACTATTGTGACGGAGCTGAGGATTTCAGAAATAACATCAAATCTTCAGCAAATGGAAAAAATCATACACTAGAGAAAAGATAGCCACTTTAACAAGTGGTACTGGGAAAACTGGTTATACGTTAACAGAAGAATGAATCTAAGCCCCTATCTTTCCCCCTGAGTTAAAATCAAATCAAATTGGATTAAAAACCCCAGATATTAAAACAGAAACACTGAATCTGTTGAAAGATAAAGCCCATGCAAACAAAAATGTAAGCAGAGATTTCATGACCAGAACATCACTTGTACCAGAAGTAACACCAAGAATCAATAAATGGGGTTATGTCAAACTAAAAAGCTTTTGAATAGCAAAAGAAATAGAAGAATGAAGAGACAACCAGCAGAAAAAGAAAAAAATTATCAGCTGTTTCTGAGATAGAAGTATAATATCTAGGCTATATGAAGTTTCCAAAAAAAATTAGGCTCCCAAAATAAAAGACCTGATCAATAAACAGGCAACTGAAGTCAATAGACACTTTTGAAAAATAGTAAAAATGGCTAACGGGTAGATGAAAAAAACTTGCCATATCTTTAGCAACTTGAGAAGTGCAAATCAAAACATTGGGATTTCATCTTTTGTAATAATGCTATTATCAAGAACTTAAAAAAACAGCTAATTCTGGTGAAGATGTGGGCAAGACAAATTCTATGTCGTTGGTAGAACAATAAATTAGTAAAACCTCTAAGGAAATCATTATGAAGATTCTTTAAAAACTGAAAATAGAAATTCCATTTGACCCAGCTATACCTCTTTAAAACATTATATTATAGTGACACATTCATACCCATGTTTATAGGCAGCATAACTCATAAGAGCTAACTCTTGGAAGTAGTCTGTATATCGATCAATAACTAAATGGATAATGAAAATGTGATATATATATATATATGTGTGTGTGTGTGTGTGTGTGTGTGTGTGTGTGTGTGTGTGTATACAATGGAGTATTACTTGACCTTAAAGATAAATTTGAGTCATTCACAAGAAGATCTGCCCACAATGAAAGCAGACAAGCAAAAAAGGCCAGTCCTCTGAGGGTGAAGGAAGACGATTCTCCATGCCTCCTGTCGAGGCACTCCTTTGAGCACCTGCCACACATGCCATCTTTGTTCTTGTGTGGCTGCTGTGTCACGTCCTGGCTTGTGTTGCTCCTGCCTCTTTGTACACGTATTGATTTTCTCCCAAGCTATATTTTTACTCTAAAAGTTTGTTTCTGTGAGTTTAAACATGATTTTATTTGTAATCAACAATTAGAATTATCAGCCTTTACAAAATGCTATTTGAGCATACAAAGACAGTCCTGGAGCACTGATGAGGAGCGGCCACACCTGGGGGTGAATACTCTCTCAGCACATCAGAGGAGGCCCCATTGTTCTCCTACACACAAGTTTGCATTGGCCCGTGTTTACACGTGTTTGTTCTGTCTGCCTTTGTTCTGTTACAATCTTGTGGCTGTCCTTGCCTTCCCATTTCCTCTGGAAGCTCTGCTGCCAAGAAATAAATGCCAAAACTCTTGAGAAATTCAGTGTCAAAAGGAGAAGGAGAGTTGGCTGACATTAGATAGGTACGCTTTGGCTTGCTTTAATCCACATCACTGCTGCTTAAATCTACTGTTTTGTTTTGTTTTTCAACTCAAGAAGATAAAGGAAATTAGGAGGGAAGCGACAGTTACAGGTACTAAGCCTGTCCTGTGCTGTGGATTTAACAAGAACAGCTGTGGGACTGGTGCTCATTTTTGGTTTGAACACAGTCATTCTTGCACCATAGATTTGATGCAAACTAAGTTTCATATACAAATAGAGGGATTATTGGAAATTAATACATGTACTTGATACCGGGAGGCTGAATACATCCATCAGTGGAGATTTTCATTTTTATCCTATGTTAATTTAAATCTATATTATTTTGTATGAAAATCAGGTCAGCATATTTGTATCTATTAGTGGACCTCCTAAACTGAATTTGACATTTTTCCTAAATTAAAAATTTCTAAAACAAGCGATTTTTTTCTTGTAATATAACCACAAAGCCTGTTTTCCTACTTCATGCAGTGTATGTTAAATACTTGTATCCATGCATGAGTAAATATCTGAATGGTGATTTAGAAAAGTGATTCTCAAATTTTAATGTGTATTAGAATCAGCTGAGGGACCTTGCTAAAAATGCAGATTGTGACTCGTTCATTAGGTCTGGATGAACCTGACTCTACATTTCTGATGAGCTTCTGGGTAATACCTTTGCTCCTGCCAGCCTTTGAGTAGCAAGGATTTAGAAGACTAGAAAGAACTGGCTTCGTTTAAGACCAGCCATACCCTTTGAACTTTTCCTTCTGTGTTCAAGAGATGGACACAGTGGGAAGGTAAACTGAGCAGTGAATGCTGCTGTAGGCCAGGGGGTCCTGAGTTCAAATCCTATGTATGTTGATTATTAGTGATTTGGGGTAGATTACTCATCCTTTTTGACCTGAATTTCCAGTCCTATAAAACGAGGAGTATGGCAATGAGAGTGGCAAAGGGGATGCCACAGGATGATGAAGTTATCCATCAAAATCACATACGTTTTCCACTCCTTATACTCTCCCCTTTCACTTACCTGCCTCCTAGAGACATTCAGAGGACAAGCACAGAGAGGATGGAGACCATGAAGAATGATTTCAAATAAACTAGTAAACCTAGTAAGGAGACAGGTCTAGAATTAATTTTGAGATTTCTTCAGAACAATACATGTATTACAATCACTGGAATTGCTAACAGGCTGACCGTAAATACAGCATTGAATGGTTGTCTTAGTTACATTTTCATCACTATGACTCAATACCCAACATCCACAACTCCAGGTGATTCTAACTTGCAACCCGAGAGGCAAGTTGTTTAATTCTTAGGTTCAGTTTTTCATCTCTGTACTGTGACCATAGGCAATTTCTCCTAGTACTGAGCTGCTCATTGAGAAACCTATAATGGAAGTGTATTATATAAAGGCCATCTTGTTTAGACCTATTCAGTTAACTTTCTGTTCAAAAATGATGTGCTCTCATGCTCTTGTGATATTTCAGTCTCTGTGGATCTGGATGATCTGATGGACTGGGCGGGTGACTCCGAGGCATAAAAGTGGTGCTTAAGCATCAGGGAAGCCAACTCTTCACGGGACCCACTAGCACTTCCCTAAATTCAGCATACTGTCTGTGGAATGTTTTTGCCAAGTATAAATGTCCCAGATGGGAGAGACTGCTTGTCTCAATTTGCCAGATAGGAGAATATGGCTGAATATTCTGCTCTGTTATTTTGCATGGGAGTGGAATCTAGAGGCAGATTCACGGGCCCTAAGATCAGGCTCCAAGGTGGGCCTCGAGCATCATACAATGACTTTATTCAATTGGTCACGCTTGCTCATTTTCCATTACGTCATTTATCCTCACAGTTTCAACCATGACCTACTGACAGTTCCAAAATTGACACTTTTCTCCCAATTTTTAGCTTATGGGTTCATGAAAACCTCCACTTGCATATGTCATGAACTTCCTCAAAACCCAGTGTTTATAAAACTAGACATCAAAGCACTCTCACGTTCTTACCATTTCTATCTCAGGTAACAGAAGTTCCACATACCCTATCACTTGGGCTACGCATATCAAGGTTTACTTAGACTTCTTCATAAGCCACTGTGTAGTAAATGTTTATTGAGCACCTATTATTGGGCCGTTATTAATAGTCAATAGGTAACAAAGGGCCCACGCATCTTAGTCTTGTGGAAAGGGAAAGACAGAAAAGGGGGGAAAAACCCAGAAAAGGTAGTTAGTAATTCTAAGAAGAAAATAAAGCAATGAGAGAGAGATTGATGGAAGAAGCTGCCTCAGAAAATGTGATCAGTGAGGGCCTCTTGGAGGGAGTATTGGAATGATAAGAAGGACCATAGAAACACAAGAGAATGATTTGAGAAGGTAAAACGAATTACAACTGCAAAGAACTCTGGCTCCAAGACAGTTTAAAAATATCTGAGAGACCAGAACCTAGAGCACAGTAATGCAGATGAAGATGTAAGGGGCCACATGAAGTTGTCCTTGTGGGATGTGGTAGAAATGATAGATTTAATTGCATTTTCTTTTAGTCTACCTCCTTATCAACCCCTTCATTTCCACTTTCTAGCCATTTTTATTTTTGTCAAGAACTTGTTTTACTACTGACCTTCTCATCTTTTCTGTCTCCTACCTCTTTGACTACTTTGCAGTAGCTTTTTCCCTTTTTGCCCATTCACTGTCAGTAGACCCCAAAGGTATCACCTGCCTCTTCTGAAAGTGCTACTTTTTTCTAGTTTGTCTCAGTTTCTCATTTGGCTCAGAGAATCAGAATATCTAATTAATCTTGTTCCCTTTTTAGCCATGACTTGGGAAACCCACTACTTCCATCTCATAGCTTTCTCACTGGGAACATAGGACTTACAGTCTATACTCACTCTTACATTCTACAAACTAGAAGTAACACATAACTGCTACTCATGGCACAATCATCAAAATGATAAAATGGCTCCAAAGAACTATGTGCCAGCTGAGAAATGTAGAAAGCACACCAGCAGCCAGTGAGCTGTAAATGTCTCTGACATCGTGACTGCGCTCCGTGTTTTATCTTGATGCTCTCTAAACAATGGGCCTCTAACTCCCCACCACCCCAAGCAATGCTGGAGTGTATGTGTTTGGCTTATATACTCATGATCCTAAGTAAGGATATTCCAGGAATTTCACAGTGGGTTGAACAGAGAATCTTTCCAAAATCTGTCTATTTCCTAATTTTCAGAACCTATAAAAATTACATTGTTTGGAAACAAGTCTTTGTAAATCCAATTGAGGATCTTGAGATTATTCTGGATTATCCAAGAGAATCTTAAATATTTCTGAGAGACACAGAAGATTAGACACAGACAAAAAGGAGAAGGCAGAGGTAGAATTTGGAGTCATGTAGCCAAAGCCAAAAATATAACTGGAAAAAACAGAATCCTGAGGAAATGAAGAAAGATTCTCTTGTAAAGCCTTCAGAGGAAGTGCAACCATTGTTCCTGATTTCAGATCTCCAGAATTGTGAAGAGAATAGCTTGTTTTAAGCCATTGATGTTGAGATACTTAGTTAAGGCAGCCCTGGAAAAACTGTCTGTCTGTCTGTCTGTCTGTCTATCATCTATCTGGAAGTGAGGTGCTGATGTAACAGATACACAATACTATGGAGGTGACTATGGAATTATTAATGTGATGAGGCTGGAGGAAGTTTAAGACACAGACGAGGGCTCAAAGAGAAAAAGAATATGGTACAAGTTTCTATGGTTCCCAGAGAGTAGGTTCATTGCTATAAACAGAATGTTGCCAGAAGGACATTAAGAACATTTCCTTAAGGGAGCTATTAGAACCTGGCCCCTTATTCCTTCTCTTTATGCTTCCTATCTGCTAAGAAATGAGCAGGTTTCCTCCCCTCTATCCTTCTACCATCATGTATTGACTTGCTACAGGTTTAAAATCCCTATGACCATGGACTGAAACCTTCTTAACTGTGATCCAGAATAAACTGTTTTTTGCTTTGTTTATTTCAGGTATTTTCAGTGACTAATAACCTATTGCAACTTTAAGTCAATGGATGAACATTTTTAAATCTTGGGAAACATTTATGTATACATGTATACATATGCATATTTACATATTTCTGTGTGTGTTGTGTATCCACATCCATGAAGCTCAAAGATTTCTGAATGGTTCCAATCGAAATGAATACCTACTAATACATCCATCCATCCATCCATAAGAAACATTACAAAAGGCTGTCAGTGGATTCCTCAGCAGACATCTTATAAGTCAGGAGAAAATGAAAGAAGGTATCAAATATACTGAGGGGAAAATGGAGTTCTGATCAAGAATACTTTATCCAGCAAAATGTCTTTCAGAATGAAGTAGAGAATGACTTTCCCAGATGAACAAAGGCTGAAAGAGTCCATTACCACTGTATCTGCCTTACACAAAATGCTGAAGAAAGTTTTTCTTTTTTCGGACAAGGTCTTTTTCTGTAGCCTAGGCTGGGCCTGAATTCACTATGGAGCCCAGGCTGGCCTTGGACTCACGGCAATCTCCTGTCTTAGCCTTCCATTTGCTGGGATTACAGGCATGCACCACCATGCTGGTTTACATGGTGCTGGGGAATCGAGCTTGGGTATGTAGTGCTTGAGTTAGCACTTTCTAGGTAAGTGCTTTAACTGCTGAGCCATTCCTCCAGCCTGTGAAGAAAGTTTTTCAAGCTGAAATGAAAGAACACTAATTACCAACATGAAAATATGTGAAAGTATGGAACTAAAAATAAATACAGGCCTATGAGTGTAGCTCAGTGCTTATAGTGCCTGGCGAGCAAGTACAAGGCCTTGAGTTCAATTCCCCAGCATTATATAAGCCAGGCATGGTAATGCATGCCAGTAATCTCGGTGCTTGGGAAGCTGAGACAGGAAGATTGCTGTGAATTTGAGGTCAGCCTTGACTACATAACACAGGACCAGCCTGGACTGCAGAACAAAACTTTAAGTCAAAGACTGTCGAAAAGGAAAAAGCTTTGATTCAATAATAAAGGTTTAATTCAACAAGGAAATATAGCAATAATAAATATTTATATATTCAACTTTAAAACTCTTGAGCATATAAAGCAAATATTAATGGAACCAAGAAAAGAAATATAAAGCAATATAATACTAGGAATCTTCATTACTCAACTCTCATGGTGGATATATTATCTACACAGAAAAATCACCTTTAAAAAAGAGAATTTGAACAAAATTATAGACCAAATAACCCAACAGCCATGTACAGAGCATTCTATCCAGCAATGGCAGAATGCACATCCTTTTCCATCACACACAAAACATCTTCCAGGCAAACATGCCACAAAGCAAGTCTTAGCAATTCGAGATAATTGGGATATTATCATGGTTCTTTCTTGACCATGATAGTATGGCACTAGAAATAAAAAATAGGACAATTGAAACTCATAAATATTTGGAAATTAAATGACACATCCCTGAACAGTCAATAGGATTGATGGAGACCCTGAAAGGAAATAGAAAGTATTTTGAGAAAAAAACTGCAATGTATCTAAACTTTTAGGATCCCGCAAAACCATTCTAAGGAAAGTTTATAACAACAATTAATATATACAGTTGAGAAAATATAAAACTTGATAAACTTTTTTATGATTCAAGGAACTAGAAAAAGAAAAAGCAGATTAAACTCATGGTTGGGAGAAAGAAGATAATAAGAAAGATTAGAACAGAAATAAATGGAAGAGAGAACAGAAATGTAAACAAAACTAAGAATTTTTTGAAAAGTAAAATTGACAAATTTCAGGTTAGACTAAAAAATCTAAAAATCTGAAAGGAAAGAAAACACAAGTGATACTTTGTATATACAAAGGAACTTGAGAGACTACGATGAACAATTGTACACTAACAAAATGGATAATGTAGAAGAAGTGATGAATTCTTAAAAAAAAAAAAAAAAACAAGCTGCCAAGAGTAGAGAAGAAAGGACTAGAAAATCTGAATGGCTCAGCAACTAGTAATGAAATTGAACCACTGACAAATATCTCCTTTCAAAGAAAAGCGCAAGAACAGATGGCTAATGGGTGAATTCTACCAAACATTTAAAGACAACTAGTTCTACTCCTCAAACTGTTCCAAAAAATGAAAGGAAAAGAAAAATTTCCAAATTTATTTTGTGAGGCCAGTAGTTCTTTGATACCAAAGTCAAAAAGGGTAATACAAGAAAACTGCACACTAACATTTCTGATAAAAACAGATACAAAAATCCTCAACAAACTACTAGCAAACCCATTATATTAGAGGGATCATGCACTATGGTCAAGTAGATTAAGCCCTAGGATGAAGGATGATTCAACTTAAGCAAATCAATAAATCCAATATACTACAATATATTAAAAGATGAAAGAATATTGTCTTAATAGATACAAAAATCATTTGATGAAATTCCATATCATTTCAGAGTAAAAAAAATCAACAAAGAAGATATATAAGAAATATAGAAAGAATATATTGCAACATAATAAAGACCATATGCCACAAGCCCAGCACTTAGGAGGCTGAGGCAGGAAGATTTCTGTGCATTCAGTGCTAGCCCAGATTATATAATGAGTTCAGAAACACCCTGAACTATTGACTGAAACCCTGTCTCAAAAATTAGGTAGTTAATAGTAAGAAATTGAAAGCTTTTCCTCTAAGATTAGAAACAAGACAGACATGCCCACTCTTGTCACCAATAGTTAACATAGTACTAGAAGCCCTAGCCAGAGTAATTAAGCAAGAACAAGAAATGAAAGACATGAAAACTGGAAAGAAAGAAGTGAAATTGTCTGTATTGTCAAGATCAGGTGCATTCAGAGTGGTACGGCCAGAGATGCTTGTCTTTATTTTCAAATGACAATCTTGTGCATAGGAAATCCTAAGCTTCACTGAAAAACTGAGCCTAAATGTAAAATTTAAACAAGTGCAAGACATAAAATCAACATATGAAAACTAGCTGTGTTTCTGTACACTAACAATGAACTATCCAAAAAAATTTAAAAAGCAATTACATTTACAATAGCACCAGAAAGAATAAAATAGTTGCAAGTGAGCTTTACCAAGAAGTTAAAAGTTTGCATACTGAAATTGTAAGTTACTTACAAAAGAAATTAAAGATACAAACAAATAGATATGTCATGTCTATGAAGTAAAAGAATATTGTTCAAGTTAGTTAATATTGTTAAAATGTCCATGCTACAGAAAGCAGCCTTCACAGTCAATATAATCCTTATCAAAGGTCAAATGACAGTTTTTACAGAAATAGGAAAACCTATTGTAAAATTTGTATGTGATCACAAAAGACCCAGAATAAGGCAGCCAAATAAGTTTTAAGAAACAAGAACAAAAACTAGAGGAATCATACTGCTTAATTTCAAAGTGTATTGCAAAGTTATAGTAATAAAAACAATCATAGTGTCATAAAATACGTGCCTGGACTAGAGGAGCGTGATAAAGAGCCCAGAAATAAAGTCAGACATATGCAATCAATTAATCTTGAACAAGGTTGCTAAGAAGACACAATGAGGAAAGGACAATCTTTTCAATAAGTGGTACTGGGAAAATAAAATATGCATAAGCAGAAGAATGAAATTGAATCCTTATCTTACACCCTACAAAAAGATTAAGTATTAAGTATAAGACCTGAACTCATAAAAATTCAAGAAGAAAACATAGGCATAAAGCTCCTTGACATTGATCTTGACAATGATCAACCAACACAGTCCAGAGAAGCAAAAATAAATAAGTAGACTACCTCAAACAACGAAGTTTTTATATAACTGCAAAATACCCAACAAAATGAAGAAAAATGATCTATGCTATGGGAGAAAATATCTGTAATCTAAGTGTCAGATAAAGGACAAATGCCTAAACTATATAAAGAACTCATACAGTTCAATATTAAGAATCAAATTAGAACTCAGATATTTTTCCAAAGGAAAGGTACAACCCAAGGATGTATGGAAAAGTATTCAATCCCACTAATAAGAGAAGCCGAAATCAAAACCACAATGGGAAATTGCTTCACACATTTTGGATGGTCATTTTCAAAAATTATAAATGTTGTTGAGAACTTGGAGAAGAGAGCAGTTGTGCACTATAGTTGGATTATAAATAGCTGTTATGAAAAACAGTTTGGAGTTTCCTTTAAAAAAGAGAAATCATATGTAACCCACCAGTATTTCTCTGAGTATATTTGCAATGGAAAGAAAATCAGTATCTCAAGAGGTATCTGTACTCCCATGTATGCACGCACATTCACACACACACACACACACACACACACACACACACACACACACAGAGAGAGAGAGAGAGAGAGAGAGAGAGAGAGAGAGAGAGATTACTTAAATTTTAAAAAGGAAAAAAGAAAAACCCTTTTCATTTACATCAAGTGTGGATGAACCTAGAGGACTTATTTAACTTAGCATAAGCTAAGTTGAATAAGCCAGGCAGGGAAAAACAAGTTCTAAATAATCTCAGTTATGTGTAGAAGTCAAAAATCATAGAAACTGAGAGTAGAATGGTGGTTGCCAGGAGTTTAGTAGGGGGGGAATGGGGGATTTTGGTCAAAGGGTAAAGACTTTCAGTAATAAAATGAGTAAGTTCTGGAGAGCTAATGTATAATATGGTGACTATATTTAACAATAAGTATTATATACTTGAAATCTAAGTGTTCTCATCACTGGAAGAAGCAAAAAAAGAAAAAAAGAAAAAAAAAAAGAAAACCCAAGTAACTATATGAGACATAGGTATGTTACCTAGCTGGACTGTGACTGTCATTCATGCACACTATGTTGTGTAGCTCCATTGTAGACAATATTCATGTGCCAGTTACACCTCACTAAAGCTAGAAGCGGGGAACGAGATATAGATAAAAGTTAGAGGGAATGGCTGAAGCAAAAGTGCCAGGCAAGAGATGTGTGGTGCAATCACAGGAAGACAGGCTGGCTGGCACAGAGGGGATGTGTAGGCAGGCAAGAGAACATGAATTTGAGGTAGTGGAAATATTAGGCTGAAAGCTTAAACTATTTTCTTTGGAGAACAAGAGGCTACCAAGCTTTTAAAAGGAGTAGTACCTGGGCAAAGAGGCTGCTAAAAATTAATTCGTCCATAAAATATAAATATATAAGCTGAGAGTAATTTTCGTGACAGCTGAGACCACATGTGTTTTCTGTCTGTCGCGGAAGCACCCAGCCCAGGGCCAGGTAGAGGCTTCCCTCGGTGCGGATGACAGATGAGAGGGCTGAGGAGTGAAGCATCGGCAAGCAGTGAGCTAGAAGACTGCTGCACAAAATGCACGGTGTTGTAAGCTGAGACTAGAGTAAAAACTGAAATGAGTAACCAAACGCCAGGGACTCAGATAGGAGAATATTTGATATGACGACTAATTCCTTGTCCAGGGACTACAAGGATGTGAAGTCCAGGACGACTTAAGATAATCACCCAGAAGAGAAGCTGTTTGGGTAAAATGGTAACAAAAGTTGATGTCTTTCATGAACTCATTCATTCATTCAATTTGTTCAATGGCTATGATTTTAGACAGGAGGAAAACAAAGGAAGTGAAGCAAAAAAGGCAAAGGCATTGGCAGGTGACAGCAAGTGAGGTGGCACTTGGCGTCCTCCGTGGAGCAGATAGCACACACGATTGGAGAGTCTGTGCTAAACGCTGGTGGGCAGTGAAAAATGGGGTCCGGGGTTCTAGTGAGACGTCAGGTATGAGATATTTTACAACTTGCAAAGCCAGAATGTGTGAATTTGACCTGATTTAGAAGTATAGTCTTTTAACTGGGGGAATACTACCACAGTTAGAGTGCTTGCCTAGCAAGCATAAGGCCTTGAGTTCAGCTTCCCAGAACCACATAAACAGAGTGTGGTGGCCCATGCCTGTAATCCCAGCACCTAGCGCAGTAGGATTGCCATGAGTTCAAGGCCAGCCTAGACTACATAGTGAGTTTAGGACCAGCCTGGACTACAGAGCATGTTATGTTGGATTCTAATGTTTTCTGTTCACTCACCCTTCAACTATTGTACATTTTTTAATCTAATAAATCATGGAACTATACTTAATAAAATGAAAATTGTTAACATTATTATTGAACAGAAAATGATGTAACATATTAAGGACATTTAGAATTTCCACATGTTTCTCTGCAGTGAGGTTGTTGACATGTGGATTTGATCTTGTGTGGCAGGGCCAGAAGCCATCTTCCCTTCACTTAACAGTTTATTAAGGACCCTGTAAAGTCATCTTGGAGCTAACAGCAAAGAACTTGTAAGGCAATTGCACAAATGATAGGAGGTAGGGGGAATTTTAGGGATGAATGTTCACATTCATACAGTGTGAGAGCTGGAAAGGACCTTGGTGATCGACCAGTTCTGCCCCATCATTTTACAGATATAGGAACTGGGAAGAAAGGAAACAAAAGGGCTTGTTTTAGAAGTCACAACTGTCAGTAAATTGTTGGTACTAAAACCCAAATATCTTGATTCCCATTCAATATGCTATATGTTATGTGTTTTGTTTTATTATGCTTTTCTCATGAGGATATTAGAAGTTATTCTTCTGGAAGGTTCTTGACCACAGGCAGAACTTCAAATTCAGGGCTGTGCACTTGCTACGCAAGCACTTAAACTGCTGCACCATTCCTCCAGCCCCAAAATGGGCTGTTATTTAAAGATGAGGAAAGAAAATTTGTTTCATGGGTTATTAGGTCTGACCTCTAAGAAAACCCCAGGCTCTTTGCCAGTCCTCTGCTCCGACTTTTCTGAGGATGAAGACACTGGATAAATGAGCACTGTCGTGACTCCTCCCATTCATCCCTTGTTGTGCTCCCATGTTCTGTCTCATCCTGCTGTATTTGTCTGTCTCCTTAGGTCGCAACACCAAAGACATCAATTATTGTTTATTTCTTCCCTGTACTCTCCTCTCTGACATTTAAAAAGCATAATGAGAAGTATCCTAGATGCACAAAGCTTCCCAAAACATTGAGACTGGAGGCAAGGCCATGACGTAAAACTCTTGAGATGGACATCATTGTTCTTAACTTCTATGAACACTTGTTAGGAGATTCCCTTACTGTGTCTCTGGGTTACCAGTGCTTTCTGCCAAGGTTTCTGTTTAGATTTCTCTGGGAGATAAATGCTTAAATTAAACACTGAAATTCATGAGAATATCTCAGTTCTGGTAAAATCTAATCACAGTTACTTCAAATGAGATATGACCTGTAGCTCCTCACAGAGGCAAAGTTCTCCTGAAATCTCTGAGTTCACGGTCAAGTGTAGTGCATTGCCAGGAGGCTGGAACAGATGTATGAGCAATACTCGAGAGATATTTTATTGTTTAAATTTCTTCCTCTTGTATGGTATTATAAAAAATGGGCCCAGGTAAACAGTTCTCCCCAGTTTATGATGACTTGGCTTATTTTTCAGGCTTTCCAGCAATAGAAAAGTCAAAGGGAAGGGGGAAATCAGAGTATCTCTGTGCCTTTTAAATTTTTACTATAAAGATTTTGGAGGAAGTATTCTGATACAAGACAGAAATCTACATGTAATAGAATTATGGATAGATAAAGGTACTTGTGTCTACTTTATTTTTGACTGATACATGCATAACTTCTCTTGGGAAAATGATATAGAAAAAAACCAAACAAACAAAAATAAAAAACAGGAGGAATAGGGAAAAGGAAGGCCCACAGTGTGACTGCGAGTTCTGTGGCTTCATCCCCATTTCTGCCGTGTAAATTCTGCCTTGGCACCTGCCTTCCAGGGTTGCTTTCTCACTTTCCACTCTGCTTCTCCATGCCAAGTACTGGATGCCCCAGGGCTGACTGTCAGGAACTCGCATTACCGTGGCAAGCCCCTTCCAGACAAGTGCATGCATTGGCGGCATTCCACTTGGCAATGTTCCACTTTACTGTTTTGTGATAATTTGTGTATTTTTTCCCAAGCTTATTCTTTTTATTATATGTACTTATGATATATTTTGATATATATTCTAATTGGAGATATATATATATATATATATATATATATATATATATATATTACACACATATCTCCCATCTTGGTCATTTGTACTTCCCTTTTCCCTGCCCACCCATGCCACAACTCTATCTTCTATTTTATTGTATCATTCTTTTTTATGACTTGATTTTCTCATATTAGAGAAACCATGCAACATTTAACCTCCTGTATCTGATTGATTTCACTAGTTGTGATAGTCATTAGGTGCTTTGCTGCAAATGACTCTAGTTTATCTTTCTTTATAGCAGAGTAGTACTCCATTGTGTAAATACATCACACCTTCTTTGTCCATTCATCTGTTGATGGACATATTGGCTGCTTCCATGTTTGGACTATTATGAGTTATGCTGCTATAAACATGAGCATGCATATATCAATGTTGTATGATGTCGTTAATTCTTTTGGAAAGACATCCAGAAGAGGTATAATTGGGTCTAATGGAATGCCTATTTTTAGTTTTTTGAGGAGTCTTCATACTGGTTTTTTAATGATTGTACCAGTTTATAGTCCAACCAATGTAGAAGTGTTCCTTTTTCTCCACAACATCACCAGCATTTGCTTTTTCAAGTTTTTTTTAAAGTTAGTAGTATGTATGTACAATAATACTAATATGTATTTGCAGTAATACATAGTTCCACTAAGTTGAGCAATTGTTGCCCATACATATCACATTGTGATTTAACTATTAGGAATTATGCTGCTATGAACATGGGTATGCATGTATCTATGTTATATGATGCTTTTAGCTGTTTTAGAAAGATAACCCAGAAGAAGCCTACCTGGGTCCAATGGAATATCTGTTTTCAGTTTTTTAGGGGAATCCCCATACTGATTTCCATAATTGTTGTACCAGTTTACACTAATGTAGAGGATTCCTTCCCCCTCCACCACCCCCCCCCCCCGCTACATCCTCATAGAATCTTTTTTTTTTTTTCGTTCTTAGTAATAGCCATTCTCACGGGGGTAAGATAGAATCCCAGTGTTGTTTGCATTTCTCTAATGCTGCTGAACATTTTAAAACATATTTCCTGGCCATTTGTACTTCTTTTCTGAGAATTGTCTGGTAATTTAAATTGCCCATTTTTGATGGGTCTTTTATTTTGGATGGGGTCTAATTTTTTTCAATTCTTTGTATATTCTAGATAATAGCCCTTTGTCTAAGGAATAGCTGATAAAATGTTTTTCTCATTCTGTAGTTTGGGAATCATTCTGTTGATTGCTTTCTTCGCTGCACAGCTTTTTAATGCAATGAAATCCCATTTGTTGATTCTTGGTGTTATGTGCAATGGGTGTTTTCTTGTCTGTGCCTGTGTCTTCAGGTTTTTGCCTATTTTATCTTTCCAGCAGGCTCAGTGTTTCTATTTCATTATCTAGGTCTTTGACCTGTTTCTCTTTGATTTTGGCAAATGGTGAAAGATATAGGTCTAGTTCCATTCTTCTGTAGGTGGATAACCAGGTTTCCAGCACCATTTGTTAACCACTATGTCATCACTAATCACATGAACTGAATTAGCAGTAATGATATCATCTAAGACAAGTCATTTTTGGCATGTTAGAATAAAGAGGCTATTTTTAAAAGGCAGAAAGAAAAAACTTGAAAGTAAACTAAGAACAACCAACCCCCAAAGAAGAACAATAACAACAAAAAGGCAGGAGGCCAACGTACATACAAAAAACAACTGAGATGAGTCCAGAAATTTTCACTGTGCTGACAGGATTAGTGGTCTCTTTTCTTGTCCTGTGGTGTTGATGTCCACTGTCAAACAGGCATGAGGGAGGGCACTTGTCTGGCCAGCTATGGTTCCCTGTTCCATATTTTCTGTGTGTCTGCTGATGAGACCTTTCCCCACCCTCCCTGTGTCCAAATCTGCAGAAATTTGCCTTGACTCAGGGACATCACTCCGTTGGCCAAGTGGAGGTATTTCTTTAAATGCATACAAGGATGAGTGGGGAGAGCTGAAAACTCACTGGGTTCTATGCTAGGGGTAAGCACCAAGGGGGACCCAATAGTCCACTGACCTTCAACCCATCTTGTTCACTCCCAGCACCCTGAGCAAACTACTCCCGTCTGTCCTGGCTTCTCTCCACGCAGGTGCAGCTATCTGCCCTCTGTGGCCTGCTCCTGCTGGGACCTGAACTGTTCAGGAAGTCGATAGCCTATTCTTCCTTCTCCATGATTGCCTCTTGTGTTAGCTTCTCCCCAGGCACTAGCTAAGAGTGTATTCAAACTCCCTGGTGTGTAACCCATCTGTGGCTTCTTTTTCCCAAAATAGTTCAGATGAAGGACCTTCTCAAAGTGGCTCCTGACTACACCACTTTCTAGTATGGTGCGGCTGAGAGCTGCTTCTCTTGAGCTTATCTACAAGCTGCAAGGAGACCGTTCGAAGGGAGTGCTCTCACACACTGTGTTTGCAGGTTGACTATCCACAGGCTTGCTTCTCCGGGAGATGGCTGCCCAGCTTCTAGCTGACTGTGGCTCTTTACGGCTGCTGGGTCTTGTCCAGGTGGCCTGGGTAACTTCCCAAGCTGGCATGTTCTTTCGTCTCTGTCACTTCCTCAAGATTCCTAAGTTTGCTGTTGGCCTCTTTTTCGATTCTTGGAGCTCTTCTCCTTCTCTAAGCTATGTTGAGCAGTTTTTTTTTTTCTATATCTCAAGTTTTTGGAGGGGTCTGTGAGGAGCCACAAAGTGGGGTATCCCACTGAGCTGCCGTCTTGTCTGGAAGTTTTTATGATGGTTTAAAAGTGTGATGTCACAGAGGCAAGGCATGTCTTTGTTCCCTTTGATTTTGCTTTTGTGAGTCTTTTCTGCCTGCTTGGGTGGGTACAGCTGAGACAGATTTTACAAGAAGCTATAAGCAAGCCTCGAAGTGGGAAAAGATGAGTAAAATTTTACTGGAAAGGGGGGAATCTGTGGAAAGAGAGATAACCTTTACACTTTACAAAGATATATTATTTAGCAAAGCCTTATTTAAAAGTTCTCCTTGGTTCTGACGTGGGAAGAGATGGCTCAGCCAGTAGCTGTCCTGTACTCATTAGGAAACTGAGTTTGCTCACTAGTTGATTTCTGATCATCTCACTATAATTCTTTCCCTGAATGTAGAGGATAATAACTTTTGTAAGTAATTTGAAGAAATAGCAAACATGAATTCTGCAGTGGACCCTGAGATTCTGGGTCCTATCCGTGTAAGTGCCCTGCATGATGAATGTGATCAGTCTTGCTCCTGTAAGTTATGTTCATTGTCACAGCTGACCTTAAGAAAGGGAAACGAGGGGCTGAAGGACCAGCTCATTGGATAAAGCACTTATCTAGCAAGTGCTAAGTACTGGAGTTTGATTCCCCAGCACCATGTAATCCGGGCATGGTTGTGCATGCCTATTCCTAGCACTCGGGAGGTGAGACAGGAGGATTGTTGTGAGTCCAAGGCTAGCCTGAGCTCTATAGTGAGTTCAGGACCAGCCTGGGACACAGAGCAAGACCTTGTCTCAGGAGGAGGAGGAGGAGGATGAGGAGGAGGAGGAGGAGGAGAAGAAGAAGAAGAAGAAGAAGAAGAAGACCCAAAATGATAAAAATCACACAAGTCCTTCAAAAGCAGAATTTCCTCCAGCTGGTGGCAGTCAAGAAAAACCAAGATGGAAGCAGAAGAGTTCATGTATTATTGCTAGATTAAATGGAGGATCCACATGCTAAGAAAAGTGGCTGACCTATGGGATCTGGAAGTGTCTCCCAGTGGCAGACCTCAGTTCTGCAATAGCAAGGAACTGAATAAATTCTGCCAAAAGCCTCATCCTCAAAGAACTCTGAATCTTAAAGGAGAACGCAGCACCTCTGCTTATCACCTCAAGACTCTGGCCATGCTGTGTCCAGACACAAATGGTGAGATAGCACATTTAGGTTTTAAGCTATTAAATTTGTGTTGAATTTTTTTTTCACAGTGATCAATAGCCGATATGAACCAGAAGAGAATCTTTGAGAGGAGAAAGCTAAGTAAGAACAAAATTCTTGTGCCTGGCTCTGAAACGAAGTTATTGTGATAGTCAATTTTACAACTTCTCTAGGCTGTGAGCCCAGTTGCTTTGCCCCCACTCTAATCTGCTTTGTAGCTGTTTTGTAGGTGTGGTGAATATTTACAATTAATAAAGGAGGTGACCATTCATGAAGTGATTTGACTTTAACAATCAGTTGACGATTTTAAGAGCAAACCCTTAAATTTTCCAAAGAAGAAGGAATTCTAAAAGACTGTGACATTGAAGGCCTGCTCGAGTTTCCAACCTGTCAGCCAATCCCTCTTCAAACTCATGAGCCAATTCTTCAAAATAAATCTTTTCATATGAAGTTTTTCATATGGAGAACCTTGACTGATATAGTCAAACTCACTTGCTCTCAGGGTGCATGTAGATGGCTAAGGCAAGCTGGGGTTCATCTGAACACAGTGAGGAAGGGTGCCCATGCTCAGTGTCAGTGTGGTGCTTCTTAAAGAGGGAGATACACACTGTGCCAGAAACTGACGGCCAGGACTGCAGGCCTAGTGCAAAGAAGCCAGAAATCCAGAACTTTAGATGAAATTGTCTGAACTCTAAATGTAGGTTACTAATCCAAAAGCAGTTTTTAAAAGTGTGCAGTATACCACAAGGAAACAATCAGATGGATCCAGAAATTGGCTTTTTCACAAGGCACCTTTTTCTTTTAAAGTTAAAGTCAGAAACAAAAACAAAACAAACAAAAAGCAGGGTCGGGACCACAAGACTGTTACAAATTCAAGGGACTGCACAGACTTAACCACATATAATGTATGAGAGCCTCATTTGAGAAAAAGCACTATAATCAACAGGTATAGAAAATGGAATATTTACTGGCTATTAGATGATATCAGAAATTTATAGTTAATTTGGGTATAATTAATTATAGTTAATTTGATCTATATTGTGCCTATATAAAGGAAGTTCTTAATTTAAAAAAATACATGTGAAGCTAAGTAGGTATGATCTATAATAGTATCTGTAATTTACATAAAATTTGCTGTCTCCATTTCTCTCTCTTCATACACATAGTAAAATCTTGAAAATGATTGAATATAAATTTGAGACATATGCTTTTTATACTATTCCCACATTTTTCTATGTGTTTGAAACATTTTACAAGTAATTGCTTTTTCAAGTGGTTAAATAGAGCCTACTATATATGGTGCAAATGTGGCCTCATACTAAGGCAGGAGATTAGGGCTGGAGCAAGTTGGAAATTTACTGGACAAAATACTGGGGCCATCTATCAAAGACTAGCCAGATTATACAGAATGCTTTCTGGAGGGAGAGGACAGGCATGGCACCCAAGTAGCTACAGGCTTCCAGCAATATCGGGCCAGATGGATCCTGGGCTTAGACAGCTGCCTCTGTGTTCCATCTACATGAAGGCACAGCCAGTCAGCACTTTTTCTGGTTATCTAAGGGCCTGGCGTCAAGAGCTACTCTTCTTAACAAATTTTTTTCTCACCCTGAGTTAGGTTCTTTTTTTCCCCTAATAACCCATGTCCACTGAAGTACTGTTTGTGACTCTGGTTTTTTGCTGGCATACTGCTGGAGCTGCTGGATACTTGCGGTGAGAGCTGTCACCCGCCTAGTCTGCATGGTCACGTAATTCCATGTTCTGGTCACCAAGAGCTTGGGGAAGAGATGTAACTCACTCATGTGGCAGGAAAATTCTTTGCTTGGGTCACCAAGGATCTGGAAAAGAGCCATAGCTTCCTTCAGGTGTTCCATCTTGACCTTTGGTCAGGGCATCCAAGACTGAAAGGAACCCGTAGGACTCCAGTTGAGTGACTGTCAAATGAATGAAGATGTATGGATCTCCCGGCTGCTTTGTGCTGGGCCAAGATATTAGTTTCCTACTGATGCTATAATAACTTACAAATGGAATGGCTTAAAGTAACACACATTTTATTTATTTATCTATTTATTTTAAAGGAAGCAATTAAACAGGAGTAAAGAAAGGCTTTTAGCCCAGAAGCTAAGACAGTGAAAGCTGGTCAGTGTCTGAGACAGAAAAGTGAATAAAAAGAAAGCTCCTGGCTGAAAAGCTGGAAGGGGGCCCGAGCAGGTTTCTCCATCACAAATTTATTGTTTTACAGTTCTAAAGGTCAGAAGCCCAGGATCAATTGCGCTGCGGTGAAGTCATGATATTGGTAGGGCTATATTCTTTGGAAAACTGAGGGAGAATTCATTTTCTTAACTTTTCAGCTCCTAACAACCACCTGCATCCCTCCATTTGTGGCCCTTTCCTCCATTTTCAAAGCCAGCGATGGAACATCATTATAACCTAACTCCTTGCTGTTAGTGTTACCGCACACTAAGGTCTCCGTGCGTAGCCCTGTTTGCATGCAGCTGACCAGATCAAAGGAGACCATTTACTTTGGTAAAAAGATACAAATCAAAAAGATTTGTCTAAATCTAGCTGTGAGGAGCTGGAGAAGCCTCATCGTCCAAATCATTGCCTTACTACTTCCAGGTGTGTGCAAGAAGCCATGTGGGAGAGAGAATGCCATGAGACGTAGACTGACATGCCCAGGCTTGCTTCTTCCTTTGCTGGACCCCCGCCTGTCCTACCCTTACCTGGAAATGAAACTGGACTTTGTCCTCCTGATACTGGAATTCATGCATTATAGCCGTTCATACTGGTTTAGGAGAGGTAGGCTGGCTATTAATGTCCTAGACTTGGGGAACTTTGGAGAAGCCACTTGTCTCCAAAGGAAAGTATCTAGCTTTTTAAATTTTACTTTTCCACAATGGTTACACTGTCACTTCACATTCTCTCCCAGGGGTCTCCTGCCTCCTCCCTCTTGTAAGGTCCCTTGGAGCGTATTAAGGCTGACACAGATCATGGGGATGGTAGTTATTATAATCTCACATCCCCAAATCTTCAACCTCATAGTGCATCCAAAGTCCCTTTTGCCATATAAAGTAATATGCCCATGAATTCAGCAAGAGAGACTGTCTTAGTTACTTTTTGTTGCTGTGACTCGATACCTGACACGTACAGATTGGGGGAGGAAATGCCCATTCATGGGTAGGCAGCACCAGCGGAAGCACATGGCAGGGGCGGAGGTGGAGGTGGAGGCAGCTCCTACGGCCTTGCACACAGGAAGCCAAGTCAAGGCCAGACAAGTCAAGAAGGAAGAAAATAGCATATATCCTTCCAGGTCTTTTCCCTGTGGTCCACCCTTTCTGGGTCAAGCCTCAATGTTCCACCCCTTCCAGACTGAATCCCCCACCACACACCTGTAATCCAGTCCACACACCTGTCTTCCACCACAAGCCCATAATCCACCCCTCCAGACCGGGCCCCAATCTCCCAACAGCACAGGGTTCCCTAGGTAATCCATAACATCCAAATACATGAGACTTTTGGGGACATTCCAGATCTAAACACAACAAGGACTCTGCCTGCTACCTTTAGGAAAAATATCCTGCTACTACAATAAATGTTTGTGCTAGCAAAGAACTCTAGAATAAGGGCTTTTGTTCTTTGCTCAAATCTGTTTGTAGATGGTGACAAGTACAGACAAGTATAAATGATTTTTAAAGTTCCCCCCTCCTGCTTGGTCTTTTTATTCAGAATCTCAATCCCTCTTCTATAGTTGCTTGGTAACCTATACAGGCTTTTGCTTGTTTTACTAAAACTGTTCTTTCCAATTTTGTTGTTTAACCCTATCCTCCCCTACCTCCATCATAAACTGAACTTCCCATATTTTTCTTTTCTACAGATGTTGAGGATAGAACTCATTAATAATTAGGCTACTTTCTTGGGCTTGGTAACTCCGGCACTCTTGGGGAGTGAGGCAGGAGAATCATAAATTCAAGCCCTGCCTGGGAAACTTAGTGATATAGTGAAAAATCTATCTCAAAATTAAGAAATGGGCTGAGGATGTAGCTCAGTGTGAAGGCCTTAGGCTCAATCTCCAATACGCCCCACCATAAAAAAAAAGAATTTAACTACATGAATAAAGTGAGAGTGTATTTTTTAAAGTACAATTTTTGATCAAAGACCAGTGCTCAATAAAATCTGTTAAAGTGTGTATATTTGCCAGTATATATTGAGGTAGTCATTTTTTGTGACTAAAATACTGCAGGAGCTTTAATTTTTCACTACAGTAAAGGATGCAGTAATATTCTTTCAAAAAGTTAATCAGATAGTTGGACATTCCAAATAAATTAGACTTTTAGAATTTTCAATCTAAGCCCTATCTCCAGGTCAATTCCAACATAGTTCTTTTTATGGTCATAAATAATTTCTATATGATAACATGGTTTTTTAATAAGTAGAAGTGATTGTTTGGTATGAGACATATTTCCTTTTACTGAATATCTTTGCCATTTTTTAGAAAAATGAAATATAAAGTCTTCCATTTATTGAAAGCAATGATGTCCATATGAACAGGCTATTTGTAGATTGGGGGAGAGAAGGGAAATTCCTACAAAGGTTGCTCTTTCCAAGATGAGTATTGATTTAAAATTATCTTCAGTTTATAAATTAGTGTTGACTACATTTTTAGTTCAAATATCTCCTTTTTCTTGGCACAAATCACTTCAATTTTCTACTTAGAATCTGAATTAATCCAAAATATTATTAGGATACTTGGCAGAAATTCAGGAAATGGCCCTTGTGTAAATTTTGGCATTATAAATATTGGACAGCTATGGTGGACAAAATAGTTTTGTAATTTTTTTCAGCTATTTAAAAAATGTTTGTAATCTTTACAGGAATTCATGTCTGTAAATTCTTAAATAGATGTAATTGTTTTATGGCTTGCTCTCTTTTTTTACTGCCCCCCCTAAATACAGCAACACTCCACAGACCATTAGCCAAACAGCCAGAAATGAATGGAATGCTATTTTATTTCTTCCAGAGTAGATTGGCAAAGATCATCTCTGGTCTGGAATTCAGAATGGGAAGAGAGCTGCTTCCTTAATAAAATCATGATGGACTTCAGCACACAATTGAAAAAGTATTCACCTATCTCAAGCTATGTTTTTCAGTTAGAGTGTTTTGCTAATGGTTGTTCGAACTCAGGGAAGATATAACGTGACAAAGAATATGGTGCAGGCTCTGTTAAATGTGAATTCACTCCCCCTCCCCCACCTCCGCCCCGGGTCTGCACTAGTAGAAAAAAAAATAAGAGCCCATTTGACTTGTCAACACTATTTTTAACTCATTTAGTCATTCAGATTGGAGAAGGGATGTATAAGAACACTTTTCAAATATTTAGAAAGGAAAATCTAATTACGTATATTTAGGCTATATTGTAGTAATTTTTAGATGAATGAATAATTTATGAAACGAGGGCAATAAAACCCTAAAAATGTGAGTATTTTTATTACTGTGACATAGGGAAGATTTTTTTTTCTTTTTTTGATGCAGTGTCTCACTCCAAAGTCCAGACTTGCTTTAAGCTCACTATGGAGTTTAGACTGGCCTCAAACACACAGTCAATCCTCCTACCTCAGCCTCCCAAGTGCTGGGACTACAAATGTTGCCCGGCTTGGTATAGGAAAGCTCTTTGTATGCATAACATAAAACTTAGAAATTCTAAAAGAAAAGGACGATAAATTTGACCATATGAAAATGTAAGATATCTCTATGGCAAAATGTACCCTTATCAAAATTAAGAGGATGAGTGGAAATAAGGGGAAAATTTATAACCTGCACAGCAGATCAAAAGGCTTCATATTTAATTTTAAAAAATAAGGAAAAGATGACCCGATTAGAGAAGAAATAATAAGTAATAAAGATACCAAAATTAAAAAATATAAACTAAATCCCCAATTCTATCTAAATGGATATAGACATACCTATATATAGATATACCTGTTTGTAAATGAGATTTGACCAAATTAAGCAGTCTGATAATGTTGTCTTCCTAGTGTTAGAATAAGATGTAGCAGAAAGCCTTATTCATGAGAGTATAAATTATGATGACCTATTTTGGAGGGTGGGCCTGTAAAGTTAATAAGTTTTTCTTTCTTTTACTCCTCAATGAGAATCTGAAAAGGTTTTTCAGGGAATTCTCACATTTAAGTAAGGAGTCCAACTCACTTGTGTTTATATTCCCTGTAATACTGAAAGCTTGTAATTTGGACAGTAACATGTGTTTTCTACTGGGAGGCAGATCCCTCCTCTCAAAACAGCTCATTTGGTTTATGCTGCTAATGTATTTTATATCAACAAGCCCAGCAAGGATGAACCTGCTCCGAGGCCCACTGTCTGTTTTGCCCTCAGTTGTCAGAATCCCATGGGAATGGAGAATAGGATGACACTCGGAGTGGAAAAACATATCCCTGTATGCTGTAATTTGGACAGTACCTCCCTGCCTCCCCTGACAGAGCAGGGGCTCAGGGAAGCTTCATAATTTCCAGGAAAGTGATGAATCATGCCTGAATGGTTTGATTAATACTAGCATCCAGTTGGGTAACTTTATAAATGAACATTGTCACCAAACATTGTCATGTGAGCTACTCCAAGAAAAAGTACCTATCTTCAGGGCTACTTTTATTCTTCAATAAACAAGGTAATTAACTTTAGTGTTTTAAGTTGCTATCTAATGGATGATAAGAAGTATCTGTTTACTTAGAATGATGACTTGTTTTGTTTCATATCAAAAGGAAGCAAACATGTGTCTACAAGTTCAGAAAGTAAATAATATTTGTCTGCCTGTTTCTATGTGTCACACCCACTCAAGTCATGTGTTCTTAGAAAATATAACATTTTACCATTATTGTGCAGTCAGAAGGCTCCTTTCTAAATGTAGATTCAATTCTGGATGTTAACCTAAAGGAGATGCAAATAACCATTACATAACTATTCACATACACATAGACTTATGTCATCCCTAACCCATCTTTTGACCTCTGGTTGACCTCAAAATGCCAGTCATTCCTGGCAAAGAAAAGGGAAGGGACTGTACTCAGATTGCATTACCAAACCTGGAGGTCTGTTAGTGCAAGGAGCCTTGAAAGCACTTCTGTAACATATTTAAACATTTAAATAAAAAAATGGACTACATCAAATGTTTCAAAATGGGAGAAAATAATAGTAGATGCTATACCTTCTCCATTTGAATGGAGAAGTTGATTGGCTCAACTCATATGCTTGCTTTAATTCGGGTTAAATTCTGCTCGTTCTTCCTTGGCTGACTATGTTGTTGCTTATCTCTCCTGTCCACCCTCACTGAGTATGGCTTCTCCATGAGATCACATTATTCTATTGAGTAGAAAGAAAGAAAGAAAGAAAGAAAGAAAGAAAGAAAAAAGAAAAATTGCACTATTATTGTAGTGCTTTCCCTTCTGCCAAGTCGTCATAATTGTGTTGGGACTAATGATTTATCTTGTGCTTTTGTAGCTTCTTTCTAGTGTCTCTGTCCACAAAGCATCTTGTTATGGGTGAGTAAAGCAAGGGCCTTCAAAGACCATAAATTCCCAATATGGTGTCATGAATAAAGGTTATATTTCACTCACTGTCCCCCTGCCCCTTAGCTGGTACTTCTTCTGCAGCTAACAGCTTTTATAATGGTAGGTGGTCACCTGTTTCCTCATAGTTCTGTTCTAAAGCCGATGAGTGGTTAGGAAGAAGGATGTGTGTGTGTTGCTAAAATGAATTACTTATGGGGATGCGGGGCAGCATCAAGCCAAGTCTAGTAACAGTGGCTGCATAATTCCATGTACCCATCCTGCCATGAGTCCCTGACTTAGGATGGTTCCTCTTATGATGCTTCAGCTCTACAATGTTGCTAGGTGGTAGCAAATTCAGTAGAAGCTACAGTTGGAGTTTTGAATGTGCATCTTTGTTTAGGATAGCAACAAGTCGTATAACACTCCGTGATAATGCTAGTCAGTGGCACAAGTCATAGTTCCCATTTGGCCAGGTAACTATGAGGGAAAACAGGTGACACTTTCAGTACATTGAGTGTAACCTATGTTGCTGTGTATTAATTTCTGTAGGTTAAATGAATTAAATACATATTCCATTTATGATGTTTTCAACTTTCAGTGGATCTGTTGGGATAGAACCCCATCATAAATTGAGGAGTACTTATATTTTCTCTAAAATAGGATTTTGGTGTTCTCCAAGTTTAGGTAGAACCCCCATGTCTGAGAACCAAGCACTTCAGTTTCCTATAGGAGTGTGCTGGGCCAGGCACCTGTCCAGTCTCTGCATAGACTGTGACATCTGTCCTGAAGGTCAGCCCATTGCCCACCTCCAGGTGACACAATAGAAGGGGCTCAGATGTTGAACTCATAGTATCTTAGGAGAGTCGCCAGTGGTGAGGAAGGTAGGGAGAGGGAGAAATGTGTCTGTTGTTTCCAGTTGAAAGAGGAGTTTGAGAGCTCTCAGAAAAGAATGGAGTACATATAACAGTTTGGACAGGTGGGATCTAGCTTGCTGATCTGGAGGCAGTGAGTAGAGATTTTTTTTTTTTTGGTCATATATTGTGCTTAGAGCTTTGTAGGAAAAAGCTGGTTCCCCTCCAGTAAGGAATCCATGAACCACCTGGGCCATTATTTGGTGGCCTCTGAGAAGACTGCCTTCATGGAAGATAACCCCACCAAAGGAGAGAAACCCTCAGAGCCCTGCGACAGGAATCCAGTTGCTCTCTAAGAGATTCTCACCTCAGGGATTTCTTTGGAGAATCTGTAAAAATGCTCCACAAGAGAAGAACTGGCTTTGAAATTCTGCCACATGAAAGATCTCTGATGCAAGCTCACCCACCAAATAAGACCTTGTATCTTGTCACCTTTCCTCCTTACCAGGCACTGACAGTGAAAGGGCAAACGAACAAACAAACAAACAAACAATCCCCAGAAGGTCAAACTAGCAAGTGGATAAACTGAAGCAAACCAGAAAAACAACCTCCCATTTCCTTTCCCTCTCTAATGATTTCCAGGGATGGGATAGGCCAGAGCTGGAGGAGGGGACCAACTTAAGTAAATTTTGAAGTTTCAGCAATATGTAGGATCACGTACACGAACTGTGGATTCTTCGTTGTTGTAACAGAGTGACTGAGTAAGCCTTGATACGTTCGAGAGGTTTTCTCCGGGAGCAGAAAACTGTAAATTGCAAAAACTAATTTTATAGCCCAGTAGTGGGAAAAAAATACTGTTTTTACCTTTTGAAGTTTTTATCTATTCATAAATCAGTTCTGCACTAAATCCAAAAGGTCTGGCTTGCGGAGAACCATGTGTACGCTCTGCATGCGCATCTCGGCTTCTTCGGGGATGCTAACCCCGTAGCTACCTCCATCCTCTTCTGCACCGTTGGCCTCTCTCTCTCCACATCATCATGTAAGAATGACTTCAGCTAGCCTATCTGAAAGAGGAAAAAAAACTCCCTTGTCTCCTTTAGCTATTGCTATGTTTCCTGTCTCCTATCATGGAACATTTCCTTGAGACAGTCACGTGCCTGCACGGGTTACATTTATCCATCTCTTTCTCTCCAACCCCCAGCAGTGGGCCTTCCTTTCCACCACCCCACCCAGCTGCCACTTACCAGCATCAACAGTTCCCTGCTCGCATGACTTGACTTCTCAGAAGGACTTGGTGAGCTGGGTGCTTTGCTTCCTTCTTCTTGACACACATTTGTCCACATTCGTCTGGACTTTTCCTGCTGGCTGTGGCTCATCTGCTGGTTCTTTCTCCTCCAGCAGCCTGGTCCTGGGCCTCTTCTTGGCCTGGTCAGCACTTTGCTTTTAGGTGATTTTGTGTAGTCCAGCACTCTCATTAGTGCAGATATAAAACATTTTTATCCGTAAAGAAAGTTTTACTGGTCAGTATGGTCAAACATCAGAAAAGAAAATGCCTTCCTGTTCAGTAATGCAATTTGTAATCAGACTCAACAGAAACAACAAGAAAAAATCAGGAGGATCTGCGTGTGCATGCATGTGCAGGGTGTGTGTGTGTGTGTAAGCACATGTATGTGTGCAGTGTGTTTATTAGAGAAACTATTGTTTTAGTTATGATAGGAAATCTAACTTATCTGCCATTATTGTTAAGAGACTGGCCAGTACATCTGAAAATCTGAAAGGTCCTGAAGAGGCTCAGGGGCAACTTATTGGAGGCTTAGCCCATGACTCCAGATTCCCCCTCTTCTCCATCCTAAGCCTCCTCCATTTTAAAATCTGCCTATTGAATTTTGATGTGTAAAATGTACCAAAACAAGTGTCAAAATTAATCAGCTCACATTATTATGTAGGCCACCCAGGGTCAAGACCTGCAGCGAGTCAGCAATCTGGAAACCCAGGCCAGTTGATGGTACAGTTTCAGTGCAAATCGAGGCATGAAAACCAGGAGAGCCAGTAAGGTTAAGTGTCCCTTAGAATGTCCAGACTGAGCCAATGTTTCCACTAAGAAAAGCCATGCAGGAGAACTTCTTTCTTACTTGGGGGAAGCTCAGTCTTTTTTTTTTTTTTTCTAGTCAGTTCTTCAACTGATAGATGAAAGCCGCTTGCATTAGGTAGAACAATATGCTTTCTTCATTTTACCAATTTATGCATTAGTATCACTCAAAAGAACCACCACAGAAACACCCAGAATAATGTGTGACCACAGGCATCTGGTGGCTCAGTTAAAGTGACACATCAGGTAAACCACCATAGTGTCACTAGACTTCTCAGGGTCATGTGCTTTTTCATTCTGTGAAGCCTAAATATCTGATCCTTTACATATGACTTTAAGGATTGCTTTTTTAAATTCTTTGAAAAAAGTTATTCATATTTTGACAGGAATTGCATTGAATCTGTATCAAAATTTTGGTCGTATAGTCGTTTTGACACAATATTAAGTCTGCCTATCCAGGAACAATGGATGTCTTTCCATTTTCTAATGTCTCTTCGATTTCTTTTTTTTTTTTTTTCAGAAAATGTAGGGTTCTTTTTTTTTTTTTTTTTTTTTTGGTAGAGCTTCTTCACTTCCTTAGCTAGGTTTACACTTAGATACTTAGTTATTTATTTTGAGGTGCTATTGAGAGTAAGGTTATTCTTCTGAGCTCTTTCTTAGTGAGTTCATTGTTAGTGTAGAGGAATGCTATTGATTTTTAAGTATTGATTTTGTATCCTATGGTTTGGCTGAATTTGTTTATTTTTTCTAAGAACTTTGTAGTGGAATTTTTTGTGTCTTCTGTATAGATAATTATGTCATCTGTGAGTAAGGACATTTGACTTCCTCCTTTCCAATACATATTTCCTTTTTTTCATTCTCTTGTCTGATTGCTCTGGTAAGGGTTTTGAGAACTATGTTGAACAGGAATGGTGAAAGTGGAGAGCCTTGTCATGTTCCTGATGTAAGGGGGAATGCCTTCAGTTTCTCCCCGTTTACTGTGATATTTGGAGTAGGTGTGGCATACATGACTTATATCAGCTTGAGGTAGGGTCCTTGTGTACCCATTTTCCTCACTGTTTTTATCATGAATAGATGTTGGATTTTTTTCAAAGGCCTTTTCTGCATCAACTGAGATGATCATGTGGTTTTTGTTCTTGCTTTTGTTAATATGGTATATTACATTGATTGATTTATTATGGTAAACCCACCTTCCATCTCAGGAATGAAGCCTGCTTGACACTGGTGTATGATCTTTTTAATAACTTGCTGGATTCTGTTTGCAAGAATCTTATTGAGGATTTTTGCATCTATATTTATTAAGGAGTTTTATCTATAATTTTATTTCCTGGTTAAATCTTTGTCTGGTTTTGGCACTAGGGTGATGCTAGACTCCAAAAATGAGGTTCATAGTGTTCCTTCTCTTTGAACTTCATGAAACAGTTTGAGAAACATTGGAGTTAGCTCTTCTCTGAAGTACTGAAAAAATCCTGCTGTGAATCCATCTGGTCTGGGACTTTTCTTTGTGGGTAGAAACTTTATTACTTCTTCAACTTCCATTTTTTTTTATGAGTCTGTTCAAGGATTTTGTGTTTTCTTGGTTCAATTTTGGTATTTTATGTGTATCTAGAAAGTTGTCCGTTTCTTCCAAGTTCTCCAATTTGTTGGAGTATAAGTGTTCTATTTTGTAATGCTTCATACAATTCTCTGAATTTCAGCAGTGTCGGCTGTGATTTCATCCTTTTCATTTTTAATTGCATTGATATGTGCTTTTTATTTCCTTCTTTTGGTAGTTTAGCTAAAGGATTATCAAATTTGTTATTTCTCTCAAAGAACCAGCTCTTTGATTCATTGTCTTTTTTGTATTTTTTGTCTCAATTTCATTGATTTCTGTTGTATTATTCCCCTAAACAATATATAGCATTTTTATCTCTCCTAATCTGTTTTGGTTTGAAATCTGATGTGTGAGAATAACATAGTTACCCTTGCTTGTTTCCTGGGTCCAGTTGCACAGAGTATTAAATTTCATTCTTTTATTTTCTGTCTGTGTGTTTTCTTATGCGTAAAGTATGTCTCTTGCAAGCAGCAGATAGTGGGTTTTGTTTTTTGATCCAGTTAGCCAAACTGTGTCTTTTGGTAGATGAATCGAGACCATTAACATTCATTGTTATTATTGTATTTTTGCTACACTCTGCCATCTTTACGATTCTTCGGTGATAATTGTTTGACCTACTCTCTTTTCAGTTCACTCTCCTCTTTCTCTTGTTTTTTCTTTTCCCTCTGGAATCTTGATGCCATTGATCTCCCTTTCTCTGTCTTAGATTCCTTTGAGTATTTTCTGCGATGCTGGTTTTGTGTATGTGAATTTCTTTAGGTTTTCTTTATCATGGAAAAATTTAGCTTCTCCCTCTATTTTGAGAGATGGTTTCATTGGATATAGAAGTCTGGGTTGGCATTTACATTCTCTGAACACTTGCATGATATCACTCCATGATCTTCTGAACTTTAGGGTTTGTGTTGAGCAGTCTGTAGTTACTCTGATGGATTTGTCTTTGTAGGTAACTTTCTGATTTTCTCTTATAGCTTTTAATATTCTCTCTTTGTGTTGAGTCTTTAGGATTTTAATTATGATGTGTCATGGGAATGTTTTTCTGGCCCAAATTGTTTGGAGTTCTGTTGCCTGCAGTAGTTCGATATTCATTTCTTTCCTTAGATTTGGAAAACATTATTCTATAGTTTTATTTAACATATTCTTTAAGCTTTTTATTATGTTTTTGGTTTTCTCTTGCATTCCCACAATTCTGAGTTTGCTTCTCTTTGAGTCATCCATCAGCTGTTGCAACCAGTCTTTTTTAACAGTTCTAACTGACTCAATGATCAACTTTGTCCACCTTATCTTCAAGATCTGATAATCTATCCTCAAAGTGTTCAAACTGATTACTTGTTTTTTCCTGTGTATTTTTTTTATTTCTTGAAATTCATCTTTCATTGTTTCCATATCTCTGCCAAGTTGTTCCCTAATTTTTTGAATTGCCTTCATTATCTGTTTGTTTCTTGCTTACAATCCTCTAACTTCTTATCAGTGTCCATTGTTAGCTCCCATGTATCCCTTTTATGTCTTAATGTGAGCTTCTTGGCCAATAAATTAACTTACTTTTTTATTTTATTGTCTGTAGGTTTTACCACTTCAAGATCTCTGGTATTGGTGTCTGGGGTGTTTGGCCTTTTTGTTGATGATTTTTCTCATGTTTTGTTGCAGAAAATAATTTACAAAGACAAACCCACACGGCCATTACTTGCCATAGATCTCAGCCTGGAGTCTTCTTGTCCCTGTCACCATCACCTGCCTTTTCAGATCTCAGCCTGAAGATCACCTAGGCCATTACACATCCATCTAGAGGCCACTGGGACTAGCTGGGAACAACACATGGACAAAGGGGAAATCCCCAGGAACAGTAGCGGAATAGAATGTTATCACACTGTGAGACTAAGTGCCTAATAACCTTTACATCCAAATAATACAAGGGTAACTGATTTTCCCCCATTGTTTTGTGTTTTGTTTGTGATTTGTTTGTCTTTCTAGATTTGGTTCCTTACTTTTCTTGCAACTGATCAAGTTTTCTTTTCTTTTTTCTACTTTGTTATATTTTTTCTTGTTCCTTTTCTTTTTCTTTTTTGTTCTCTCTTTTTTATGTCCCCTTTTCTCTCCTTTCCTTCCACTTCCTTCTGTCTCTATGTGATAGTTGCTGAATTCTTCTCTCTCTTGATTAAAACCTTAAGCCCTGTATCAAAAAATTTTTCTCCCGATCTGGAAGTTACACTGTTTCCATTTCACTCACAACTCTCCCTAACACATCTGAATCTTGCTTGTAGCTCTCTTCCTTATCTGTTGCTCTCTGACTGGAATAGGAATACTGAAAGGCTACTCACTACCGTATAAATACTCCTCTGCTTTCTATTTTATACCTAAAGCTAACTTCTAATCATAGTCTGCTATCCCAAGCTGGCCTCAAACTGATGGCAATCCTGCTGCCTCAGCCTCCAGAGTGCTAGGATTACAGACATGCTCCACCATGCCTGGCTTATGTGGTGCGGGGGAATCGAACTCAAGTGCCTTGCACTTGCTAGGCACATACTCTACCTGCTGTGCTATTCCTCCAGCCCATCTTACATCTTTTAATATTTTCTCTTTGTGATGAATCTCTAAGATTTTAATTATGTTGTGTCATGGGGATTTTCTCTTCTGGTCAGTGTTATTTAGAGTTCTATAAGCCTATACTAGCTCAATGTTCATTTCATTTCATAGATTTAGGAAATTTTCTTCTATAATTTCATTGAACATGTCCTTTAGCCTTTGTTATGTCCTCTGTTTTCTCCTGCATTCCCCTAATTTTTAGGGTTTTTTCTCTTTGAGTCATACATCAGCTGTCACAACCAGTCTGTCTGTCTCTCTCTCTTTCTCTTTTCTCTCTCTCTCTTTATTTTTTTCATCACTGACCATGTAATTCAGTTTACCCACCTTATCTTCAAGATCCAGTAATCTATACTTAAAGTTTTCAAGTTGGTTTTCTTTTTTTTAACGTGAGTTTTTCATATTCTGGGGTATAGAGTCTTTCTGTATCATACTGAAATGTTCCTTCATTTCTTGCATTGCCTTCTCTCCCTCTTTATGTGTTTCTTCTTTATAATCCTTTATTATTCATAATGGCTGTTCTTTTTTATTTTACCCACTTTGAGCTTCCTGTACATCTCTAGTATACTTGCTTGAGGTTTTTGGCTATTGTGTCTACTTATTTTTTAATTTTCTGTAGGCTCTGCTACTTCTCTCATCAGCCTCTGGGCTGTCAGACTTTTTTTCAGGTAATTTATTGACCCATTTCCCCATGGTTCTATTGTAGTGGTTTGTAACTCAGGTAATGCTGATAGACTTCATTTCTATAATACAGGTTCTTTTATTGTACTATTTCTGCCCTTAAAATTTCCTTGAGCTCATTCAGGTTTCAGAATTTATGACTATTTTTAATTTATTCAGCTAATACTTTTGAATGTCTTCTCAATGCCCAACCTTCTGTTGGTTCCCTAATCTTCTCCACTCTTTGGAGAAGGGAAAACATATTACAGAACCATATATGGTATACAGACAGAATATTTGTTGGCATATATTGGATATGATATGTCTATGTCAACATCCACACTTTGAATAAAAATGTACATGTATATTACTATGTAAGATTAACAAAATATTGGCAGAACCTAATAGCTAGTCTAATATTACAACTATTCTACATAAGATTAATAGATGAAGTTTATACCCTCAATGTATCTATCTATATATATATAAACCTAATATTGATTTATCAAAGTATTTATTAGTATCATACAAATTATTAAAATAATAGGACTCTATATCACTTGTCTAGGTTAAACCAAACCACCAGAAGTTGTCTACTCTTATTAGGCTCTATCCACAGTACCATCTTTAGCAATGTGATAAAAATTTGTAGCTGTTTATACCTGATACCTGCTGGTTATTGTACATATGATAACCAGATATTGATATCTATATGATATGTATACCCAGTCCTCTCTTAATATTCTAAATGTGTTCTATAGTACTACTAGAGTTTTCTATAAGTATTGTTTTGTAATCTATTACAGGAGTATGTTCATGGTACCACTGTATTATTGATGATAACATAGAAAGAAATCTACATTACTGATCTTTTTCTAGCTAAATAGCATAGTTATTATGTCCCTCTTAGTCTTTAGATATGACTACATGTAATTGATACTTAGCAGTACTATTAATAAGGGAAATTGGAGCAGAGAGAGAGACAGAGCAGATAAAGAGTTAGCTTTGAGTATGTAATAGAAATTGAGGAAATATTTGTATGGTAGAGAAGATCCTGACGGAACTCCTGTCTCAGTCAGAGGATAATGGATAAACAAAAGAACTATAAACAAGAGTGTGACAGGTTAGTGAGAGTTATGAGTGAAGTTATAAATGAAGTTATGAGTGAGGTTATGAATGAGGTGTGACTTTAGAATCTGTAGAAACATTTAACAAAAAAGGTGTAAAGAGTTAATCAAGAAGGGTGAAATAACAAAAACAGAAGGAAATCGAAGGGAAGAAAAGGAAAAAAGATCAAGAAAAAAAGAAGAACTCAAATCAGTTGTAGAAAAAAAATACACATTCATTATACCCACAGAGAACCAACACATTGAGACCAAAATCTAAAAAGTATGGGATGAATAACTATAAACCAAGAAGAAAACAAAACAAAACATTAAAAAATGAATAATCACCTCCCTGTGCTTGAAAGTCTCCACTTCCAGAGCCCTGGATCTTGCAGTCTGTATCTCTGGCAGGCAGGTTTCTTGCTGTTTCAATGCTGCTGCCAGGTTGACTTGGAGTACAGGTAAGCCAGAGGACCTGGGGTGTTCCCACTTTTCCATGGAGATGCTCTGCTTCCAGCCAGTCCCATTGATGCCCAGGGTGTAGAAATGACCCTACTCTCCTCCCTGAGCTTGCCAAGAGACACTGGTTGTGATGTGATTTCTGCTTCACAAGTCTACCAGTGCAAATCCCTGGAACAGTCCTCAGTCTGCACACAGTCCCCATGCATCGAGGCTTTACAGATGAAGTCTCTCCCACTTCTGCTCCACAGACAGAACAAGTCAGCATTCCAGCCTGCCAAGGCCAAGGGCTGCTACTGAGGCACAGAGCCTCCAAAATTCACTAGCTATCTTTCGGCCACCAACCATGTTGTAGTCCTTGCAGATGCTCACCACCTCTGCAACCACCTGGCACTCCTGCATTTCATAGCTCCAGGACTGTTCATTGGCTCCCTGTCTCTTTATCCTTGTCTGGGAGCCCGTGTTCACACACTGGCAATCCTCACAGCCCTCCTCCAGTCCTTCGGTCATTGTTCAGGTCCAGCAATTCCTCTGCCTTCCTAGCAAGCAGGGCAGGTTCCTTTGCTAAGTCTCTCTTTCCAGCCTGATCATGTAGAGCTCTCATGAAATGACCTCTCACCATTACAATCTTGGCTCCACCTCCCTTTCCATCCTTTTGATTAGAGCTTGAAGGAGCTCTGTCGTCTCAGTTTTGAAAGACTTCCAGGGATTTAATGCTGTACTTTGGAGGTTTGAATGTAGCTCTTTAGTTACTAACCATGTGCTCCATTACAACATCAAAATTTAGATGTCCTCAGAGTTCTTGGCTGTATGTGAATAGCAGAAACTCCTTTTTTATTTTGATGTTTTCTTCTTAGTATCATGAAACTAGAGAAGAGTTTCTTACTCCTTTTGGAGGCCTCTGGGCCTTCTTTGCTTAATCTCTGAATTCACAAGATGTCCCATGAGGAAAACCAGCTAAATTAAGCACTGTTCAAGTTTCTAATTTCTCTCTGCAGTCCCAGGTGGTCACCAGAAGTCTTTTTGGTGTCTTTTTCCTCAAGCAGATTTCTTCCTTACAAGCAAAATTTAATACTCAGTTCATAACCAGAACTCTAAAATGTCCACATGAAAGAAAATAAAAGATAATTTATGTAGCCTTAATTGCTTCCTCCTGTTTTGAGAAGCTCGTTACCAAGTCCTTTGTAATTTGTCTGGTTCTTTCTAATTGTTGCAGAGCAAATCCTGATCTTCTCACATTTTACTCAGGAGTCCTTCCATCTTTGTATTTTTAGGGTGAATGCTCAGTAACATTGTTTCAACTTCAAGGATTGAAAAATCCTATGACCAGTTTCCTGAATTTGAATTTTAGAAGGAATGAGAGTACAGTTTGTGATTCTGCCTTTGGCCCTTGGTTGGGAGATGTCGCTAGACTTTGTGTAATGAGAACACCTGTTAGAGTGAGGGAGGGTGTTTGAATAAACTATGTGTTCTTATAATCATAGTTGGCAGCTATCAAAATTGATGAAATTTCTGAACTGCTTCATTTCCTGTATATAAATTCTCACATCATCCAAAGGCAGAAAAATAGTTCTCCCACATTTTTTTTTTTTTTTTTTGTAAATAATGTCTAGCAGAATTAAATGTGATTCAGGAAAGTAAATAAATTTAAGTTCTGTTTCACGGAGGGAAACATATTACCAGGTAATAGGTACATAATTGATTTACAGCTGTAGGACTTAGAATGTAAATCCTTAAACACCATTAGCTTATTTTTCTTATATTGTCTCTTTTTACATATAACAGATACACATTTATATGTGCATATATATAAATAATGTATAAAATATGTATGATAAGTATATTTTTTCTCTACCCCCTTTTAGTCGTGGCTAATATAATACGGAGAGTATTTCTTTTTAAATTAAATTCAAATTTTCAATAACAACATTTGTATTCTATTTATTCATTGAGACAGAGGTCTCACTCCATTACCCAGCTGGCCTCAGCCTTCCTGGTAGTTGAGATTACAGACATACAACATCATCTACTATGGCAATATTTACATTTTAGTCCAGAATCACACCTCTTACCCCAGGGCTTTACTGGTTCTTAGTTATTTGTTTTATATTACTTTTGGTCAGTTGAATGATGCTTTCAATTTATTTTTTTCTAGAAAATTTATCAGTATAAGTACTTGAATACCTGCCCATGTTCCTTATTGTCTTCATTAATGAAAAGTAACCTTAAAATTCTACCATAGCAGGTTTTTGTCCCCAGAGCTCTGTAGCAGTATACCAGGCATTTTGCTAGATCTTGGGGACACATGTTCTGAGAGAAAAAGCCTTTTGTCTAATACAGCATCTAATATGTCAGTTTCACCAATAAAGGTAATGCCCTTTCTCCAGAAAAATAAAAATATCATAAAGGAAGCTGAGGCAGGGCAGGCATCTAGGATGCAGCATTTCAGGCAGGCACAGATAACAAGTTTCCTGAGGACCAGTTCAGTTGGGAGATATGGAGATATGGAGCACCTCAGTAAGGCTAATCAGGTAAGTGCACCTGTCATTCAGAACCATGATGGGAAGCCCTGCTTTGCTTTTTTCTCTGTATGTGTCAACCTTGCAAGCAGTACGATACAGTCTGCCTAAGGAATCAAGAATTTTTTTTTAAAAATACATAACCTGTAAAATTCTATATATAATCTGTGGTAAAATAATATTTTCCCATAGCATTGCTGTGACTATTCATTTTGGTTTGGAAGGTCAAAATATATCTATTTTATACAATTGAACAAAGCTATGTCTTACTGTAAAGTCAGCAGATTTTTCCGGTGAGGAAATCATTAGAGCAAGCATCTTCTCTGTCTGAAAATGAGCAGATAAGCATTTCTGAGTTCTCAGTGCTCAATGAAGTTTTCTGTCACTTAGCCTTCAAACAAAATCTTTTTTCAGACAGGTAAGGTCTCCTGTTCTCTCTCTGTCTCTCTCTCTCCCCTCTTTCTCTCCCCTCTCTCTCCTCTCCCCCCCCCCCCCCCCCCCCCCCCCCCCCCCCCCCCAATCCTTCAGGAAGCACATTCTGATTGCTGGTAGCACATAGTTACATAGTTCTGTCGTAATTTCCAAGGGTTGCTTTGTTCTTCTCTTTCCAGTTGATTTTTTTCTTCCATTAAATGTTTAATTTCTTTAGTCTATTTATTTTCTTTTAGAGCTTGATTTGTGTCCTAGTTTGGCCTTTCTGTGATTTTTAGCTTCAGCAGTTACATCCTCCCAAGTGTTTCCCAATCCTGGTACCCTCCCCTAGGTCTGCCTTCCCACCTGCTCTCCCCTCCCAGCCTCACTCTTCTGCCCATTGTATGCATGCTCTATCCTGTCTCTCTGTGTTGTCTGATCCTCCCCCCACACACCTATTTCTCCTTTCCACATTCTGACCTCTCTCTCTCTCTCTCTCTCTCTCTCTCAATTTCTCTATTACTTTCATTTTTGCTTTCTGGTTCTCAGTCTCCCCCTCTCTCATTCTTTCCCTTGTAATTTGCAAAATAACTTACCTCCCTTAGTAATTTCAGCTTTCACACGTGCAGAAGCAGCTTCTCTATTTGTTATTGCAAAGCTCTTTGAGCTGCTAATAACAGAAACCAGCTCTGACTGGTTACAGAAACGCAGGGGAATTTATTGGAGGGCTACAGAGACATCTCAGGATGCAAATGGTTGAACAGCCAATAGAAATGGCTCTGGAGTCCATAGCTATTAGTAACTTGAACTTAATACCAGTAATTTCTAAGTTTTTGTTTTTATGTTTCTAATTTCAAATTCCTGAAAAATAATTTGGCCTATTGACATATACCTTGAGGTCACCCACCTGAATGTAGAGCAAAACTATGGCCTTGCCAAGTTGTATTATACATATGAAACCTCTGGTCTGCCTGAATTGACTGGGCTATTCCGGTGTTTGTAAACTAAGCAGTGACCCGAATGGTTGTAGGCTTAAATACCACTCCAGCCCTGGTTTTCTGACTCTCTGTACAGTAGATCTGCTAATACGAACCATAGTGACGACTGCAGCTTTATTCCCCTTTCATACCTGGTGTTCTCCAGTGGACTTATTGCTACTTGGTCCCTTGCCTGATGCTCCAGGCTGGCTGTTTTCCCCAGTCTTTCTCTGTCCTGTCCTCACCCCAAAGTACACATCCAACAAATAATCACACACACTCAAGTCTGTGTAAGAAAACAAAAACCAACCAACCTAACAAACAAACCTACAAACGAGCATATTAGGAAAAAGAAAACTTGGGATAATTACAACTAATGCTTTACATTTTTCAACTGAAATTGGGTTTTGATCTCAACAACTAGAAGTATACTTAAAACATAAATTTCTTACTTATTCCTTTTCTTCTGCTTAAAATGCTTTCTGGGCACTGATTCTGTGCAACTTTCTATGGAACGCTGTGGGAGCAACATTATGACAATTCCCAGACCTTAAATTTTCTGGTCTAGCAGGAATGATCAGAAAGTAGGTATAGAGCCTCACAGAACTGTGTGTTATGTGGAGCTGTTTTATGCACTCCAACGGAGAAATCTGAAGGTCTATGAGTATGTTTCACAGGAAGTCAGCAGAATTTTCCCTGAGGAATCGGGGCCCATGCTGAGGTCAGACAAACAGTGGGGGTGTCAAGCAAGAGAAATTAGGGGGATCCTTCCAGGAAGAGAGAGCAAGCTGTGCATGGGCTTCGGGGATCCAAGGAGTCTGGTGTATTTGAGGAACTGAGAATCCAGAATGTATCTGAAGTGCTGAGTTGGGAAGAGCAAAGCAGGAGGCAGATGGGGGAGCGGAAGGGCCTGTCTTGTAGCAGGTGACAGATTTTGCTGAGAAGCCACTGACCGTTTTTTAAATAATGTGAGAGGATCCAGCTCAAGTTTTAAAGTTATCTTCCTGGTGCTATGTAGAGAATGAATTGGGAGGATTGAGGAGAGGTAACAGGCAAAGTGAAGGATGAATTGAATGAAGTCTGGAAATCGCTATTGTGAGATGTTTGCTGTCCACAAACCTGGCAGAAAGTCAAAATGTTTAGATAATTTTATGACTCTTTTCATTTTGAACCTTCTAGTCATCATAGTTCAGAGGTTACATGAGCAAAACAGTAATAACGTCAAGACAGAAATGTTAAATGACTTAGATTGGCCCAGATAATTAACCCATGTCAAGCATGAATCATGGATAATGCCTAGGCTTTGGCTTGAGCAATCAGCCAAATGTTTGCTGGGACCACCTCGGCTGTCCCTTTATTTCTCTTCCCCACTAGGTTATCCAACAAGAAAAAACTGTCTTGGTTATACCTTTGCCTTACTTGGTCTAATTCCTAACTCAGCTTTCATATTGAGTAGATTTTCCTTCTCATCCACTGTACTGGAGATAAATATGCCTTGTACATACTGGTTATTTTATTTGAAAGCTATTTGGGGGATAGTAGGAAACACTGAATTTAATTACTAAAGTCATTATAAAAGATAGCTTCAAAATTCTCTGCTAGTTTATGACTCAATCTGGCATAACTTTATCAAAAACATATTAAAACTAAGGGTAGCACTTAATGCAATGGCTTTCATGTTAGGCTGCTGGCACACGCCTATAATGTTAGCACTCTGGGAAACTGAGGTAGGAAAATCACAATTCAAGCCCAGCCTGAGCAATGTAGTTACTTAGCAAGAACCTGTCTCAAAATAAAAAAGGATCCTGGGATTAAACTCAGTGCAGAGACCCTGGGTTTAGTTCCTACTACCACAAGGGAAAAAATATCAGACTGTTGATGGGAGAGTTGGTAGTGAGAGAGCTGGAGGTAATCCGAGTTCTTTTGCTTGAGAATGGGAAGGCAAAAATATGGACACAGAAGTAGAAATGAACAGACTAGATGCCTACAAAGTGACAAAAATGTGTCTTATTAATATATAGCTATGTTTAGTACATGATACATTTTCCCTTCTTTTTTGGTTTATTTAGTTGATGTTTTTGAGTGCCAGGCACTGTGCTAGGCTCTAAGGACACTATAAACAGCATAGCTGTTGTATCTGCCCTCCTCTAGTCAGGAAATACATAAATTGATGGTTGCTCACTATGCTAAATTGCTTAAATAAAAAGAGCAAATTGCTAAAGTACAGAGGAACAAATTGGAGTGGGCTTCTCTCAGGTGGTAATGATGGGGCTGAGGTCCAATGCTTGTGATTTTCTCAGGATGAGCTGGGAAGAGGACAACATTTCAGTTGCTGTGAATAGCACCTGTGACATACCTCACAAAGGAAAAGGCTCAGCACCCGGAGAAAGGCGCCTGAAAGGAGGTGGCTAAAGATGTTTGCATGAGGGAAGACGGCTGTGGCTCGGTACTTGCTCAAGAAGTATTTGGAGGCCAGGTCATTACCAAACTTCTAATCTTGTGTGATCTTAGATGTTAATTCAAAGGCAGACAGTATCTATGGGTGTGCTTAGAGCTGGTAGAAAATTGTTTGACATTGTAAGCCTACGTCCGTGGCTTGGGACATGAGTGTGAGAGACGAGTGGCTTAGACCCTTAAGTGGAAGCTAATGAAGCTACAGAGAAGTTGGATGGATTTGAGAGATAATCTAATGGTATTAGGAAAACTAGGTCTTGTTTTTTATTGAATATGACATTGAGAGTGGTAGAATCAAAGATAACTTGTACACTTCTGGCTTGAGCAGTTAGTTAAATGTTGATGTCCTTTACTGCCCCCAAAGAAGAATTATGCTTTCTTTTTTTCTTTTTCTTTTTTTTAAATAACTATTTGTTTTGAGACAGGTCTCATTCTGTACTGTAGGCTGGTCCTGAACTCACTGGGTAGCCCAGGCTGACCTTGAATACAGAACAGTTTTTCTGCCTCAGGCTCTCAAGTGCTAGGATTATAGGCATATGCCACCCCACCTAGCTTATGTGGTGCTGGGGACTCAAACACCAGGCCTTGGGATTGTTAGGCAGACACTTTAACCACTAAACTAAGTCCCAGCCCAGATTATGCTTTCAAAAAAGAGGTTAATAAAGATAATATGATATATACAGTGGAGTACTGCTCTATCATAAGGAAGAATAAATTTGCATCATTTGTAGGAAAATAAATACCCCTTGAGACCAGTATGCTAAATGAAATAAATCACAGAAAATGAAATAGCAAGTGATTTCTTGTATAAAATATAAATAATTAAAATAGCATAATAAAAGAGCTTACAGGAAACAGGGAGGTAGACTTTTTGGAGAGGAGGGGAAATGGGGATCTAAGGATGAGGAGAGACAGGAAGATGAGGTGGGGAGGGCCAAGGGAAGTAAAAATGATTAAGATGTGATGTATGTATGTACCAATTCCTCAAGTTGGATGTAATTTTTGTATAATATAAACACGAGAATAAGAATAATTGTCGGAAACACATAAAGGAACAAAATAGTAAATAGAAAGAAAAGACAAGGGGTTCCTTTTGGGGTAAATTAAGATTCCTGTGTTTTGGGTTCAGTTGGTTATATAGGCCTAAAGTTGAAAAAGTAATCAAGGTTTGATAAATAAATAGAGGGGCAGAATGTATAAAGAATAGAAGACTATTTTAAGTCTAGAATGTATGAGTTAGCCAAGAAGGCAACACATAGTAGGAAGAGAAGATGCTTATTAATATACAGCTGTCCAGTGTTAGAAAGGGAGGAGTCAGGGCAGGATTCTGAGGAGGAAGCCCTAGCAATGGGGTGCTGTGAAAGCCAGTGGAGGGGCATTTGAGAAGGAAAGTGACTGTCTGCTGTCTTCAGTAGTGCTAAGATATCAAGGAAACTGGAACTGCGGAGACCCATCGTGTTTGGCAATGTGGAGATCGTGAGTGACCACGAGAACAGTTAAGGAGCAAGGGGAGGTTCGGGGGGGGGCTAAGCCAGGTTACAGAAGAGTTATTTGTAGGAAGTGAAAAGTGGAGGTATTACGTGTATATAAGCCTTCCAACAAGTGTGGTGTGAAGGATCATAGGAAGACAAGCTAGTGTAAGGAGGAAGACCATATGGGCACCTGTATGTGACCTCAAGTCCCCTTGGCTCTACATCTTTCCCCAACTACCATCTGGTGAAGCTCAGGGCTCCCCATGGGACTCACATGACAATGCCTCATCTTGGCTCAGGCCTCTCACCCTCTCCTCTCACTCTGGTGCTTATTTGTTTCATGGCTGATAATACCTGAGGGGACCTCTTTGACATTCATGCGTGTGCAACCCAGAAGCCAGGGACTTAAAATCAAAGAGATGGCCCTTAACCAGAGGGCAGTAGCAGCTGACAAATAAGTGCTTTCTGCTTCCTTTCTTTGAGTGGACAGTTTTGAAAGCCATTTCCTAAGTTTGCTCACAAAGCCTCATGGAAATGAGCATCGGGTGTGTGAAAAGATAACAGGTATGTGTTTGTATACTGCCTTTTCTCTTTTTTTCCCTGTTTTGCCCCCAGCCCCTTCTCCCCAACCTCGGATTGCTTCTGGGTAAGTATTTGGGTCATGAAACATGAAAGGAAGGATCCTTGGGAAAAAGAAGTTTGAAGACACAAAGGAGGGCTGGAGTAACTAGTGGAGCTAGGTCTCTGAGGAGGTGAGAGAAGGTGCCAAGCATTGTGCAAGACTTCCTGTCCAAGGCAGGAAGGGCGGCCTCTGCTGAGGCACTGGAGAGGGACGAGGTCTGAGAGGAACAGGTGTAGTTGGGGAATTGTACATAAGAGCATTCCTATCTGTAGTAGTTCATGTGTAACCAGAGAAGCTGTCTATCCCTTATTGAATATATGTATGTATCTGTGTATTATTGCAAAGGATTGGTTTATGCAATTGTGGAGACAGACCCAAAGTGCTCAGGGCAGGCTGTGAGGAAGGCAGAATGGAACTCTTGCACGTAGTATAGAGCTTCCACAGCTATAATTTCTTCAACAGGGAGAGATGATATCTCAGTTTTGGCCTAAGGCTCTCCAGCTGAAGGAATCAGGCTCTCCAGAACTGCCCGAGGATAATCTCCCTTACAAAAGCCAACTGATTATGGGTCACTTATCTACCTTTCATATCATATCCCCCCTCCTTATCATTTATCTATCTATCTGTCTCTATTATCTATTTTGTTGTGCTGGGGATTGAACTCAGATGTTGTAATGAGCTCTATCTCCATTCTTTTTATGTTTTGGGGTTGCTAGGGGCATAGCTTAGTGGTTAAGGTGCTTGCCCAGCATTCACAGGGCCCTAGGTTCAATTAAGATTAGCTGGGCATGGCAGTGCATGCCTCTAATCCCAGCAATTGGGAGACTGAGGCAGAAGGATTACCCTTGAGTTCAAGGCCAGCCTGGGCTATATAGTGAGTTTAGGACCAGCCTGAAATACTGAGTGAGACAATTCTAAAATAATAATAAGAGAAGAGGAAAAAGAAGAAAAAGACGAAGGAGTTCTTAAATGCTTTTTATTTTAAGATATGTTCTTGCTAAGTTGCCAAATTCCCCTGGCTGGCCTCAGGCTCACAATTCTCCTGTCTCAACCTCCCGGTGTTCTGGAATGACAGGCATGCACCACTATGCCCGCTTGACTATGGCTTTTAATCACATCTCCTAAGCACCTACACAACAACACCTGGATTAGTGTCTGATAGAACAATGGAGGCTGTACCCTGCCCAGGTTGATACACCCTAAGACCATTATGCTCTCTATTTTTAAGTCTAGAGCTGGGCTATCTAATAGAAAAGTGTTCAGTGGTGGAACTAGTCTAATCTGCATCATCTAGTAAAACAGTCCCTAGACATATTTGACTATTAAGCCTGGTGGCTGGTGTAAAGGAAAAGGTGAATTTGGGGATTTATTTAATTATAATTAATATAAATTACCATGTGTGTCTAGTGGCTACCACATTGGGCAGCACAGTTCTACAGTGTAAGGCAGGTTATGTATTGAGAATATTACTGTTTATTGAAAAAAATATATTAGTTGATCATAACCAATGAAAAAGAGCACAACTTATTCTCATTGCCATTCAAGCCACAGAGCAGGAATCTGAGTCACAAACATCACGTTTGAAGCTGAACTTGCAGTTTCCCAATATCCCAGTTTACAAACATAAGCAGTAAACTTGAGACTGTGGCTCTAGCTAAGCAGCCCACACAGTGGGAATGTGCAGTTGCACATTCCAGCACAGAGCAGGCGACAGCCTGTTCTCCGTAGGCACAGGACCTCTTCCAGATGGCACACTCGTTATAAACAACCAGGGCCATGCACTGCATCACGTCCTCCCATTAGTGGGCTGCATTACTATTTACCAGACCTGCAAAAATAACTGTGCTGGGAGAAGTATCCTTTCTAAGACCAAGAAAAACTCAGCAATTTCTTTCTGTTATTATTTTTTTATTAATATATTTTGTAATATATAATAATCATATGTATTTTAGGGAACTGGTACATATACATATCACATCTTAATTTTTACTTAAAAATAGAAAACCTATGGGCCACATTTTCTAATTACAAAGTAGTAGGCTCCAACTTAGCAGTGACAATGAAACTTTTCACAACACTTAAGAATATAAAAACATTATTGAAAATAATCCTTGAATCAAAAAGTCTCAAAACTCAAATTAAGATTTATTTAGATGAATTTGATAGCGAGGCTACTAAAACAGGGAATGCAGCCAAAGCTATATTAAATACTATTTTAGATAACTTTCAAATACTTTTCCAGAACATAGGAGGAAAAAAGCATAAATACATATTCATTTATAGAATGTAGAAAAACATCAAAATTAGCCCAAAGAAAATAGAACATAATAGTAAAGACAAAAAAAAGAAACTAAAATGTAGACTCCATCAATAAAAACTAGAGTTTATTCTTTAAATTATACATGTCTGGAAATTTGTGTATAAAAAAGGAAAGAAAATACAACTATATGTATTAGGAATAAGTCAGTTCAAACAAGAAATATTTGTATGAGTATAAAAATACTTAGCATTCATTGAGCGCTTTCTGTATTTCAGACACTGTTCTTGAAATAAACTGTATTTAAATAAACTACTTAGAGTAGAATACTGCATAACCATTAAGTAGAAAAAGGTGAATTCACACAAGCAACCTTGAAAATTGCCTACCACACAAGTGACAAGTGAGAAGGCAAGTTACAAAATTGAAAATGCATATGATCTCATTTTCAGTAGTGCACCCACTTGTCTAGGTTTCTATCAGTATCTGTATTTCAAAATCCTGAATATGTAGGGAATGGAACTGTGTCAAGGAAGAAGAGGACATTCTATTTACCCACCTCTAGATTGTCTTGTTTTTTTCCTTACAATATGTGTGCATTGGTCTAACACATGAATGATGCTTTCAAGACTGTTTAGTGCATTAAACATGCAATAGGCTTGTGTTGTTCGGAGAACATTATTTCACATGGGGAGTATGCAAAGCGAGTCACCCCTGCTCCACATTGCTCACCATTCGTGCTTGAAGAAACAGGCAGGGAGCCTGCCTGTCATATTTTGTGGGAGTGTTCTTCAAGCATGGTCATGAACTAATGGTCTTGATAACAGCTTATTGACACAAGGAATGAAAGCTTGTGGTCAATTTCAGAGTTCCTGAAGATATAAAGTTGAGGTAATCAAAGACCAGAGGCTCTTAGGCTGCATCAGTGGCACTCCAGTTGATGGAGTGATTGTGGCTGTGATGGCGGTAAGGTGGGAGGATGGGGGCAGCTCCATATGTCTCCACTGCCAACTCTCAGCCGGTCAGCCTGGCTTGGTGCCAAGACTGATCTTACTTAGAAAGGTTTTGTTTTCTGTATGCTGACTTCAGGCCCAACCATCTCTTGCTTCTGTCTTGGCCCTTGTATTCATTCCATCTCTGTTGAGAATTTTTTAAAGATGTCCTGGTAATGACTTGCAGTTCTACTTCACGGGTAGGGACAACTTTTAAAATCACAAGCAAGCTGTTCCTCCATGGTTGGGAGAAAGATTATCACTTAGGTTATTGCTCACTGATGAAGCGACGAACTGACAGAAGAATTTTTAACTAAAGAGGAATCAGCAGAGTTAAATCACTGAGCAAAACTTAGCTGAGATTCTGTTTTGTGCTAGGTGTCATCTTCCATCCTTAGCAAGCTGGCCTTCCTTAGAGCGTGAACTCAGCATCTGTACGAACCAGGCTCAGGTGGAGGGAGTGTTAAACACGGATTTGCGGAATGCTACTAGAACTTCTAATCAGACTCTGTGTGGGGATTTATATTTCTAACAAGCACCCTTAGAGCAGTAGTCCCCAGTTTTTTGTTTGTTTGTTTGTTTGTCTTGTTTTTTGCCCTACAGGCTGGTTTCATGGACAAATTTTTTTCCACAAATGGGGAGAAGCGGGGGGAGCAGAAGTGGGGCCCTTGTATCAGCACCTCCACTCCCCCTCAAAACATCATGAAGAGTGTGCAGCCTAGATCCTTCACGTGTGCAGCTCACAGTAGTGTTAGTGCTCTTAGGGGAATCTAATGGTGGGACAGTAGGTGGAGCTCAGGCAGTGGCACAAGAGATGAGGAGCAGCTGTAAATACAGATGAAGCTTTGAAACAGGGTCTGCTGAAAACCTCCTGCTGTGTGGCCCCATCCCCCGGCAAGCCTTGTAGCAATACCAGTCATGGCTTGGGGGTTGGAAACCTCTGCTCTAAAGAACTGCTCCAGAGTAGCACTGTGCAAAAGAGATTTAAAGAGAGCCATAAATGCAAACTACATATATTATACAGAACTCTTAAGTTTTCTACAAGCCATATAAAGTAAATTTTTCCCCACTATTTTTATTAATATACAGATGTAATGCATAGTATTTACAATGAATTTGGGTGTTTCGTACATCTATGTATCACATCGACTTCACAATCCCTTCCCATCTTCTACCCTCCCACCCACTCCCTGTCCCTTCCCCCAGCTCCGGATATCAGTACATATGGTTCCAAAGAATGTCTGTGTTCTGGGTTTTCCAAGTCCGAGAAACCATACAGTGTTTAACATATTAATCTTCTGCACCTAAGTCATTTCACTTAAGTCACCACTCTACCCCAGCTTCCTATTTCTCTAATGGCTTCACAGTAGTTAGATCTTGATATCTCTTCTCTGAATCTAACCAATTGCTTTATTGGGATATTCACCAAAAGTTTTTTTTCCATATTTTCCTATATCTTTGTTGTTATTGTTACACCTGGCTGTACCTGCCAGTTCCCATTAGAAAATAACTATAAGCATGTAGTTCAAAAGACTAGTTAATTTGAGAAAGAGAAAAAATAAATAAATACATAAAATTCAGTTGCCTTAGCTGAATACTGAAAGGTACATATTTGTACATTCACAAGGTTATGTTTACATCAATCAGTTTCCTTAGGCTAAACTTTCATTAGTGACCTGATAAGCAAATTGCTACACCAATACAAGGTTAAAACTATATCACATTGCTACATTAAATGAAGTCAAATCTATACCACATAAATACACTTAAAGTGACAGACATGAAGGCAAATTTAGTTATTTCAGAATTCCTTAACTTTCATATCTTATTTACTCATATTTCACTAATTACCAACATACTTTTTTCTCAGCTCATTCTCCTCTAGCTGTTGTCACTTCTTCTCTGGGGTCATTGGTGTCGCTGGTCTCCCTTTCACTTTCCAGGTTTCCTTTAAGTATTTTCTGCAATATTGGTTCAGTGGCTGCAAATTCCTTTAAGCTGTCTCTGTCATGGAAAGTTTTAAGTTCTCCCTTAAAAATAAAAGATAATTTTGCTGGATATAGCAGTCTTGGTTGGCATGTATGTTCTTTTAGTGTTTGGATGACATTGCTCCATGATCTCCTTGCTTTTAGAGTTTGGATTGAAAAATCTCCCGTTATCCTGATGGGCTTATCTTTGTAGGTCACCTTCTGTTTTTCTCTTACTGCTTTTAGTATTTTCTATTTGTGTTGGGTTTCTAGAATTTTAATTATGATGTGTCATGATGAGGATCTCTTCTGATCAAAGTTGTTTGGTGTTCTATATGCCTGCAATAGTTCCATGTTCATTTCTTTTCTTTGATTTGGGAAATTTTCTTCCATTATTTCATTAAACATGTCCTTTAAGCCTTTTGTTTTGTCCTCATTCTTCTCCTTGATTCCCATAATTCTGAGGTTGTTTCTCCTTGAATCATCTATCAGCCGTTGTAATGATTCACTTTCTTTATTTGCTTTGTGTTCTTCATGGCCTGTATGTTGCAGCTTAGTCACTTTATTTTCTAGGTCTGACAATCTATTCTGAAGTTGTTTAAAGTGGTTGTTTATTATTACCTGCGTGTTTTTCATTTCCTGAATATCTGCATTTAATTTTCCTATATCTCTGTTGTGTTCTTCTCTATTTTCTTCTTTTGTCATCATTATCTTCTGGTATATTTCTTCTCTGGTCTCCTCTAGTTGCTTTTCAAGGTTTGCTTTCTGCTTATCTATGTATTGGTGTAGCTCTTCTGCTGTGTGTTTTATTTCTTGCTTTAATTCCTGCTTTAATTCATTGAATTTCTGGGCCCAGAAATTGCCATCATTTTTGCCATATTCATCTTTATTTACCCTGATATCATCTCCTGGGGTTTCAGGTCTTTTTGTAGGAGATTTGTAACCACGCTTCCCCATTTCTTCTTTGGTGTCCTCTAATTTCTTTTCAAGGCTTGCTTCTTGCTTAGCTAAGTGTTGTTGTGGCTGTTGCTCTGTCTGTTTTATTTCCTGTTTTGCTTCCTGCTTTGCTTCCTGCTTTAATAATTCCTGCTTTAATTCCTGCTTTATTTCACTGGCTATCTGGGCCCAGAAGTCACCATCACTCGTGCCCATCTGTTTTTTGAGTTCTGTAATTTCAGCCCCCCTTGCACCCTCCCCTGGGGAGTCAGATCTTTTTGTATAAGATTTGTTACCACGTTTCCCCATGGTTCTGCTACCTGTGACTGACTCTGGTGGGCAGGGAAGAAAATGGCTCCTGCTGACATCACTGCCTGTAACGGCTGTTGAACCCCGTTTCTGATCTGGGATCCTGAGACCTTTTCTAGGGGTAGCCCTCACTGTGTTTGTAGTACACACACTCTAGGTTGGTGCTTCTGAGGCTGGGGCCGCCCACTGCCAATAATTCCCACTCTACGGGTCTGCACTTACCTCGGTCTGAGGTTCTGGCCTCTGGACCTTGTTTGTAATCTGTGGATGCCGGCAGCTTGGGGCCATGCCGAATAGGCTGTTTTCCTCCTCATCCGATGTGACTTCAGGATTTCAGACCTGCCCGCATCCTCCTCTCCCATTGTTGTGTGTTCTGTCCTCTCCCAGCTCCCTCCTCTCCGAGCTCCGCTCCGGTCCCTGCGGCCGTTTCCTTAACTGCGGGGATTTTTTGCCCCCCTCCGGTTTTGATGATCCTTCAGAGTTTCTGGCCTCCCGCTGGTCGTCTTTCAGTTTTGTGGGACGCTCCTTTCTTTCCTAGCTACACCAAGCACGCTTTTTCTAATTTTCTTCTTGACTTTTTAAGTGAGTTGATGAGGAGACATTGTGCAGTGCTGCTACTCAATCGCCATCTTGACCGGAAGCCCATAAAGTAAATTTTTAAAAAGCAAGTGAAAATAATTGCTTTCTATATGACATATTAAATCCAAAATAGTATCATTTTAACCTATTGATATAATTAGTATTAGAAAAGTTATTAGTAACTTTGTCGACATTTAGGAGACAGGAGTAAATCTCTGAAACTTGGTGTGTATTTTATACTCACAGCACATCTCAGCGGGGACCAGGATCTCAGCAGAGACTAGCATCGCAGCAGGGATTAGGATTTCAGCAGGGATTAGCATCTCTTGTGGTTTGGATCTGAAATGTCCCACAAAAGTCTTATATATTTGAACGCTACAGATTGTTTATGGAACCATGTGCTGTTGGGAGATTGGAGCCTAGTTTGGAGGCATTGTTTACAGGCATGTAAATTGGATTTCAGCCATGTAAATTGGAATATAGGCATGTAGTGGGGGTTGACCACACCTTCCACACCTGGATCCAGGAAGGGCTGATAACTGGGATGAGACCTGGAAGGATATATAGGCTGCTTCCTGCCTACCTTGGAGGACTAGTCTCAACTTGCCTTGAACTGGCTTCCTGTTTGTGATGTCGTGAGAAGCTGCCTCCACCTCTGCCTCTGCCATGTACTTCTATTGCTGCCAGCCGCCCCTGAATGGACTGTGACCTGCTGAAACTGTGAGCTAAAATAAACCTTTCCTCCCCTAAATTTGTGGATGTAGGGTATTGAGTCACAGCAATGAAAAAGTAACCAAGACACTGGTGCAATAGTGGATGGTGATGCCTTTAATAGAAACAAGGAAACTTTCAATGATCTCTCCAAAGTGTACACACTTTGGAATTTTGGAATTGTTCCTTCTTTCAGGCCACGTGTTGATACAGGCGTTGAAGAGAAATGGCTATGTTAGTTCTGACTGTGGTTCATTTCAGGTCATTTCAGGAATTGTGCGCAGCACAACGATTGTCTTTTATCAAACAATCTCATTGTAAGGCAGTAAAAAAAAATCTTTGTTGCTAGGTGACATATTCTAAAGTCTTTTGCTGCAAGAATTCTAAACCATCAGCCAATGCTCAAAAAGTATTTTTAATTGAACTCAAGCAGATTTTGTGCAAATTTGATTCTTCTTGGAGAGGTAGCAGTTTTCAAATTCCCAATTTCCCAGCCCCCAGGACAGTGAAATTCATTTGTTATAGCCAGCAGCCACCTTGGCGGGGTCTCCTCTAGGCTGCCCAGGAGTCCTTAGGTGTGTCACAGGTGCAGCTGTGGAAGCAGCCTGTCAATGTATTTGATGACCTCAGGCTCCCATGGTACCAGCCTCAGACATGTGTTCTGTACCACTCCCAAGTGACCAATGTAAACCCCCATCTTTGAGAAATGGCTAGAAATTATAGCAGAAATCATCTGCAGGGAAAGGTCCAAGCCCTTACGTGACACTTTGAGCTAAGAACGAGGAAAAAGGTACCATGTGGTAAAATGATGGGGCTAGGGAAGAGTTTCCCAGTTGTGCTTCATTTTCCTTATGGGTCCCACTTGGACTGTGTCCTCATTTATGGCTGGTTTGGTTTGCTTTGCTTCAAGAAAGGGGCCAGTGAGGCAATGGAAACACTTATTTTTAAGACCATGGTGTTTGTTTGATTTTTTTAAATTACCCTTTTATTTCCCCTGGAAGAAATCTTAACAGCTGCGGGCTTCTAACAGACATTCCCTTTGTTGTCCCAATTCCTCTTGAAAATGAGGTAGCCAAATGCTGCTAAGCAAATATGTAATGGTCTGATTTGCATATTATTCATGCAATGAGTGACGCAGGGATTTTCTCCTCCTCTTGTGGGAGAAACCCAACCACAAGACCTTCTTGCACTGCATCTTATATCTATTTTTCATGCGGTGTTCATACAGTGCTAAGAGAGTTCTCTCAGCCATAGTATAATCTGACCTTTCCCACATCCTCTAGCTTTTCTTTGATAACCAAACTAAATTACTCAACCCTTCATTCTGTACGACAGCAGGAAATTCATTTACTTCTTGAATACTTCAGAGGACTCTGGAGGGGCTTCTGACTACTTCTTAACAGCTTCTGAAGGCTTTTACTTCCTCCTTGGCTGTGCTCCAAGAATTAATACAGTTCCTTCTTTATGCTTGAAGGAGTTGCTACCACAGCCTGGATCATGCTAGGTAATCAGCCTCTTACAGATGAAAGTAGCAAAGAGAATTACAAAGCACAAAGAACAGGAAAACTGTCGTGCCTATCCCAGTCCTCTTCGGTGAGTCTTCTCACGTCTGGCTAGTTGCTGGGACCAATCTGCTCACATCAAGGCTAAGGTTATCTTTATTTCTTTGCCCAGTCCTCTGGGTCCCCAACATTACAGAAGAAACTGACAACTATTAATTAATGCAAACTAGTGCAAAATTCTCTTCCCAAGAAATCCAGCCCATGCTTTTATGCTGAAGGAAGACTTCTTGGTACTTTATTAAGATAAAGGTTTTCTTTTTTCAACAATGTTCCCCATTTCAAATTAGCTTAGGCCTTACCTCAAACAACCAAAAGGCCTTTCTTTGAAACTATAACAAAAGAGATATTTTCTCTGAAAATTATCAACCACATCCATGTAACAACAGCCCCAACCTAAAGGCAGATTTTAATTCCTACAATAAAAACCATTCTGAAATATTTATGTCATTGATCTTTGTGTTTTTATGTATAATCAGTGGACTAGCAAAAGAACTAAAAATACTAAAAATGGAAAAGAGCTATTTCTGGAATTAGAGAATTTGTTTAGGAGAAGAAAAACTAATTAAGAAATCTATTACAAGTATTTATCAAGCATAAGGATATTCAAACTATTTACAGCAGAATGTGGGGTGACAAGGTGGGAGAAGAGCCACGTATTTGGGGTTCAGATGAGTGACAGGTGTGCATTCAAATTCAACTCTAACTCCCTGGTGTCTGTTTTTGGAAAAGAAGTAAACAGATCTACATTAAAGTTGTTGTGAAAGTTGAGAAAATTTATGTAAAACACTTAGGAACAGTAGGACTCGGTAAATACCCCTCTTTCTGCCTCAGACCCGTAAACTGCTCTTACTGACGTATACAGACTAGTGCTTTATACACTTCAGGATTAACCAGTTAAATGAGAAAATGGACCGGTAGGCTTAGAAGGCAGTCCCCTTGACCTCATCATTTTCTCCCATTGTCTTCCCCCGGAGCATTTCTCCTGTCTGCCTCTGCCCTTTCCTCTCCCGCCCCTCTCACTATCATTTACTCCTTTCTGTGTCGTGGAGAACTGGCCATTGGATGGGAGCCAAATGTAACAGCACTAGTAGTAATTATCAAATAAGATTTTGTTTCTTTGGTTTTTAATTCAAGTAAAAATTGTAAAGTTTTTTGTCTCAGGTATTATATAAATGAGCTAGTTTTCAGTCTGTTGATCTCAAATTGATTTTGGAAAGTGAGTTTGGGGAGTTGTTGGCTCTCAGTAAGAGAAAACCATTTACTTCTTGAGTTGTCTTAACAACTTTCTGTCTTATTTTGATTTATTATTATTTATTCAATAGCCAAATATATGCAGATGTGGTAGAGCAAATAAAGCAATCTATGGTCACTCCTGATTATCCAGTCAGGTGTCAAAAGCTTGGGAGTCACCCTGCTGCTTCTCCTTCCTTCCCACCCCTCAGAAATCCATCAGCCTAGTCTTCTGGCTCTACCTCCAGCACATATCCTGTATCCACACACTTCTCCATTTCTAGGGCTGCCACACTAGCTTCCGAGACTTATCAAAAAACTGATTAGGTAATCCTTTAATCTCATACCCCACTATACCCAACAACTCTCAATGAAAGACGGAAGAGTGTTGTTAAATACAGCAAATAATAATATAGGATACGTAGTTTAAACTGAATTTAAGATTAACAATGAGTAATTATTTTAGTATGTAAGATATTATTTTAAAACATTTTTGTGATACTGGGGATTGAAGTTAGGGCATTGACACTGAGCTGTACTCCCAGTCCTTTATCAACCTTTTATTTTTATTTTTGTTTGAAATGAGGTTTCACGAAATTGCTAAATTGGCCAGGGCGGGCTCAAACTTGTGAGCTCCTGCCTCCAATCTCCTAGAACACTGAGATTACAAGCTTGTACCATTCTTTTAATTGTCGTTAATTATTCACTGTGTTAAATAAAATTCATGCGAGGTTATTGTGCTGGATTGAGCTCCTGAACTTAGCCCAATAGATATATCAGACCAGAATTGGGTCATCTGTGGTAGATGCCACATAACAAACTGAATTCTGAAGTGGTCCAATTTTCCAAGGAGGTTCTCAACTGGTACAGTGGAGGCCCAGTTTACCTGAGCCAGCATGACAAGGAAGTCCTTTCTGTTTTAACCCTGTAAGGAAAGTCACTTTGTTTTTCTTTCCAGTGCTAGGAATAGACTCCAGGAACTTCACACTAAGCTACACTGTCAGCCTTTTCGGGAGAGATGTGGGTGGTGAGGCGAGGTTGATTATGAGCAGGGTCGTGCTAAGTCTGTAACCCAAGCTGGGCTCTAATGTGTAGTCTGCTCCTGCTTCCCAGAGTGCTGGAAATACAGGCCTGCACCACGGTAAGGAAAGTAACTTTGAAAGAATCAATCTACTTTTTGTTCCTTGTTGCTGCTGTCTTCAGCCCTTTCCTGCCTCTAAAGTAACCTTATCTGCTCAGTTTATGAGAGTGCCTCATCTAAACTTTAGATGAGATGCACCCCAAAATGAATTACAATAAAAAGCCAGTTAGAAATTTAAGCTAAGATTATTTTTAGTGATTGTTTCTCTGAAGTTCAAATTTACTTGGTTATCCTGCAATTTTTTTTTTCTGAAAACTCTAAAACTTGAGTAATTTCTTTAAAAGTATATAAAAGATCACATCAGTGTTCCAAAGACAACCTATTGCTTTCTAAATAAAAGCAAGACTTTCTGCCATGGCCTTCCAAGCTTTCAGGATTGACCTCATCCTCTTCGTTTCCTTGGCTGTTGGTCCCTCAGCTTGGCGTTCCCTTCACCACACCTTGATTTAGCCAGATCCCTCTTATGCATCAGGCCTCGCATTATTTGTCTCCTCCTTTACCGGTCCTTCTCTGTCCACCTAATCTAAAGCAGCTCTTGCCTGGATCTGTGTCCCATTGCTGTTCCGTCTTCATAAAACTGAAATTTTGGTGTACATTATTAAATTGGCCTTTGTTATCTCCTGTGCTGAGGTAATCATAGGTATCTTCTGTCAAGAGTACAGAATTTGTCCCGCATTTTTCCTGTTCTTAGTATTTAATATTTGTTGAACAAATTCCTTTCTCTCTAGTCCAGCAAAGGGGTAGCTTCCATTCAGCTTTGTAACACTACCTGGCTGCTCTCTGTCACCGGCTCACTGGCATCTCTATCAGAACAGGAGCCCAAGAGGATGCAAGACACTGCATCGCTGCTTGTTGGGTTGTATTTGGTGCTCTGCTGATACAACTGTCTGCACTGGTAGGCTGAGGGCATTTCTGTGTTTATCATGAAGTTAGAAAAAGCAAGTTATGACATGATGTGTACTAGGAGGCTTATAATTTTTGTAATACAGTAAATTTTGTTGAATGAATTGTGACTTTTTTGGTGTTGTTTTTTTCTTGGCACTGAGGATTGATCTCAGGGCCTTCATATGGAGCTACATACACAGCCTAGTTTTATTTTTGATTCTGAGACAGGGTCTTACTGCGTCACCAAATCTCCTAGGCTGGGCTTAAACTTGCTACCCTCCTCCCTCATCCTCCCAGAGAGTTGGAATTATAGGCTGTGCCACTGGGCCCCGCAATATTTTTTTGTTAAATGCATGTCCATATGTGAATGGCTTCAAAATGGCTGAGAAAATAAACAAACATAAATATATTGGGTTATTTGAAAAATAGTGGCACATTTTTTCTATGTTTTTCATTGATCACTTTGTGCCATTGCACTAAAAATCCAACATTAGGTATCCTTTTGTAATTTTGTAACTTTCTATAACCAAGCTGTAAAGTAATATAACTCAGACTACCAATATACTAAAGTAACTCCATTTTGTGGTGATTATACTATTCAAGTTATTTGTTTGCTGTGGAATTAGAATTTACTGTGTAAGTTAAAATCTGTAAGTCAGTTTGCTGTGCGTTCATCTTGTTAGGCCCCAGCTGCCTTTCCTCGAAGCCTTGCTTGTGCACTTATGATGGCTCTGGAATCTTGTGATAAGGACAGATTAACCTCTTCCTGCTCCCTTGCCTCCATGGCAACCTGCTGAAAGTCACATATTCCACAAGAATCACATATCTTGTGAGAGTCACATTGGGTTATGATTGGTCACTATGTATGATGTATGTATTGAAGTAAAATCCTCTGTATAATCTTTGTGTAAAACTTGCTTGGGGCTGCTCTCTGAAGACTCATCCAAGAGTCTAGAGATAGTCTGGCTGCCATCTTGGCCATTGAATAAAGATCCTTACCTTGCCTTAACTGGTGTATGGTGGGCTTTTAAATTGGCATTTGGCCTCTAAATTCTGTCCTACAACAACTTATTTACATAAAAAGCAAAGATCAGTCAATGATATATTGCCAATTTTGTTCCATAACCTTTTGCCACCTTTCTGTAATCTTCATAACTCCTCACATATAGAAAGAGCTATCTTTATGAGGTGACAATTTACAGCCTCATTTAAATTGAACATTATACCATGCAAAGAGTTTTGAAGAGAGTGGAAACAAGTGGAACGCTGACTGCTTAAAGTCAAGCAAGTATGGTGGGTGTGGAAGCACATTCCATCCAAGCTCCAATAATTTTTGACAGATGATCAAAAATGTGCGTTATCTCTCATCGTCATGATGGAATGCAATTCCTTTGTGATTGACAGCTCAGAATGTTTCTGAATGATGAATTCATTCAAACTGTCCAATAGCCATTGGTACACATTTAAATTGATGGTTTGGTTCCTTGGTACCAAAAACCATGACATCTGTAAAATTCCTCCACACCAGGAGCATAACCTCCCCCTGATGAGTGTCTGCTTTTGAGGCAAATCATCACATCAGGACTAAGACCATTTATATCACATTGCTATAAACAATCCATAAACAATCCACTTCTCATCACTAGTAATTAGTTGCTTCAAAAAAAGAATCATTTTCCTACTGTTTTATGAGCATATCACAGATGTTTTTATGTGCAGTTAAATGAACTTCTTTGAGTTCATGAGGGGCCCAAATATCAAGCTTGTTCATTACCAGCTTCTTCAGGTGATCATGACTGTTTGAGGGATGGATGTTCAATGTTTTTGCAATCTCTCATGTCCTATGGGGGCATTAGAGCATTTTCACCATAAACTGGATGCAACTTTTCAGAAGCTTGACTTGCATTCTTCCCTGTAGAGAAGTAAAATATGGTGAAAATGTACAGTTTGATCTTCCATTTTCAAATTGTAAAATCTCCCAAATTGAACCAAATCACTCATTTGTTTTGGAATGAAGCTGTAACTGTCAGCCATCAAATTACATAGCAACAACATGAATATGAATGATTCTAATACTTCCAAAAATGAAATAGTGCTGGCTATTTCAAAATTTGATCATGACTTTTCCAACAAACCAATAAAAGAGTGAATATTTCTGTGGAATAAGATTATAATTTAAAATTTTTGTATTATGAGCATATAATAATAATAATCACTTTCTACAGTCAGAAAATGCAGTAGAACATTTTCTTTTTTTAAGAAAAGGATTTATTCAGAAGCAACTTATTTGATATTTGAGGTATGTCAATGGATATGAACCAACGGTTGACAGGAAAGGAACTACAAACAACTTTTTAAAATATATTATTGAAGACCTATTCATTCTCAGAGAAGCAGAAATTAAGACTGTCTATAGCTATTTGTTTAATAAAATTCCAGAAACTCTGTAATACACTTGGTTGGTAAGGCTTAGCAGCAAGTAGCAATTTAAATATTGCTGTTGGAAATATAAAGTAATGCTACCTATATTAAGACCAATTTAGTAATATCAAAATTTTTATTGTGAAAACCAGATGTTGGCAAACTATAGCCAGTTGGCAGCTATCTTTTTGTAGCCCATAGGGTAAGAATCACTTTTATATTTTTAAATGATTGAAACAAACATCAGGAGAATATTGTATATAAAACATGAAAACAATATGAAAATGCAAATTTCAGTCTCCATGAAAAACATTTTATTGGCATAGAGCCATGTTCATTCACTTACATGTTGTCATGAATCACAAATGACTTTAGATGAATGGGTGCTCAGAAGTGGTTACTGGAACTATGAGAAGCTGAAGGAATGGCAGGGATAAAGGACAGTACATACGATGAAGATGCTGCACCAATCAGAACAAACCCGCAGTATTGCTAGGGGCATAAAAGGGTGTACAGCAAAGAGGGAATCAGGTTAAGCAGTTGATCAAAGGGGCTTTGGATTTTGGGTGGAGTACAAGATCGTTAACTTAACAATTATAGGGACAGTGTACCTAGCAGGATGAAAGGTGATAACATTCTTTTTATTGATCATCTGTCCCTGTAACATTGGGTGGGAACAAACACCTGCCTTCGGCCTGTGTGGTGTTCTTTGATCTTTCCTTGGTACTTAAGGTCATGCAACTCCACAACCTACCGACTGTGTTTTTATACTACCATGGCAGAATTGAGACCTGAGACAGGACACATATGGCTGGTAAAATGACCATTTACTATCTGGACTTTGACAGAAAACATTTTCCAACCTGCTGTGAGCAGAAAGGTTTTTGACCAGTAAGTGGAACTTTAGAATTTATTTTATATACATGAGTATATACAAAATAGAAGTCAGGCTTGTTTGCAAAGCATATGGTTGGAAACAGTCAAAATGCCCATTGGAGGACATTCCATAAATCATGATATATCCACACCATGGCATAGTAGTGGCTATTTAAAAAAAGGGGGAGGGTAAATATGTGCTTTACGTACTTAACCTCGAAAAGTGTCCAAAATACACTGTTCTCTGAAGCAGAAAATACCCTGTATTGTTAAATTCTTCCATGCTGAACAGCTCTAAAGCCATTGTTCCCACTGGGGGCTACACAAAGCGAGCCCCTGGGTTTGTGTCAGCAGCTGCCTTGATAACACACCACTACTGTGCAAAAGGAAAGGAAATCATGTAGATGTGTATGTTACCTATGTAGACACAACCTCAGCTCTTCCAGTGTGATAGGAGAATATTAAGTAGTGGTTGCTTATTGGAGAGAAGGAGCCGGACTATCCGAGCAGAAGGGAAGGGAGACTTTTGACTATGTCCTTTTAAAGTAACTTTTTGATGTTTAAACGAACTAAATTGTGACTTCTTCAAAAACTAAACAAAATTGTTTAAGAAGTGAATACACACACACACACACACACACACACACACACACACACACATATAATTCCTGAGTGATGCCACCAGTCTTGCTCATTGGTGTGGTGAGAGATGAAGATAGTACTGGCCCAGTGCTGCCTGCTGTCTGCTCCTTCCTGTCTCCAACCTGTATGCCTTTACCCCATGGTGTTCTACACTTATCTCCTGACTCTACAAACTCCTGTCTCTGTCCTCACTACCTCTTATGGGGAATGCCGGCTTCATAGAGATAAGGTCACCTTAATGTTAGCCGAAAGCTTAGCCCTCTCCATCCCGGGACCTGTAATTCAGTATTCCCCAACCTTTTGACACCTGGGAACAGTTTTGTTGAAGACCATTTTCTCAAGTGGATGTGGAGGTTCCTTGTTAAGCTGCAGGCTGTTGGAGGATAGCAGAAATGGGAAGAACAGTAGGATGGAAGTGGATAGTGCACCTCCACCCTGTCAATCAGCGCGGCATTAGAACCTAATAGGAGCTTGCCACCAGACGGCAGAGTTTGGAGTTTTACTAGCTGTTCACTTACTGCTCGCCACTCATCTTTCCTGGTGGCCCAATCCTTACTAGACCATAGACTGATACTGGTCTGCCACCCGGGCATTGGGGACCTCTGCTGAAGTTAATCTGGCTCATTCTCTCTAAAGGACCCAAGTTCCCCACTTCCCCTTTCCCGGCAGCCTTCATCTCCTCCTCATTCTCTGTGCACTCTGATTTCGGTCTTTAATATGCTGTGGTTTATCAAATATTTATCCATTTCTTATATTTCCAAGGCATAATCTAAATGGATACTTTATTCCTGATTTTTGTCTTTAACACTAGTAATGTGTTTTCCGAACTAGGCACTTTAGAATCATTTGAATTTCTTTCAAGGTGTCAAAAGGATCTTTATTTACAAACAAAGGCTAGAAGACTAAATGTTCCAACTGTGTGGCAGGGAGTCCTGAGTGGGGTTTTTCCTCATTTGAACTTTTAAGAGCCAAAATCCAAATCATTCCTGAACTAACTAAATCAGAATGTATAGGATGGGAACAAGAGACATCAGAGCTTTAAAATGATCCCAGTATTGTCAGAATCAGTAGGAGATTCCAGTGTTACAAACCTTGGAGCCATTGTAGTGTTTTGTTTATACTCACTATTAAGAAGCCCCTTTATGTTGAGAATTGAGGCTATTTGAGGATCTACAGAGGTTGCCTTTGAAGACTGAGAGAGAACCGTGTCTGTCCACATGACATCTATACTTCCCAGGAAATTCTTATGTAGGCAAAAGTACTACAAATCAACAAGTAACTTCCCTATTTACTTTTGTCTGCACAAATAACTTACTTATCTGGGCAGAAAGCTTTCTTCTCAGGATAACAGACTGTTTTTCTGAGCAAATAGTTAACTTGTCAAACAGCTGTTTACCTATCCAAGACTTGATCGTCACCTTGCTGGATCCAAACAACACTAAACAATCTCATTGTGAATTTTGTCCATTTCCAGCCAAATCCTCCTTTAAAAGACCTGCTGTGATGTAGCTCTGTGGTAGAATGCTTGCCTAGTATGGGCAAAGCCCAGGGCTCGATTCTCAGCACCACACACACACACACACACACACACACACACAAATCCCTTAAACTACTTGAATCCAGATTCCCAAACACTGAAAATATGTTCTCCTTTTCGTTGCTTAGCAGGTTTCTCTGTGGTGTTTTACAGAATTTTGAATAATACAGTTACTGGCTCTCACTGTAGCACACCAAGCTAGGATACTGACTCTGGTCGTATGAAACCCATCTTTTCATTTTCCCAGCCATTCTTTCCTTTGGAGCCTTCCTTTCTCTTCTGATCCTTTTCTTCCTGTCATTAGATTTGCCAAAATTGGCAAACTCTTTGTGCATCCTCTTGCCTTTTCTCACTACGGCTCTTTCCTGTTCAAGAGAGGATCCTTTCTCACTACAATTCCTTCCTGCCCAAGCTCTTGCATATGTGACCTACTGACATGACCTCATCCTGCTGGGCAGCCACGACTGCTAGCTTTCTTTTCTGACTCACCATTTGTCTGAGTCATTGCACCCGCGTCTTGCTGAAGACCCCTTATTGCCACAGTCAGTAGGCTTTTGTAAGAGTGCTTTTTGATGACTATACTGTATATATGTGACACTATTACTTCATTCCTCTCTCCTTTCGTGGCTTTCATGACAGGTCACTTTCAGTGTCACTACCTCTTCCTCTTGTTCTCTCACTTTCTCTGTCTCTCCTCTACTCTTCTAATTTCTGTTCCTCACCCCACTTACCAACTGTTAATAGTCTCCAAAACTGCCCTGCACTCTCATTCCCTCATTGAAAGCATATCTGCTCCTGAATTTACCTCACACCTCAGAGAACAAATTCCACCCTAGTATTTCATGCAAAGGAGGGAGCAGATGCTTCATAGATGCACATTGAATTATTGAATCAAGTGGCAGATGAGGATGATCCAATCATTCCCAGGGCTGTCATAGCTGGGTGGAGTTGTCGGCAGAATCCATACCTAGATGTGAGCAGGGAAGGGCTGCCCAACAGGAAGCCCATACTCTAGAGACTCCTCCAAGTCTTGGAATTTCCATGGCTTCTTTCCTGTGACTGTCAGTCCACCTGGCAATATGCTCTGGAGGACTCCAGCCTGAGAATACCAACTGACAACATAAGTAGAATGGATGCAGAAGGGAAAGAGGAAGCACCCGCTTGACAGAAGACTGTAGCACCCTTGTAAAGTTTCACTGGTAAAGAAAGATTGCCTTGCACAGTGACTGTATTTCCCTGGTGTAGTAATAGCATAGGAACTGAATTACACATGGACACAGAATTCTTTTGAAGGCTTATTCCTGAATTATCCCCTGAAACAGCTCTGTGAATATTCAGAACTTCCCTGGCCAAGTCAGGTTTATGTTTCTTTCACCCACCCATCCAGTAATTATTGTTTAATAAATATGTGCAAAACAATTTTAATAGGCACTATACTAAATGCTGATATACAAATGAAAATAAAACTTGTCTCCTTCATAAGTGCTCACACTCTGGTACCTACACAAATACACGTTAAACCAAGTGTAACCTAGAGTTAACTAGGTCTTCAAAAAAATATGTACAAAGAGGTATCATGTTTTTTGTGGTGTTTGATGTTTTATGAAGTGTTTTCATGTCTCTTATTACATGTAATATTTATAACGGCTAATAAGATGAGCAGAGAAAATAGTGCCAACCCCATGGTAAAGAAGACAATATCAACGCATAGAGAGGTCATGTGAAAAAAAAATCTTATGTCTAGCCTGTGGCTGAAAGGTGAGACGGAAACCTAGCAGGTCAGCTAGACTTCCTCCTCCCACCACCCCATGCTGCTTTCCTGCTTCAGTTTCTTCTCTGCATAAAGAAGATGCTGGGTTGGTTGTCTTTCCCTTCAACCATGGAAATCTCTGACTTCATGACAAGGGCCCTCCCCGAGAAGCTCTTAGTCGTTGAAGGATCAATAGGCCAAAACTGCCCACTGTTTTTCCCTTTACACATCTCCCAGAGTTACCGTGACAATCGTTAATACATTATAGGAAATACTAATCCATTGAAAGCACTTAGAATTTCAATAAAACTAGATGCAACCTTAGTACATAGTACCTACCATTGTATAGAAGGTGTTTCTCTGTGTTCTCATTATTTTCCAAATGTCTGCCTCTCCCAAGAGACAGCAGGGGCAGGGTGCATGTAATATCCACTATCACTGAGAATGCATATGGATAACAGGATACTGATAATTATGTTAACAACATGGATTACTGAGAAAACACTGAGATTGATTTTAGAAGAAAGGTAGATAGATGTGTGGGTTGTACTTTTTTTTACCTGAGTGTGTGTTCTTGGGTTTCTCAAAGTATCTAACTCAGTTTGTAGTTGGAATGCAATGAGTGTTGAGGGAGATTGAAGTTGGGGAGAATTGGAAAAAGAAAGGAGGGGGAGGAAGAAGAAAAGGAAGATCATATACACTTGTAAAAGCTTTTCTTTTTCATAGATTTAGGTGCCTGGACTTCATTTATCTTGATTTTTTCTTCACGTTCCTTCATGCTCACGTTTCCTCAGTATCCTAAATAAGTTTAGCCATAGCACCAGGTCTGTCCTGATGACAACTCCTACGATGACATTATCTTCTGGGAAATCAGACAGGAGTCACAGCAAAAGCAGGGTGGCAGTGACTGCTGCCTTCACATTCCTCTGGAAAGACTGCAGCATTGCTTTATGTTGTTTTAGGTTCTCTGACCCCGGGAAGCATTAGTAAATAGAAACACTCCCCCACTCCAAGTCCCAGTGCTGTCTTGTGGTCAGAGAAGTACATACAATTTGTGCCTCTTAAGAAATGTGGGACAAGAGGCTGTGTGGAACACTGCCAGCGTGACAGTGGAGGTGCGTCAGTGGGCTTCATGACAGGCAGCAGAGGCCAGAGGTCTGGGGAATCACTTACAGGCACCGAGGGTCCTTTCTCTTCCTTCCATTGTCTGCTGATGGGAATGAGGTAGTAGACAGCCAAGGCGCTCCATTGGAGCCTGGAGAAAGCTGTCTTGAGCAATTCACACATGAGTTTTCTTTAAATAACCACTCAGGAAGTCAAATCGCCAGGAGGAATTTTTTTATTGGCTGCTTTATTAATTTTTAAGTAAGTCTCTTAAGGACACTTTTTGTTTGGTCTCACATGCACTTGCTCAGGCTTGTCTTAATGTTGTTCAACAGTCAGGAAGGAACTGGCTTTGAATCTGGGCAATAGAGTAGGCACAGGAACAATGGGCTTATTTTGTGAAATGTGTCGAGGAAAAAAGTGTGTTGATGTACAACAAAGGTTCAGGGGTCCAGCTGGCAGTGCCAGGACAACCAGGCAGGGATAGGGTCAGGCTGTCTGCTCTTGACCAATGCAAACTGAGACTGCTGCTCATTCAAAATACGGCATCTGTGTCGCTTGCCAAATCTCCCCTCATGGAACTGGACAAGGGCATGCCTGTAAGCTGGCTTTGTGAAATGAATGAAAAAATTTTCTGATTTGTAGTGGTAGCCAATTTTTACGCTGTAAATAGTCTAAATAAGGCTAATTTCCAGTTACCAAGGTTAACGTACTTAAAAAATTCTTGGAGACTTAACAGTCAGGTCCCCAGAGCCAGTGCTGGCAGTTCCAGATGTCACTGGCCAGGAAACAAATCTTTACTTGCCATTTTCAGACTTGGCTTTACCAGCTGTTGATGTTAGACATCCCCTGGCGAGTTTTGAGTTTGACAAACTGCAGTTCTCACTGCAGATCAAATGAAGCGTAGATGATGTTGGCACTCTGCCAAGACTACCCCTCTCTTTTCTGAGAACTGCATTTTTCAAGGTGGCCCCTCATGGTGCCATGAAGGACACCAAAGACATAGATCCCAGAGGAAAATCAACCCACTGGCTGGTCATGCAATAAGATTTCTCCCTTATTATTGGAACAGAGCAACCTGGAGCCTGGATTTGGGAAGAGAAGGGGGAAGGAAGGAGGGAGAAAAGGAAGTGCACAAGTGTGAGAACTCTTTCCATCCGGCTGCTGCTATGCCCCCTCAGTCTGGAGTGTCTGGGGACATCCCACTGCGTCCAACCAGGCCAGTCTAAGCGGGACTTTGTACATTCTAGCTGTTAATAGTACAGCTTTGAGGGAAATAGAAATAATCCTCAGGGCCTGTTGGTGCTCTGTTTTTATACCAATGATTATCTCAAAGTATGATTTTAATATGTCAAAAACTTTTTTATGTAAATAAAGTATTGTATTTACTACTTAGAAGAGAAGAGCATGATTTCCCTTTCTTCCTGTTGTTAAATTTTAGTTTCAGGGCTGGAGCAATGGCTCAGTGGTTAAAGCACTTGCCAAGCAAGTCCAAGGCCCTAGGTCCAGTTCTGCGGCACCACATAAGGTTGGGTGTGGTGGCACACGCCTATAATCCCAGAATTTGGGAAGCTGAGGCAGGAGGATTGCTGTGAGCCCAAGGCCAACCTGAGCCATATAGTAAGTTCAGGACAAACCAGGACTACAAAGTGAGAGACCCTGTCTCAACAACAACAACAAAAAAGTAGTTAAATTTTAGTTTCACTAACCAAGATTGACACCTCAAAAGCTAGCTGAAGTGAACACAGAGAAAAGTGTGAAGATTGAAAACACAGGCCATAAAAACGAACAGAAAATTGAAAAATAAGCACAGTATCATTACAAAACTACAAAGGCTGGAGGAAAGTCAGAGCAGATAACTTAGATTCTCTGTGGTTTTGAGTGCTGAGGATTTCACAAAATGCGCCCGTAGAGATTGCCAAGAACTTCTGCCGTTGGGAAACAGTTCAGAGTCCACTAAGGATCATTTACATAAGTACAGTAAAAAGCGAAAGAGGAAACTCTGACATAACTTCATCCTGGCATATATCAAAGCATAGTTTTCAGCACTTGGTTTTGAGAGGTGGACAGATGGGAATATTCACTACAACTGATCTTACCTAAGCAGCTGCAAGGAAGTGGAGTTCTTGGTCCGTTGGTTGGTTGAACTGACCCGCACGTTTTCTGATGGAAGCCCTCAATGTTGGGCAGACTACTGTAGGTGAGAGGGAACCTAAGAGCTGAAGTCGGGGCAGTGACTGCGAGGTCGGCAGCAGAGAGCGAGGATGCAGCAGTTCTTCCGCCAGCCCCTAGAGGGCGGGGAGGGAGAGACGCTGTGGAAAGAGGGAGGCAGGGAGCGGAGGGATCCTCTGTGGAGGAAGTGAAGCGTCAAGGGGCTCCTTCTGCGGAAGAGTTAGCAGTGAGGCGAAGGGCGCGGAGCTCCGCCTGTGAGTGACGGAAGGAAGGAGAGAAACCCCTTTCCGCTACGATCACTCTCACCCTTCCAAAGGCCATCAAATATGCGGGGTTATTCCCACACCAAGCAATTCTTCAGTCCCCTACAGACACTAGTTGTGTCCTATAATTCAATCCTGACACTAAGTATGTCTGTTCCAGCGCATGCCTTACAAGATCAAAGCTTAGTCCCATGACTGCCCCTCTGCAGATGACAGTCACAAGTCCCATGTTGTCACCCTAACTCTGACCAACAGGCTGTAACTAGAGGGGCCTCTGGCTCACCGGACTTGGAAGCATCTACTTACGTTTACTGTTTTATTATAGAGGAAGGCACTTAGGACAAGGTATGGGACTGGATGTGTTTCCCAACTCTCTGCCTCTGTCCTGTTTTTATGGGGGCTTCATTACATATGCATGATTGCATAATTTGTTGGCCATTGGCGGTTACATCAAAATCCAGCTTTTTACCAGAGCTCAGGCTCAAAGTTCTAGTCCTCTAATCACATACATAGTTGATCCCTCTGGCAACCAACCCCTATCCTGAAGCAATACAGTAGCCTCTACCTTGGTCATTTCATTAGTGTATAAAAAGATATTTATTCTGAAAGCCCAAGCTCTCTGCCAAGTGTTAGAGGCAAAGGCCAACTCTGTGTTTGTGTGTGTTCTCATTATAAATCACCATATCACAGTGGCCAAATATGTATTATTAGGAAGTTGGATAATCAAAAGTTAGGAACTGCCCTCGTGTACTGTTTACTACCAGGTACGTGCTGTGTTGATGTGTACACCTCTAAAACAAGTTTGCATGGCGTCAGGGCTGTGGTTGCCAGCTCTGCAGAGTGACGAAGGTGCTTCTTTGCTGTTGCTATTGCTGTTGCTATTATTGTTCTCATAGTTCATCCTTGGCCCTGAATCCTGACACAAAGTCCAAATCCCTGGCAGTTTCCTGAGTGTATATCTTCATTTTTGTTCTAATGAGGTATCTCTGATGAGCTCCTAGAAGGGGATGGGTCACAAGAAAAATGGAGCCAGAATCAGAAGAGAATTTTAGTCCCACTCCTCATCCTTCAGGAAGTGAAGAGAACTGAAACTGAGCTAATTGCGATCTTACCTATATGGTGAGGTCTACATAAAAATTCCTGAATTGTGCAGTGTAGGAATTTTCTAGCTTGGGGAGACTATCCTCATGCTGGGATGGTATTATGTCTCAGGTTCATAGGCACAGAAGCTTCTGTGCTTAGAACCCTCTGAGTCCCACCCTGTGTATCTCTTCATCTAGCTATTCTATCCTTTATTAGTTTCTTAAACTGTTGAACGTAAGTATTACCCTGAGTTCTGGAAACCATCCTAGCAAATGACTGAACCCAAGGAGGAGGTCAGGGGAGTTCAAACGTTTACCAGGTCAGTCAGAGATACAAGAGACAACTTGGGACTTATGATTGTTGTTCAAAGTGGGAGAAATCTTACAGAATGTAACTGTTAATATGTGGGATCTGTGATAACTCTGGTTGGCAAAAACATTGAGTTGAACTGTAGAAAAGTCAGCTGGTGTTGAGTGGAAATCAACTGTAACCAGACACCTTAGCATGCTGAATATGTGTATAAAGAAAAATTTATAAATTCACATGTATTAGCAGTAGTAATAATGTTTACTTGACACAATGTTTTAAGAATTCAACGAGATAATGCATGTTAAAGCAGTTATCCCATAGAACATTTAATATATGTTAGATATTGTTGTTTGCCATTCATCCCTGAGATAGTTTAGTTAAATGATTTTGACTCTTTTTGTAAAAGAAACTAATAAATCAGAGATTCAGTAGCTTAAATATGTAAGAAATATAAAGAAGACTTTCATTTACTTTCTTTGAGGCCTACAAATTTCTCACCTTGTTGTGTAGGAATTTAGTCATTCTATAAGATACAAATGTAAAAGAAAATTCATACTAATACATAATATAGGGGGCTAGAGGAATGGCTCAGTGGTTAAAGCACTTGCCTAGCAAGGCCTAAATCAAGTGCTAAATACCCGAGTTCGATTTCCCAGCAACACATAAGCCAGGCGTGGTGGTTCACGCCTATAATCCCACCGCTCAGGAGGCTGAGACAGGAGGATTACCATGAGTCCAAGGCCAGCCTGGGCTCCATAGTGAGTTCAGAACCAGCCTGGGCTGCAGAGTGAGACCCTGTCTCAAAAAAAAAAGAACCATAATATACAAGGAAATATCTTTTATTGTCATGTGACTACTGTTTGAAGGAAAAAGGAATTAAAAATAAAACTAAAACCTGCCCAGTGGTATAGGGAAACTACCTTAGTATAATGTGCTTACGTTTTCTGAAAGCCCCAACTGCTGTCAAAAGAGCATGGTTTTGGATAATACAATGCTTTTTATGGTTTTGAAACGCTTTGAGGGACTGGAAGAATAGCACAGAGGTTAAAGCACTTGGCTACTAAGCTCAAGGCCCTGGGTTCAATTCTTTAGCACCACATAAACTGGACATAGTGGTACACATCCATAATGCTAGTACTTGGGAGGCTGAAGCAGAAAGATTGTCATGAGTTTGAGGCCAACCTGGGTTATATAGTTAGTTAGTTCAGTTAGTTAGGACAAGCCTGAACTACAGAGTGAGACCTGTGGGTGATGGAATCTTGGCCTTTGTGGCACTCAGCAAGTGTACTGGCTACATTCACTGTTAACCTGAGAACCCTGCTGAGAAGCGATCGCTAGCCACATTTGTGTCTGTCTCAGAGATTTGGACCATCTGCCTGTGTAGTGCTTCTGGCTTCCAACAGACTAATCTAGGTTCTGTGGATGTTCCTCGTGTTGACTGCAAATGACTCCATCTCAGCAATACACTCTTAAAGTCTAAGTATTGAAGGGGTGAAAGAAAAAAACCTTCAAAGCCACATAAATCCTTGCACCACATGGGGTTTGAGGGCTTTCTCACTTAATGGTTTGGGGCTGTCCCAGTTTATACACTGTCTCAGGCACTGCCTGGATTCCCCAGAAGGGCTAAATGCAGGCCAGGTTATAGTGTTGACTGGCTCACTTGCTAATAGAATCATGTGACTGTTTCCAGTCAAAGAGCAGCTCCAGTTAGGGCTCAGTCTAAGAGGCCTTGTGGAGAAAGATCTTGTGCCTGGTGCCGTTCAGGTAAATGCCCGGCTTTGAAAGCAGCAGCCCTTTCTGTGGAGTCTAAAATAGACACTGACAAGGAGGTACTGACATTTTGCTTGTCATGTAAACCCATACTTACTGCTCGCTCTTTAATAGGAGTCAGTTGAGGACATAAACAGAACTCTAGCCAAAGACAGAAATCTTTTCTGGTAGAGCACTAGGCATAATGGCACCCAATGTGAGGAGTATTTTGTACACTCAATCTTGTATGATAGCATTTTATGTTAAGTCACACAGTCCATGACTAATTGGAATGTATTTATTCTTCTATATAATCTGATAGCAACACTTGACATGCTGACTCAGAAGGATAAATAATGACAAAAGAAGATAAAAGGAATCAGTTTTTTAAAATGTTGATACCTGGGCATTTATTGAAAATTTTAATAAGTAATAGTACAATCTCAATGAAACTATAAATTTGGAAGCCAGGCAGATATAAGTTCTGCTCTATATTAGCTGTGTGCCAAATTATTGACCCTCTGTGAGCACCTGTGTTTTCATCATACACTAGAGATGGCGACCCCATCTCTCAAGTTTATTGGGAAGATGAGTAGATGAGTGTGATGACTTTGTTGTCTGCCCTTTATGGTGCTGGGCACCAGGTTGGCACCAATAAATGGTAGCTTTTACTCTGAATAGCATTATACAAGCATGTAGTTTTACTATGAACAAAGGGCAGCTGCAACAGTAAGTCTAGTTTCAGATTGATGAAAGCCTGGAGCACTTGTGAAGAACCACAGAAACTCTGGAGTACCCCGATGACTCTAGCAGGTAGATTTTATGAGGTCAACTTCACACCCAAAGATTTGGTTCTGGTACCTCTTTGACACTTTTGATCATTGCTCCCTGGCTATCTTATTGTCTGGCATCTTTTTTTAAAGCTTTGATTAGATGGAGCTTGGTCTGTCCTATATTCTAATGCATCACCAGCCTTTTGAGCAGCATTTGGGACATACTAGGGGACTTACAAGCACTTAGTAAGTGGATAGCTGACCAAGAGACATCATTTGAACTTGCATGGAATCCTATACAAGGTTTAGCCTGAACCTGCCCAGGATGTTACAATTGGAATTAGGAGTTGGGATCATACATTGAGAGACCTAATAGTTCTCAGGTAGGATGGAAATACTTGAGGATGACATGTCCTCTTTTCCACCACAATCCAGCCTGAGAACCTCAGCTATCTAGATTTTCACAGCTGAAGGATGTACAATAGACATTAGCTAAGATATGAAGAAGGCAGATGTATGTCGATACTTATTTACAGTCTGGAAAGCAGATCCAAGGGTCCTTCATTAATTCAACTGTTCATTGCAGGAGAACTATATCCCAAGCAGCATTCCAGCTGCTGGTGATGCATCAGTGACCAACAACAACGAAAAGAAAGACAAAATTCTTGTTCTTGTGGAGCTGACACTCTAATGGGGGGAGGGGAGGCAGTTAACAAGAGAGATCAAGAGCAAAATTGGGTGTTGGGCAATGAGGAGAATCAAAGCAGTATGGGGATGGTGGGAGGTGAGAGGAGACCGGAAGTCCTCTGTAGGGGGAAGAATTTGCACCAAGATGTGAATACAGGAGTCATAATCATATGTAAATGAAGGCCACTGTAGGTTGAGGGAGGAGTGAATGCCAAGAACCTGGGAAGTTTGATTGGCATATTCAGGGAAAGGCAAGAAGGCCTGTCTAGCTGAACGCAGGACTAAAGGGACAGAGCAGGAAAGGACATCGACAAGGATGTAGAGGGCAGATCCTTGAGTACATTTTAGGTCAACATAAGGACTTGGAGTTTTTTTCTAAGTCTAAGGAGAAAATTTGAGGAGAGAAAATATTTCTGTGGAACTCATTCTTGCTGCCACATGGTGAAAAACATTGCAGGCAAGTGTGTGTGTGTGGGGGGGGTGGGGGGAGGTTAGTGGCTGTTGCAGAATCTCCAAGAAGAGAAACTATCTTCTGAATACAGATGGGAGGGGCAGAAGTTGTACTGAATAAAGACCTTTGGGATATTTAGAGATTGTTCCAACAGCATTGGCTAATATATTGGATGTAGCATGTTGGAAAAGGAAAATATCAAGGACTCCCTGCTTTTTTTGTATCTCAATGACATTTTCCCCTTTGGTATCAAATATAGAGCAAGTTTTGTGAGAGAAAATCACAGATTTTGCTGGGACACTCTTATCATACCCTGTTGCTAAGTAGCAAAGCCACCTCAAGACTTAGTGACATACACTACAATTCATCGTTCTCTTTCACTGGTTATGGTATACGGACTGAGCTCAGCTGCAGAATTCTCACATTTGTCTCCGGCAGTCACAGTGAGACACCTTGGGCTTGCTTGCGTAGGTAGTGCTCGACGCAGGCCCTGATGGGGAGCTGTACCAGAGCTGTGGGAGGCAGTGCCAGGACGTGGTGTTTGGCCCCAGTTCCAGGAGGGAGCATTCCAAGCATTCTAAAACAGGTGGAAGTTTCAAAACTTCTTATGACTTAGCTTCACTAGTACCCAAAGCTACAATTTGTATATTTTGTTGTTCAAGCAAGTCATTGAACCCCTACTCAAGGGAAGAGAAGTAAGGTGCTACCTCTTAATGTGAGGGGCAGGGAGGAAAGATATGGCTAACAGGCATTTTTTGTACTTTCCTGTTTATGATAATGTTAAGTAATACAATTACCTTCTAGAATTCTTGTATCTAATGCACTTTTACAGGTTTTACAGGAGTATTTACTTTGAATATATGGTCATGTCAGTACCAAGGAAAGCTAAAATTAAATTCCATTGCAACATGTACTTTGAGGTCTTACAGTCATTGCAAAGAGACAGGAAGTAAAAAATGAATGGCCCAAAGCATCACTACGTGAAACTACAAATACAGCAAAACTGACCATCAACACTAACTCACAAAGTCACTGGCTATATTGTGAAATCATGTTTGTTTAGAAATTGCAATGAATAGTTAGCAATAAGTGCAACAGTGAAAACCAAAGAATATTTAAACAGTATTAAAATTTTAATTATTATATTTTAGAGTTTGCAAATTGGCCTTTCAAGATACTGGGTCTATTGTTTTGAAGAAAACTTATTTTTAAAGATCTTCTTTAAAGCAAGGATGACGGTAATAATAATTATTCACACAGTGGCTAAAATTTACAACATGTAAAACTAAGTACATCAGTACAATTAAATCAACTATAAATATTCAATGGCAATGACTAACATCCATTACTCTAAATTAATGTTGATAATTTTCATTTTATCATGTATTTTTATTTTCTATTTTGGCTGTCTAGTTTCTGTTTATTTTGTGAACTTAAATTAGTTTTAGATTTATCTGACAAGTATAAGGTATTTTCACTGTATTCACCTTAAACACATAAATTAAAGTTATTTATGTCAATGCTGTTTATTTATAATATTTCCTGAAAAGATTGTTTTTATGGTTGGGAAATGTTGATTTAAGAATAAGCTGGTGTTATTCCAAGAAACATTCTTGATATATGACTGGAAAGAAGGTAGGGGACAATAATCCACTGTAGGATCCCATTTTTCCTTCCAGAGATGTTGATATTCTTGTAAAATACTGGATCTGGTTGTTTTTGTTGGGGTGGTCTTGTTTTGCTGAAAAAATTATATTTGTTTTACCTGTGTGGAGCATAACAGAAATTTAAACATACTTCCTGAGGTGTGCTTTGTGATTTTCTAGAAAAATGTGTACTATAGTTTGCGTCTGGAGTGTTCTCAAAAGCCTATTTGGATATACTGGGATAACTGAAATGGTGTGCTGTTGGGGAGGTGGGGCCTGGCCAAAGGGCAGTGCTTGGGATCGAACTGGAGAGATTGTGTCAATTTGTTGAGATTGGAGGGGTGCCCAGGGCAGAGCTATCACATGTGTGTCGTTGATTTGTGGGCCAGGAAACAAGGGAGAGGCACCCACACTGGGCATGAGGAGCCCTACTGGCACTTTGGGCTATTCCAGGGAAAGCACTAGCCTTGCCTGAGTCTCCAGACAGCACTTTGCTCCTGCTTCACTTGGCTTTTTGTCTGCAGTGGAGTGAGCAGCTCTCCTCCTCTGCTACGGGCTTTCACTGGCTGCTGCCTGCCCCCATCCCAACAGACAGTGTGATACCTTCTTTCCCTCTCTTAAATCATGGATATGGGTAATTCTGTCACAGCGACAAAGAAGGCAGTGTGTTTATTGCTCTAACAATACCAATCTACTTTCAATTCCAAGAACGTGTGGAACTCTTTCAAGCACACTGTATGGCACGTAATAGTCTTAGCACTGGTTAACTTCGGAAATATGATAATCTTAGTGCATTTGTAGAAACCCTGACCCCTATGAAACTATTTGAAAGCACAGAGACCTTATTCAATCATGAAAAATACTCAGTAAGAATATTCAGAGAACCAGTAGAAGTTGAGCTGTGTAGCTGAGAGCAATCAAGAGTAGGAGCCAACTTCCTAATCGCTTTGGTATTTGCTTTTTTCTTCATGGTGTAGTGAGGACCTGGAAGGAAATAATCATCCTGTAAGGCTCTTTTCTGTTGGACAGCAGGTGAGAATGAGTGCTTTACTCAGGGTGAGCTCAATGCAAGTTGTTGCACAGTGGAGTCGGTGATCAAAAAAATTAGTAGTTTTTAAGCCTCAGACATCTGTCTATTCATCTTAGAACTTGCTGAGTCTTTGATTGGATAATTTCCATTTCTAACTCTAACATGCACATTTCTCTCTCCTATTATTTGTCTCTGAAATTTATCTTAATAACAAATGCCATGTCACAGTCCATATGATGGCCTTTTTCTTTTTATGGACTGGACCGATGACTGCATTTTGGGGCACTTAAGATAATACAAAAAAGGTAATTGGCTAATATTTTCCAGTGAAGGATCTTAAAATTCCCTTGCTACAAGTCAGACACTGTAGTGACATTTCGGCAAAATAACCTGCCATTGCACCAGCAATTCCTGTTTGGCCAGCAAAGAAGTGAAGTCTTTTTTCCTCTCATTGTAATTCTATAATAAGCCTGTGCTTTACTTTCACCAATGGAATAGGAGAGAAGTGCACCATATAATTTCTGGACCTTGAAAGGCCTCCAGTTCCTTCAGTGAGCCAGTCACCTTAGTGTAAATACAACCACTGAATGGTGAGAGATTCTGCAGGGAGAGAGAGGCATGAGGAGGAAGCTGGCACCATGCCCTGGGCCCATGGTGGATATGACAGTGCATCTTCCAGCCCCGCTTCACCCGGCTCTGACCACCCCATGTGGAACCAAGGCCAGCCACCTCACTGAGCCCTGTGTGAGTTCCTGGCCCAAAGAATCAAAAGCAATAAGATTGCTTTGGTTTTAAACTAAGTTATAAGGTGATTTGTTGTATAGCAATAAATAACTGAGACAGCTACAGAGGATTTGATTGCTTCAAACGCTTCTCTCAGTTTCCTTCAAATTGGAACAAACTCTCTCATAATAGTAAGTCAAGTCACATGATGTAAGCCTTAGAAAAATTGCTGCGTTTTTCCTACACCGGATTTCCCAGAACTAACGAAATCATCATGAAACATTATGAGAAGTCACAGTTTAAAAAGAATTCCAACTGTCACTGTCACTTCCTCAAATCATTTTATCACTCACAAGTGTTTCTACTGAGTGTGATAGCACTTCCCTAAGTATCCTGGACTCCTGAAGGTATTTTGTTGCATAACCTAACATACAAATACATTACTGATAACACAATCACACCTAACGATATCAGTGCTTCAAAATAAGAAATTAGTGGTTGGCCATAGCAACTCCACAAGAAAGCAACCTTGGACAACTACTGTTGAAGAGTGTAGTTAGTGGATGATCTAGATCTGACAAACTTCAGGACTGCAGTAGCACAGGCACACACTACAAACCAGCTCTCCCGAGAATTACCACTCAGAAAAACCAGGCTGCTAACCAAGCAGGATATCCCCAGTGTGTATGGCAGTTTCTCAATAGGAAGCACGAACACCAGGAATATTGCAAAACGGAGGTCAAGAACTCTGAAAGATTAATATCCGGTGAGGTGTGAGAGAGAAACGTAAGTGATTTGCTTTGCAGTAACAGCTTTTGAATGGAAAGTGATTTCCGTAGCCAAGTGTGGAAAGTTTACACTAATTAAGTGAAACCACAGAGTCATAAAGCTAGGAATGTGCATAAATCCTTTAGTCTGATTTTTCTGATCTTATTTGGTCTTTTAGGAAAAAATTTCCTCTGCTGCTCCATGGAGTGTGTGTGTGTGCGTGTGTGTGTGTGTGTGTGTGTGTGTGTGTGTGTGTGTGTGTTATACTTTAAACCTCATTGTGTCATTAAGTCCTACTAATTTCTATTTTACAGTTTAATCTACACTTGCGATCCAGTATTTATAATTTAGTATTTCTTTGAAAGTAGACACAGTAATTTCTCCTCTGATCTCAGGTGCCCGCCTGATCTTCTAAATGAGGCATTAAAATTGAAAATGAAATGTTTTACAGACTCTGCTTGGCAAGTGAGGACTTCTTCAGTGTTATGCTTTGGATCTGGAATGCCTCCAAAAGCCTCATGTATTTAGATGTTATGGAATATCCTTGGATTCAGTATGTTGTGAAGAGATGGGGCCTGATCTGAAGAGGCAGCTCACTGGGGCTTGACCTGGAAGGGTATACGTTAGCCCAGCCTTTCCTTTCTCACTTGTCTTCCTGTTCACCATGCTGTGAACAGCTTCTCTCGGGGTAGGCCTATACCATGTGCTTCCAGCCTCTCACAGATGGGCTGAGATATTCTGAAACTGTGAGATAAATATTTCCATCATGGATGACAGATGTGGTATCCTAACAATGAAAAAGTAACTGAGACGTTCAGGTAATAGCTGGGTTATAAACCTTCCATGAGTGAGTCCATGTCAATATGCTGTCTCAGAAAATTCTGCCGGCCAGTTCTACTCCATGTGTGATCTGCCTGAATATCAGAATACTGAGAGCTGCAATCAGAATGAGTACCATCCTTATTATAATTCATACTTGGGGTGTCGTACTTGGATTTGTATTGCTATGTAACATCCAGGAGAGACATAAGACCAGAAAGAAAAGTAAAAACCGGAATGGAGTCGTTACCAACAAAAGCAATCACATAGGAGAGGTTCAACCTCACAAGTACTGCTGCTAATTCAGTGATTTGTCATGAAGCAGAAACAAAGATATCCTTCTCTAGCAAGTGCAAAATCCCAGTCATTTCGCCATTGTTGCATAATATACAGGTTCCTACTGAGATCTTCTGGCCTTTACTGTGTGGCACCTATCATCAGACCTAGAAGAAACACTGCGAAAGACTACAAATTATCATTTTAAGATAGAAGATCACTATTAGTTTTTCTTCAAATAAATATAGAAAAAAATAGTTCATGCTGTTTTCCAGTAAAGGAAGAGAATTCACATCAAGTAAGAGACTCAAAGTTGAGTTTCTTGGAGTAGGACCCCCCTTTCTTAAAGCAGCGTTGTGGGTGTGAAAGAGATGTCCTCGTGATGTCTCCCTAGTCATCAGCGTTTCCTCCTCTCTCAGCGCCTGAGTGTCTTCACTTCTTTTTCTAACACTCTGCTGAAGGACCACCAATTAAGCCTACTTCTAAAAATGCAAATGGTCCTGCCAGAAGGGTTAGGGGTATGGACAGGAAACCTTATTCTGAATCACGGCTTAGAAAAGAGAAGAGGGAGAAAGAAGGATTCAGGAAATGAGTATTGAAAGTTTGAAGGCTGAATGTATATAGGACAGTAGTCTTGTTGGACACCTGGGTACCATCAAGAGTTTAGAGAAGGATGGCTGAAATGAAAGGTGTCACTGGAGGAACTATGGATGTAAAGGAGTCAAGTCAAGGACAGTGAGAAACACCAATAAAGGGACCTTCAGAGGGGCAGAAATAAGCAGGAGGTTAGCGGTCAGGAAACTTCCAAAGGAGAACATAGCCTCGGTAAGCTCCATCTGCAGGAAGGGAAAGAGGCAGCTCTCCTCATGCCCCTAGAGTCCAGGAGTAGGCTAGCACCACCGGCCTAGAAACTTTGCTTCATGGTGCAGTTGTTTAGCCTTTTTGACGTTTGTCAATGGGCTTTACCAAACTCAATCTCCTATTAACTAACTGTATGACATGGTACATTGTACTTTCCAAACCACTGATTTATAAGCACAACCTGTCAGCTGCTTTAAAGGTGAAACTTTGTCCATATCCCCTAAGATTCATGAAGTTTTTTCTCTCATAGTTATGTTCAGAACCTTGTTAGGGTCTAGCCCTCTTGGGCTAGGGAGCCACCATTTGCTAATCAGAGCTAGTCTTAGGAGAGCTGTGCAACGAGCTGGTTTTCTGCATCTTCCTATACATTTTCATTGGTCATCATGATTCATGTGCCATAGTTCCTCGAAAGATCAAGAAAAAAATACAAAGCAAAACTCACAGAATACTTCCTCATGTTTGTGGTTCACGAATACATATTTTCATATTTATATGTCTGGGTTGTCAAGGTTGGAAGCATAAAGTACTACTTCTGATAATTAATATAGATACTGGGTAATAGTATTTGTTTCTAAAATATTTTTAATGATTTTTTTCCTGCAAACAAATTAAAAGTAGTGACTTTCATAACAAGGACTTTTTTTGAGACAGATTCTTTCTCTGTAGTCCAGACTGGTCCTGAATTTACTATGGAGCCCACGCTGGCCTTGAACACACAGCAGTCTTCCTGTGCTGGGATTACAGGTGTGCGCCATCATGCCCAGTTTATGTGGTGCTGGAAAATCAAACTCAGGGCCTTGTGTTTTCCAGGCAAACCTCTAAATATTGTGTGATATGTCCAGCCCCAAGAATGATTTCTTAAATGCAGAGATATAGTTAAGACTTTAGAAGTATTTACACAACAGAAGTCATTTTTAAATGTTATATATTGGATTAAAATCCTGAAATTTAAATCTCCTTTTAGCAGCATATTTAGAGAACGAAGTCCAATAAAAATGTAACAAGACTATAAAGATGCTAGTCCAACAGTTTTTGAAGTATGGTAGAGGACTCCTGGGTGGTTTCTGATTCTTTCTAGGAAACTTAAGTCTTGCCTTTTTCAACAACAGTTCTATGTAAGGCTAGATTTTTGCCATATTCTTCAGCCAAAATAATGTAAGTAACAGATGGAATGCAGAAAGCATAGGTGTAAGATTCTGGTTAACTTCTTTTGTGCAAGACGTAAAGTATATAATAGGCTAAGCAAATGAGTTGACCAAGTTGGCATAATGTATTACTTGTCTCAAAAATGTAGCATAGTACTTATGTTTTCATTACTTTTGAGGGGACAGTTAATATACCTGATAAATGTTATTTATGTTGTTATTTTATGTTCATGAACACATTACAACAATTTCCCAGTTTTAATTTCTAAGATGGTAAATTGTTAATAAATTAAATCACATACACAAATGACCTTTAAATTTCTCAGTAATTTTTAAGAGTGTAAAAGAGTCTTGATACTGATATTTTGGGAAGTTCCTCCATCAACCCTAATGTTTTTTCCTCGAGCTAATTATCCAAACTTTATACCCATGTGCTATGTTTTGGACACAGTTTGAGTTTGTTCTGTAAGTGTTGGAAGCTCGGTCCTCAGTGTAGCAGTGGTAAGGTGATGGGGTCTTCAATAGGTGGAACCTAATGGGAGATCCATGGGCTACTAGGCGTGCCACCCTTGGAAAGGATTAAAGTAGCTCTCCCAGATCTTGTCTGGGTGATTTGTTATGAAACAATTCTGATCCTGGAATCTTCCTCTGGCCTCCACTTTGGTGATGTGATCTTGTTCTCCCATAACTCGCCAGGCCACCATGGTCATCCATCATGAGGTGACATAGCCAGAGGAAACCTTTAGGAGAGCCCATGCTATGCTGTTGGAATGTTCACCCTCCAAAACTGTAAGCTAAATAAACCTCTTTTTATTGTAAATTTAGTCTGCCTCGTGTACTTCATTATAGTAATGACCAATGGACAAATTCATCCTTAAATCTCACTTCTTTAGTCCAAGTTTGCTACCACCTCCATTCTCCTCACTAACTTTCTCACAACCATGTGCTTATATGCACAGATACTATAAAAATTTAGTAACTGACAGGGTATGGAAACCTATCAATCAAAATGCATGCCTAATCATAAACAAAGATTCAGTTTATAAACTATAGGCTCAGTCTTACTGTCTCTCTGCTTCTGGGTCTCTCCTTCCCATCTGTACATACTGTCTACTTGTGAGTATCAGAATTTTTTTTTCTTCCCAAAAGACCATTCTACTCACAGGTAAATCGTGAGGCTTAGCACAGGATCTGGAACATCACAGAGGCTCATGAATCACTCACTTGTCTGTCTTGAACATAAACTCTTTGCTTTACCTAGAAGTATTCTTCAATATTTTTTGGAAGAATATGAGATAAAGTTCTATTATAATGACAAGAAGTGAAAAAGTCATCAATATTTACCACCAACCTAACTTGCCCTGGGGAGATGAACCTTCCAATGATCTAATTGTGCAGTGTCTTGAGTACAAGACCGGATTTGTTTAGACTTAAGGAAAAATTGAAGTGCCTAACAGATCTTTTTTGAAACAAACCAGTCGAATTACTCTAAATGAGACTAAGTTAACACGTTTCCTAGAGTGAAATGGGATGAGCTTGTGAAAAAAAAATGCATGGAATGCGTTAGATGCCTTGTGTTCCAGTGGGATGAGATTA